>CM042546.1:19870309-19925309 GCA_023630585.1 Cranoglanis bouderius
CTGTCTGTCTCTCTCTCTGTCTGTCTCTCTCTCTCTCTCTCTCTCTCTCTCGCTGCATCCTCTCGCTGTCTCTGTCATTCTGATTTGAATTGTAAACTCCGAGCAGAGTGAGACAAATGAGCCAGAGGGCGAGACGAAGAGAGACTAATAGACTAAACCACACACAACACTGCGTTAATGAGAGACACATATCATTGTGTTGCAGAAGTATTGTCACCCTTCAGGAACACACACACACACAGCGCTGTTGTCGAGTCTGTTTGGTCAGGAGGTGTTGATTCAGTGTCTATACCAGCAGCTCAGGCTGTAACTTAACACTAAATGTAACTATAAATGGATAAAAATCACTGTGTCGTTCAGTAATACATGAAAACTTGTAATCCCTGACAAATCTCTGCGGAATAAAGCACTGGGGGACATGCTGTTATAGGAAACTAATGAACCTCTGTGTTGATTATTTACACACTGATGGAATGGAAATTTCAAATTCAGCTCCCAGTTTATGATGTCATAATGGGCTTTACAGCGACTGACCAATCCGCAGCCTCGCTTCAACTAACATTGAAGCAAGAGACTGTGAGAGACACCCATTTATCCCTTCTTTCTTTATTTCTACTTCTCTGCTTCTCTACTTTCTTTCTCTTCCTTTCTTTCTTTCTTTTTTTCCTCTACTTCTTTGTTTCTCACCTTACTTTCTTTCTCTTTCTTTCTCCTTCCTTCATTTGTTCCTTCCTTCCCTGTACATCCTCTGCTTTCTTTTCTTCTTTCTGTTCCTTCCTGGCTTCTCTCTGCTTTCTTTCTTTCTTTCTTTCTTTTCTCTACTTCTCTGTTTCTCACCTTACTTTATTTCTTTCTTTCTCATTCCTTCCTTCCTTCCTTCCTTCCTTCCTTCCTTCCTTCCTTCCTTTCATGTACATACCTGCTTTCTTGCTTCCTTTCTTTCTTTCTTTCTTTCTCAACTTCTCTGCTTCATTTCTTTCTTTCTTTCTTTCTTTCTTTCTTTCTTTCTTTCTTTCTTTCTTTCTTTTTCTTTCTTTCTTTCTCTCTTTCTCTCACTCTCTTTCTTTTTTCTTTCTTTCTTCCTTTCTCTCATTTCTGTTTTTCCTTTCTTTCTTTCCTATCTCCATCACTTTCTAACCCTCTCATCCCTCCATCACTGTGAGCTCCTTGTGTTTCCTTCAGACCGTGTGTATCTGGTTTATTTATTCATTCATTTATTCATTAGTGAAGGTGTTGGGTGAAGTTTTAAATCCAGCTGTGAGAGGTGTGGTGTATAACACAACTAAGGGACAGGAGGGTGGAGGCAGACAGGCAGAGGAGAGGAGAGTGAGACAGAAACAGAGAAAGAAATACAGTGAGACAGTGAGAGAGATGAGAGGAGAGGAGAGGAGAGGTGTTAGTCTTCAGAGGCTCAGAAGACTCTTCACTGAATCCTCTAGAGCATGTCTGCACCTGTCTGCTGAAGCTGAGACGTGTGTGTGTGTGTGTGTGTGTGTGTGTGTGTGTGTGTGTGTGTGTGTGTGTGTGTGTGTGTGTGTGTGAGTAGAGAGCGCTTGTGCTAGTGTGAATTGAATATTCTCAGGTTGTTTCAATGCCGATTGGAATTCTGGGTAACGGAATGGAGAGAGAGAGAGAAAATGATACATAGAGACTAAAAGAAAAAGATACAAGGAGATAGATAGATAGATAGATAGATAGATAGATAGATAGATAGATAGATAGATAGATAGATAGATAGAACATGAGACAGAAAGATGAAGAGAGAAGAAAAATATACACACAGAGATAGATGGATAGATAGATAGATAGAGAGGAGGCAAGTAGGTATATAGATAGATAGATAGATAGATAGATAGATAGATAGATAGATAGATAGATAGAAAAATAAGAAAAATATACACAGATATAGACTTTAACATGTTAATCTGCTGCAACACTGCAGCTGTGTATCTGTCTCTCTCACTCTCTCTCTGTCTCTCTCTAGCTGTCTCACTCTCTCTCTCTCTCTATCTGAATTATTTTGTTAATCCACTATGCATTTATACACAGAGTGAGTGTGTTTGCACGATATGTCTTAGAGCCCTGAAAAAAGACAGAATTCATTCATCCATCCCCCACCACCCTGTCTGTCTGTCTGTCTGTCTGTCTGTCTCTTTGCCCCTATCCCTGCCTTATTCTGTGTACAGATGTGTTGGCAGAGTTGAAGCTGGACATCTCTCTCTCTCTCTCTCTCTCTCTCTCTCTCTCTCTCTCTCTCTCTCTCTCTCTCTCTCTCTCTCTCTCTCTTTGTGTGTGTGTGTGTGTGTGTGTGTGTGTGTGTGTGCCCGTCATGGATGGGGACATGTATGTGCCATATGGTCATGTCTGGATGTCCTCTTTCACACAGCGCCTGAATAGAAACAGTGAACTGTTGTCATCCTGTTCTCTCAGTGTGTGTGTGTGTGTGTGTGTGTGTGTGCCTTAATGTGCAGCTTCACCATTAAATAAAATGTGTTCATATGCGTATCTTAACATATCATGTTTTGTTACATCATGATATGTTATGTTATGTTACATTAAGTCATATTACGTTACATGATGTTTCATTACATCATGATACGTTAAGCTACATTATGTTATGTTACATTAAGTAATGTTTCAGTTGGTCACTGAAAACATTGAATATCTTTTCTTTGTACTTTTCTCAGTTAATTAAAGTTTCAAGAGACTTGACAAATCACAGATTTTTGTTTTTGTTGCATTTTAGAAAAAAATCCCAACTTTTATGGAAATGGGGTTAGTACATTGTCATGTGACATTATGTCATATGTTATGTTATGCGATGTTACATTAAGTCATGTTATGTTACATCATGTTACATTACACCATGTTATGTTATGTCAAGCTACGTTACATTATGTGACTGTATGTTATGTAATGTTGCGCTACGTTATGTTACGTTACGTCATGTTATGTTACGTTATCCTATGTTGTGTTACGTTATGTTGTGTCATGTTGTCATGTCTGGCAATTTTACGTTACGTTATTTTGCCATATTAGTTTATATTAAGTTGTATCATGTCATGTTACATTATGATACTTTGTTACATTACATCTTTCATGTTGTCATGTCATGTTACATTACATTGTCATGATCCTCGTTATTTTATTTCATTATGTTGTTATATCATGTCATGTAAGGTCAGATTGTTACATTGTGTTACACTGCATACTTCATGTGGTAATAAGTGACGTAGCAGCTGAGCTCACCTACTCCCTATTGACGTTAACAACCAGCATTGAGAAGAAACACAACACATTATTTCAACTAATGATACACTTCATCGTGTGTGTGTGTGTGTGTGTGTGTGTGTGCATACCATCTGCGTGTGTGTATATGCGCTCTGATGCTCTCACTGTGAGACTAATTACAGGACTTTACATGCCTCCACAGAGACCAGTGGCCACCTTACACACACACACACACACACACACACACACACACACACACACACACACACACACACACACACTTATACAAGCGTACAGAAACATGCTGCGCAGCACTGCTATACTACATCAGCGTTCATCTTTATCCACCATGCAATGATATAGAATTCCTTCCTCGAGTAGGGCAGGTAATTAGACATGTCAATCACAGTCATGGCTCCACCCCCTCAAGAAAGGACGGGGTTTTGTCACTTTTACTATAAGGGTGGAAACCACAGACCAATTTCGATAAAGGAATTATTGTATAGACTCATTCCTAATACTTCACATCCACACATTTTTAACACCTATTTTTTTCCTCTCACTCTCCCTTACCCGTCACTCTCCCTTACCCGTCACTCTCTCTTACCCGTCGCTCTCTCTGTCTTTTTTCTTTTCTAACCCAACCGTCTTACATCTTGTCTTGCTCTACTTCTACAAACATCCGCTGTTTTCTTTTTTTCACTCATCTCTCTCTCTCTCTCTCTCTCTCTCTCTCTCTTTCTCGATGTCTCGCTTTCTCATTCTTTCTCTTTTCTCCATCGTCCACTCAGCCTTGTTCCCTCTTTGTGTCCTTTGCCTACTCTACATTCATATTATTTCTCTCCGTTAAATGTCCTTGGGGGTCTTTGCTACACTCATTTCTATCTACATCTTTCCTATCTTTTTTTTCCCCCTCCACCAGTCTCACTCTCTTTCTCTTTGCTTGATTATGATACATCATACTTGTACAAGATTTATGCCTTTTTCCCTCCCTCTTTTTTCATTTTCTAGTCATGATTTGACATTCTTTTATCTTTGCGCCCCCCTGTCTCTGTCTCTCTGTCTCTCTCTCTCTCTTTCTCCTTCTTGATCATTCTCTCTAAAATATTCTTACGTTTTGCTTCCTTGTTCACTCCTTCACATGCCCTTGGTTCTTCTTTACACTCAGCCGCATTTCTCTCATTGTATAATCACTCTGATTTATCTACATAATGCAAAATTCTCTCTCTCTCTCTCTCTCTCTCTCTCTCTCTCTCTCTCTCTCTCTCTCTCTTTCTCTCCCTCCCTCCCTCCAGGTAACTATGGTGAAAGTGGAATAGCGGCGTTTAAGGAGATGGCTCTGAAGGAAGGGATCTGCATCGCACACTCCGATAAGATCTGGAGTAATGCAGGCGAACAGAGCTTTGACCGTCTGCTGGCGAAGCTGCGCATTCGTCTGCCCAAGGCGCGCGTGGTGGTGTGTTTCTGCGAGGGCATGACTGTCCGAGGCATCCTCATGGCCATGAGACGCCAGAACCTCTCTGGGGAGTTCATGCTCGTTGGCAGGTCTGAGACTGCGAGGCATCGCCATCATCATCATCATCATCACCATCATCATCTCTATTATCATCATCAACCTTATAATAATCATCAGCCACAGGTGTGTGTGAAACTGAAGGCATTGCTACCTTGATGCCTAGTCTCATAAGACTACAAAGGTATGTGTAAGAAGGTATGTGTACGGTTTGAGACAGGCTTCGAAGGCAGCATCACCATGTTGCTAGGTTACCAACGTGTACTAACAGTCCCTATACGTTCAAGTTAAGTTAGAAGGAATGAAGTATCATTGGGGAAAATAGAACTAATATTCTGTGACTACACCAGTTATTTCTCTCCGGAAATTAAATTTCACTCAAATTCACTCTTTTCAACACTTGAATGATGCATGGGATTATGGAACATGAAGGACGGTGAAGGACATGTGTATGCTGCCTTCAAAAATCGTCCAGATGAAGGCACCTGAGAAGGCATGATTCTGTGCAAACCTTCGATTCGGACACGACTCGTTGCCTTCCTTTTTTTTTTTTACTGACCCATCATCATCACCATCATAAATGTTACGATAATGTTCCACACTATCACCACGACCATCACCATAACCATCCACGGCAGCATCATCGCCATTGGCATGACTATCCTCACTATCATCATCACGTTCATGATCACCATCGTAATCACGCACACACATGAACATGATTAGACACAGACATTAAAAGAAAGTGGAAAAGAAAAAAAATTTGAAAGACAGAAATAGAGAAAAGAGTCAAGATGATGTTTCAAGGCAAAAAACTGTCAGCAGTTTTGTGACTAAGTTCGTGTGAACTCTGCTAGGATCAAAAAGAGTGTTTGCCAGGATTCACAGGGCATCACACACACACACACACATTGTCTCAAAACTGTGCTGTCTAATAGTGGATAAATGGGGTTTTATATATTAATGTCTTACTTGCTTTGTTGTGTGTGTGTGTGTGTGTGTGTGTGTGTGTGTGTGTGTGTGTGATTTAAATGCCTCACTGCTCCAGTAAATCGTCCCTGCTGTCATTAAAACCCCCCACCCCCACCCCCAACACAACCCCCCCCCCCCACCAAATCACCACCCTGTCTTCTGTCCTTATGCGTCATTAGGCTATATTGAGCACTGAACCCTGTTCTCTTGACACTTCCTGATGCTATGAACACCAAAGCCCAGAATTCTTCTATTTTCTATTGTGTTAGAAATAGTTTCACGATGTTTTCGACATGTTCCATATCTTTGTTTACTGTTTATTCTGACTTGCTGATTATGGTTTCTAAATTCACTTTTTTCTAATGGATGGGAGAATTATTCTAATTAAGTTCACATATGTGAACCAGTAGTTCTACACTAAGACTACAGTAAAACTACAGTAGCATCACATTAATACTACAACAATACTAGGGTAACGCTACACTAATACTACAGTAAGTATCACACTAATACCACAGTAAAACTACAGTAAACATCACACTAATACCATAGTAAAACTACAGTAGTATCACATTAATACTACAGTAAAACTACAGTAAATATCACACTAATACTACAGTAAATATCACACCAATACTACAGTAAAACTACAGTAAATATCACACTAATACTACAGTAAAACTACAGTAAATATCACACTAATACGACAGTAAATCTACATTAGCATCACATCAATACCACAGTAAAACTACAGCAGTGCCACATTAATACCACAGGAAAACTACAATAAATATCACACCAATACTACAGTGAATATCACACCAATACCACAGTAAAACTACAATCAATATCACACTAATACTACAGTAAAACTACATTAGTATCACATCAACACCACAGTAAAACTACAGTAGTATCACATTAATACTACAGGAAAACTACAGTAAATATCACAATAATACTACAGTGAATATCACACCAATACTACAGTAAAACTATAGTAGTATCACATTAACACCACAGTAAAACTACAGTAGTATCACATTAACACCACAGTAAAACTACAGTAGCATCACATTAATACTACAGTAAAACTACAGTAAATATCACAATAATACTACAGTGAATATCACACCAATACTACAGTAAAACTACAGTAAATATCACACTAATACAACAGTGAAACTACAGTAAATAGCACACTAATACAACAGTGAAACTACAGTAAATATCACACTAGTACCAAAGTAAAACTACAGGAAAATCACACTGATACAACAGTAAAACTACAGTAGTATCACATAAATACTACAGTGAAACTACAGCAAAACCACATTTTTACCACAGTGAAACTACAGTAGTGTCACATTAATACCACAGTAAAACTGCAGTAATATCACATTAATACTACAGTAAAACTACAGTACCATCACATTAATACTACAGCAATACTAGGGCAATGCTACACTAATACTACAGTGAATATCACACCGATACCACAGTAAAACTACAGTGAATATCACACTAATACTACAGAAAATATCACACCAATACCACAGTAAAACTACAGTAAATATCACACTAATACAACAGCAAAACTACAGGAAACATCACACTAATACTACAGTAAAACAACAGTAAATATCACACCAAAACTACAGTAAAACTACAGTAAATATCACACTAATACTACAGTAAATATCACACCAATACTACAGTAAAACTACAGTAAATATCACACTACTGCTACAGAAAATATCACACCAATACCACAGTAAAACTACAGTAAATATCACACTATTACTACAGAAAATATTACATCAATACCACAGTAAAACTACAGTGAATATCACACTATTACTACAGAAAATATTACATCAATACCACAGTAAAACTACAGTAAATATCACACTAGTACTACAGCAAAACTACAGGAAATATCACACTAATACTACAGTAAAACAACAGTAAATATCGCACCAATACTACAGTAAAACCACAGTAATGTCACATTAATACTACAGTGAAACTACAGTAAATATCACACTAATACTACAGTAAAACTACAGTAGTATCATTTTATTGTAGTATTAGTCTGACATTTACTTTAGTATTAGTGTAACATCACCATAGTATTGCTGTAGTACTAATGTGATATTACTATGGATTTTATTTTTATTTTTACTGTTGTTGTTGCCGGAGTGTTGATATATTGTTGTGCCATTTATGTTATACTGTAGCATGAGGGTAATATCACTATATTGTAGCTGTAGTATTAGTGTAATATTGCAATTATTTTGCTGTAGAATTAGTGGAGTATAGAGGAGTATAGAGTATAGAGCACTCTAGAGGTATTATTGTAATTCTACTGTAGATTTGCATTAATATTACTATACTATACTGTGATATTTGTTTTGCCGTAGTATTCGTGTCAAACTTAAAGCCATAATGACATTTTCAGCATGTGGCTGTGTCAGTCGTGCCCAGGTTGCCATGGAAACGACCACTACCACGATCTTAGGGGAATATTGGAGTGTCCCCATTTCTCACCACATCTTCCCCTTTTTTATTTATTCCTCTTTATTCCTTTCCTCTTTATTCCTTTGTTCCATATTTATTCTGTGACTATGTCCATCAAATCAATGAATGAATGTACAGAGACAAAAATACAGTCACATACTGCTTCTGTATTTTATGGAATGTTTAATACACACACACACACACACACACACACACACACATACACACATTGAGTTTTTCAAATATTGCCCCAGAGCATTTGCTGCTGCATTCGCAAATATGTCTATATTTACTCTATGTATGTGTGTGTGTGTGTTTGTGTTTGTGTTTGTGTGTGTGTGTGTGTGTGTGTGTGTGTGTGTGTGTATTTGATCAGTATATTGAATGTGCCATGTAGTTTTGTAGTGTTTATACTGTAGTTTTTCTGTAGTATTGATGATATATTGTAGTTTTGTAGTCTTTTGTGGTATATTAATTCTTAATATAATATTACTCTAGTTTTGCAGTAGTATTCGTGTAATTTAACTGTAACATGAATGTAATATTATAGTAGTCTTTCTGTAATATTGATGTTATAGTGTAGTTTTGGCATAGTACTGTTGTACTATTACTGTAGTATTGTTATGTTGTTGTGATGTAGTTTTGCTGTAGTATTAGTGTAATATGACTGCAGTGTAATATTGTGTAATAGTAAAGCATCAGTATTACTGTAGTTTTACTGCAGCGTTGACGTAATATTGCATGTAGGTTTAATAATACTGTAGTTTTTCTGTGTATAATTGCAGTGATTTAGCTTTACTGTAATATTACAGTAGGTTTGCTATAGCATTAATGTAGTATTACTGTAGGTTTGCTGTAGGTTTGCTGTAATATCAATGTTATATTGCAGTTTTGCTGTAGTGTTAGTGTAATATGCCTGTAGGTTTGCTAAAGTATCGGTATGTTGTAGTTTTGCTGTAGTATTACTGTAATATCATGGTAATGTTGTTGTAGTAGTATAGGTATGTTTTAGTTTTGCTGTAGTATTAGTGTAATATCACTGTAGTTTTGATGTAGTGTTGCTGTGATGTAGTATTAGTGTAATGTCGCTGTAGTTTTGCTGTAGTGTTGTTGTGATGTAGTTTCGCTGTAGTCTTGCTGTGATGTGGTTTTGCTGTAGTGTTAGTGTAATATTGTAGTTCAGCTATAGTTTTGTTGTGATGTAGTTTTACTGTAGTATTAGTGTAATATCATTGTAGTTATGCTATGGTGTTGTTGTGATGTAGTTTTACTGTAGTATTAGTGTGATATTACTGTAGTTCTACTGTAGTGTTGTTGTGATGTAGTTTTACTGTGGTGTTAGTGTAATATCACTGCAGTTTTGCTGTAGTCTTGCTGTGATGTAGTTTTACTGTGGTGTTAGTGTAATATCACTGCAGTTTTGCTGTAGTCTTGCTGTGATGTAGTCTTACTGTAGTATTAGTGTAATATTGCTGTAGTTTTGCTGTAGTCTTGCTGTGATGTAGTTTTACTGTAGTATTAGTGTAATATCACTGCAGTTGTGTTGTAATATTGATGTTAATACTAATGGCACTGTATGTGGTAGTTCTGTAATTCTGCTGAGGTTTTGCTCTTTTGGTGCTATAGTGTTCTTCCTTTCTCTCTTTCTCCATCTCTCTCACTCTCTCTTTTATCCTCTGTGCCCTGACATCTTGGTTATCTTTTTTTCCTTCTTTTCCCTTCTTACTAGCGATGGAAAGAGACACACACACACACACAGAGAGAGAGAGAGAGAGAGAGAGAGAGAGAGAGAGAGATGGAATGCAAAGCCAGTACCCCTTCTGCTGCCTGTTACCGTGGCAACAGCACTGAATCCCTACACAGCAGAGTGAGAGTATAAGTGAGAGAGGGGCAGAAAGAAAACAAGGGACCTGCTGCTGACACAAATACCCCCCACCCTACTACCCCCCCACACACACTCACATGCGCACACTTTTTCAGGTACGCATAGAGCTGTAAGAGGTGTGTGTATCATCTGAGTGTGAGTTTGTATCTATTTGTAGCTTGTGAGATGGAGGTGTGTATTTGTGCTGCAGGTGTCTTTAGATGTCTTGTGTTGTAGACGTCTGTGACCTGTGTGTGTGTGTGTGTGTGTGTGTGTGTGTGTGTGTGCGTGTGTGTGTGTGTGTAATAACAGCAGGAGGAAACACACAGTGTCACTACTGTAATTACCATCTGCCCGAGGTGTTTGTGTGTGTGTGTGTGTGTTTGTGTGTGTGAGTGTGTGTGTATTGAGGCTCTAATGAGAGACAGAACATCCAGTGTAAATGCATGTTGTCAGTGGCTGTAGAGCTATAAGGAGAACACACACACACACACACACACACACACACACACACACACACACACACAGAGGTCACAGTCTCTACATCCGCATCTAAAGATGCGAAAAGACTTGGACTTAGATCCTCCCATGCTAGGTAGCTTATCGGGCAGTAAGTTCTATCCAGCATTTCAGGTCTCCCACCAGGGTCTCAGCATCGTCCCATGTGAGGTTCAATGCCAGCAGGTCTTGGATGAACGTTCTTCTCCATGCTTGTACATGCTACTCCTTTGGAGCACCTCTTCATTGGTGACGTGATTGTAATATCGGCTCTTAAGGATTTGGTGTAGGCACCTCTGCCGGAAGACGTCGAACTTCTTCTTGATGCTTGTTGATGCCTTCAAGGTCTCACTGGCGTAGGTTGCCGTCGGTACCATGATGGAGGTAAACAGGCAGGGCCTGATCTTCAGGAGGATGGATGGCAATGGATGACAGCTGTCGCTTTCCCGATCCGCATTAGTTTTTGGACAAAACAGCCGTCGTGTTCTCCGGGCCAAAGCGGAAAAGGACCATCCAAGCTGTTATCAGCGTCAGGTCCAAAAGCCAGCGTCTGTCATGGTATGGGGGTGTCTCAGTGCCTATGGCATGGGTAACTTGCACATCTGTGAGGGCACCATTAATGCAGAAAGATATGTATACATTTTGGAGCAACATATGCTGCCATCCAGAGCAGGACAACACCAAACCACATTCTGCCCAGACGGTTGCGTAATCAGAGAGAGAGTGCGGGCGCCTGCCTGCAGTCCTGACCTGTCTCCCATTGAGAATGTGTGGCGCATAATGAAGCGCAAAATAAGGCAACGAAGGCCCCGTACAGTTGTACAGCTGAAGAAATGCATAATGAGTGAACCAACTGGTGTCTTCAGTCCCAAGCGATTAATAAGTGTTATTAAAAGAAAAGGTGATGTTACACAGCGGTAAACAGTCGACTGTCCAAACTTTTTTGGAGTGTGTTGCAATCATCAGATTCGAAATGAGTGTATATTTTCAAAAATAAATTCAATTTGCAAAGCAAAACATCAAGTGTGTGTGTGTGTGTGTGTGTGTGTGTGTGTGTGTGTGTGTGAGAAAGGACAGAAGAGCCATGACGTGTATAGCATTTAAATTCCACTGACCCTCTCGCTGTCTGGTACACACTGTAATTGACTTAGCCCTGGTGTGTGTGTGTGTGTGTGTGTGTGTGTGTGTGTGTGTGTGTGTGTGTGTGTGTGTGTGTGTGTGTGTGTGTGTGTGTGTGTGTGTACATGTTTGTGTGTGAAACTATCTGAAATGACATTTCCTAAACGATTTCTGTCCAGACCATATTGCCAAGGTCCACCTCATCTTGTCTCCTCAGAGAAAGACAGAGAGAGAGAGAGAGAGAGAGAGAGAGAGAGAGAGAGAGAGAGAGAGAGAGACAGCATGTCAGAGAAGGTGAGACGGTCATCACACCAAGCCTGAGAGTGAGACGTTCAAAAACGAAGAGTGAATCACTTATTTAAGTCTAACATCAATCAAAGGCCAGCCCTGTCAATCAAATCATATTCCTGTCAATCAAAAGTTAACCCTGTCAAAGACTAACAGCATCAATCAGTCTATTGCTGTTTCACACACACACACACACACACACACACACACACACACACACACACACACACACACACACACACAGTCAAACGTAGAAATTCCAGTATGTCAAAGGTTTGCGTGTGTGTGTGTGTGTGTGTGTGTGGGAACTCACAGATGTTCTCTCAAATACACAGAGCTTTTTTGAAGACCAAAGATAATTGCAGTTCGCCCACACAGCTGTGTGAGCTGGTGAATGAGAGACACTGAGAGAGAGAGAGAGAGAGAGCGAGAGAGAGACAGATGAAGAGACACAGACACATGGAGAGAGAGAGAGAGAGAGAGAAATGAGGAAATGAGGATCTTCTCACTCATTTTGGCTTTGGCCCATGAGGAATAATTCTGTGTGTGTGTGTGTGTGTGTGTGTGTGTGTGTGTGTGTGTGTGTCTGTGTGTGTGTGTTCGAGAGAGTAATGACTGTGAGTTTTAGGGGGCGTGTGGTGAGACACGGTGCAGTTTTGTCGGTGTTGCTGTGGCGACAAGGCAAGCTCAGAAGTGTGATGGATGAGACGTCGGGACAAATTTACACACCTGCTTGAGACTCCGCCCCCTCTTCATTGACAGATCGATAGATAGATAGATAGATAGATAGATAGTGTGGTGATGTATAGATTAGTATTTTTCTCTCTCTCGTTCACTTGTAAGTCAGTTGTTCATATTTACACTTTTTTTTTTCTCAAACTGAGTCTAAACAAACAGTGACAGATCCGTTGCCATGACGATCAGTCTCCCCGGAAACGGACGTTTTTTTGTTGGACATGATGAGAGAGAAAGCGAGAGAGAGAGAGAGAGAGAGAGATTTATGGGTTTGAAAGCTTTGCTTCATTAAAAGGACAGCCATAATTCAGAGGTCACTTTGTGTTTGTGTGTGTGTGTGTGTGTGTGTGTTTTACACTTGGTGAAAGGTGATTAAGGCATGACAGTTAGGTGATTAATGATCTTCTTTTACAGAGAGAGAGAGAGAGAAAGAGAGAGAAAGTGATATATGGACAGAGCAGATTTACAGCGTTTAGCAGACGCCCTTATCGAGACTTTTCCTCCTGCTAGTACAGATAGATCAGGGTCTCAATGTGCCATCGAGCTAAAACCCTGTTACAGAAGAACTAGTACAACTAGTTATCTTTATCATACTATATTTTTTTTTTTTTCATTTAGTGTTCGGTTAAGTGCTTGGTGAAGAGGTAGGACAAGTCGGGCTTTGCTTGTGGCTTGAAGACAACAGGGTGCAGAGCGATTGAGTGATGTGGAAGAACTTCAGGAGATCCTGAATCAGTTTCAGGAGTCTGATGGTGCACAGGAGGACACCTACCAGGAGCTAGTTTCAGTAGTCCAGCCTTGTCAAAATGCTTGTACTGAAGACACCTGAGTGGCCGAATCCTTTTGAAATTGTGAAGGAGAAACCTGAAAAGTCAGTTTAGTAAAATGAGGAGAGAAGGTTAGTTGGTTGATCGATAAAGAGCTCAAAAGAGACACGGACACAGAACGAAGGAAAGAGACAGAGAATGAACAGAGAATGGCTGACTGAGTGAGAGAGAGAGAGAGAGAAAGAGAGAGAGAGAGAGAAACGGACTAAAAATAAATGACGGACAGCGACAGAGGAAGACAGAGAGCGAGACAGTGAATCAGAGAGTCCATTTTACTGCCCAAAATGCAACAGCATAAGAGATGATTCATTCAGACAAGCAATTAATTGATTCGCCTCACCGTTTAACAAATTTAATTGAACAAAAAAACAAAAAGCAAAGTACCTGGAAACTAGGGAACTAGAAAACCAGATAATCCACGAACAAGACTAAACTAGGAAACTATGGAATTTGTAAACCAATTAATAAGGAAACCAGAATATTTGGAAACCATATAACTAGGAAACTATAGCCATAAGAAAAAAAACACACTTGGAAACTAGCAGGACAAGGGCTAGACACTAGAAAACCAGACATCTAGAAAACTAGCAAACAGTGAAAACCAGACTGTGAAACCAGAGATTAACAAATCAGAGAGCTACGAAATTAGATATGGAAACCTGAACCCTGGAAAACTAGTGCTACTAAGAAAACTGGGCTGTTAGGAAACCAAAAAACTATGAAAGCAGAGACCCCGACAACCAGGAAAGCAGAGATTCGGGTAAGAAGGGAACTAGAAAACCAGACTGCTAAGAAACCAGGAAACCCACGAACAAGATTAAACCAGGAAACTAAGGAATGTGGAAACTAATGAACATGGAAACGAGAATACTTTTTTTTTTTTTTTTTTTTTAATTGGGGGAAAAAATGTAAACTAGCAGGACATGGACTAGAAGCTAGAAGCAGTGAACTAGGAAACCAAAGAAGAAGAAAAACAGAAAAACACAAAAATAAGAGAAAATCAGAGATCTGGAAAACCAGGGAACGCGGAAACCTGAGATCTGGAAAACCAGGGAACGCGGAAACCTGAGATCTGGAAAACCAGGGAACGCGGAAACCTGAGATCTGGAAAACCAGGGAGCGCGGAAACCTGAGATCTGGAAAACCAGGGAGCGCGGAAACCTGAGATCTGGAAAACCAGGGAACGCGGAAACCTGAGATCTGGAAAACCAGGGAACGTGGAAACCTGAGATCTGGAAAACCAGGGAACGCGGAAACCTGAGATCTGGAAAAGTAGTGCTACTATGAAACCAGTGAACCAGAGAACCAGAGAACCTGTAAACTACACATAACTAGAAACCAGTAAACATGGGAATTAGTAACCAGGAAGTGAGTAGAGGGGGCACGGTGGCTTAGTAGTCAGCACGTTTGCCTCGCACATCTGGGGGTTGTGGGGCTCGAATCCCGCCTCCGCCCAGTGTGCGCGGAGTTTGCATGTTCTCCCCGTGCTTCGGGGGTTTCGTCCGGGTACTCCGGTGTCCTCCCCCAGTCCAAAGACATGCGTTGTAGGATGCTGATTGGCATTTCCAAATTGTCCGTAGTGTGTGAATGTGTGTGCGATTGTGCCCTGCGATGGGATGGCCCCCTGTCTGTACCCAGAGTTCCCTGGGATAGGCTCCAGGCTCCCCTGCGGTATGGAAGATGGATGGATGGATGGATGGATGGATGGATGGATGGATGGAAGTCCATCAGAGTATTAGAAGTCCAAAAACGCCTGGCAACCTGGAGATTAGGGAACCCAGGACATAGGAAACTAGGGTTTTTAGAAACCAATCGAGGTAGAAACTGATACTCGGAAAGATAAAGAAGTAAGAAGAATCGATGAATTAGGAAATTAAGAATTAGGAATTTTACATGCGCACACACACACACACACACACACACACACACACACACACACACACACACACACAGTCAGTGTGTTCAGGCTTTTATAAGAGACATGCCGATATCTCTCCTCCAGGATGCCCAGAGGTTTGTGGAGCAGGTTATTTTGACTGAAGGGTTAGGGTCAGGTGACTACAGGTGTTTGGGGTGAGTGAGAACATTCAGAAAAAAGGCAAGGTGTGCAAAAAACGTTTGATTGGCCACTCGAGAACTTTTGTGTGTATCCCTTCAAGCCATCTGGCAGCGAGCTGTGTGTGTGTGTGTGTGTGTGTGTGTGTGTGTGTGTGTGTGATAATTAAACGGAGCTAATTTGACAACCACGTACAGCACATACACATACACGCTCATGGACACACTCCATGAAGTGTCACTCTATCAGTTATTGACGGTGAATTCCCCAGACTCTTCTGCGTTTGTGAAACGCAATACACACACACACACACACACACACACACACACACACACACACACACACACACTGAAAAATATGTTCAGAAATCTGTGTTGATTCAGAGTAGGTCGAATCACTGCAGGCAGTCCAGTCAGAACTCTGTGATGTCAGTGTAATATTACGTATATATATATATATATATATATACACACACACACACACACACACACACACACACACACACACACACAAAGCAGCTCTCCTCAATGAACCCTATGTACATAATTTATATAATCTTAATTTGTAATGAAGTCTATGAGCACTACTTCTCCAAGCCATTTTCTGTGTATGTGTATGTGTGTGCGTGTGTGCGTGTGTGTGCGTGTGTGTGTGCGTGTGTGTGTGCGTGTGTGTGTGTGTGTGTGTGTGTGTGTGTGCACGTTATCTCTCATACACAGACTTTAGTTGCTGGTGCTCATTTGCATATCAGGCTGTGTTGCTGCACATTAATCGGTCACCTTCGTTGTAACTGCTCACCTTGGAATGTCAAAACTCTTAAGAGGTGTGAGATCTCAGACACACACACACACACACACACACACACACACACACACACACACATGGGGTACAGATGGCATCATCTTTTGCCCGACGTGTGTGGTTGATGCCCTCAGAGTATGCTGGAGTGTGATTGGCTGCAGCTATATCCATGACTACGGCATTTAGAACTATTCCAAGTGATACAACTGTGAACTGATTTACAGATTTGTGTGTGTGTGTGTGTGTGTGTGTGTGTGAACTAGATCATGTTCATGTGCATAGGCAGTATTGGCTGGAAAAAGATGGAATTACGGTGTAAGATATCAAAGGGAGGAGGGATACGGGAAATGAGTGTATGTGTGAGAGAAAAAAGGAGAAATAAGAAGTGAGGGAGAATAAAATACAAAAAGAGGAAGGAAGGCAAAGAGATAGAGGATGTGAATCAGATGGAGGACAACTAATAGTGTGTACTCTATGTGGAAAAAAAGGAGAAAAGGCTCAGGGAATATATATATATTTCTTGCTTAATCAATCACTGAACCTGTCACCACAACAGCGCTCCATCACCACCAGCCGATAAATCAATGTCTCCGACCAGCAGCACTCCTGGTGAGGTCCTTCCACTGACTTTATTACTCTAGCTCAATGTAGCTACGCTTATACCTAACTCTAACGTTACAGGAAAACTTCACCCTGAATGATCTTGGCTCTGAGCGTTTAAGCTTTTTTGCTTTGCCTCTTGTCTCCGCCCAGTGATGGATGGGCGGACCGTTACGACGTGACTGATGGGTACGTGCGTGAGGCAGCAGGTGGGATCACAATAAAACTGCGATCCTTGGACGTGAAGTGGTTCGACGATTACTATTTAAAATTACGTCCTGAAAACAATCTGCGCAATCCATGGTTCCCTGAGTTCTGGCAGCATCGCTTCAACTGCAGACTAAAGGGTCATCCTCAGGAGAACCCTAACTACAACCGGACCTGTAGCAGTGAGTACACACATACACACACTCACAAGCTATTTTTCTTTCACATTGTTCTATCTAACACACACACAATGATGTGCACTATGCGTACACACTAGTTACGGAGCCATTGTTATGCTAGTAGAATCAGAAAGATGTGGGCAGGTGGAGGAGGGGGATGAGAATCATCACTTCTCTTGGCAAAGAGGTTCACTAATTTGTCTATTTATTCCTGAATATGTTTACATGTTAATGGAAGAGAGAGATCTTTTCATATGATAATCACTGCCTCAGCCGATTTAAACTAAAAACCCTTATCAATAATCACACACCTGGCCCAAACACAGCACTCACTTAGCTCAAGACCACTTTTAGTAACCCACCTTTTGTCCAACCACATTGTAGTAAACTAAAATGCAACTTAACCCAAACATATTGCAATACAATCAGAGTAAACTCAAAAACCTTTTCTATTAAAATTTAACAAGCACCTGCTTGGCCCAAACCAGTCAGATTCATCCAAACCTAATTTAACAACCTTTATTTATTTATTTATTTATTTTTAAATCCTGTTCAATAATCATCAGTTGACTAAACCCAGTTCAATAACACAAATTGAACCCCAGTTCAATAACCCAAAGTCAAACCCAGTCCAATAACCCAAAGTTAACCTTCTTCTTTTCCTTTCGGCTGTTCCCTTCAGGGGTCGCCACAGCGAATCATCTGCCTCCATCTAGCCCTATCCCCTGCATCCTCTTCTCTCAGACCGACTACCTTCATGTCCTCCTTCACTACATCCATAAACCTCCTCTTTGGTCTTCCTCTCGGCCTCCTGCCTGGCAGCTCTAACCTCAGCATCCTTTTACCGATATATTCACTCTCCCTCCTCTGAACATGTCCAAACCATCTCAACCTGGCCTCTCTAACTTTGTCTCCAAAACATCTCACATGAGCTGTCCCCCTGATGTACTCATTCCTGATCCTATCCATCCTCGTCACTCCCAAAGAGAACCTCAACATCTTCAGCTCTGCTACCTCTAACTGTTCCTCCTGTCTTTTCCTCAGTGCAACTGTCTCCAAACCATACAACATCGCTGGTCTCACTACTGTCCTGTACACCTTTCCTGTGCTGGTATTCTTTTATCACACAACAGACCTGACACTTTTCTCCACCCATTCCAACCTGCCTGCACACACTTCTTCACCTCTTTTCCACACTCCCCGTTGCTCTGGACTGTTGACCCTAAGTACTTAAAATCCTGCACCTTCTTTATCTCTTCTCCCTGTAACCTCACTGTTCCACTTGGATCCCTCTCATTCACACACATGTATTCTGTCTTGCTGCGACTAACCTTCATTCCTCTTCTCTCCAGAGCAAACCTCCACCTCTCTAGAGTTTCCTCCACCTGCTCCCTGCTCTCACTACAGATCACAATGTCATCCGCAAACATCATAGTCCATGGAGATTCCTGTCTGACCTCATCTGTCAGCCTGTCCATCACCACCGCAAACAAGAAGGGGCTCAGAGCCGATCCTTGATGCAGTCCCACCTTCACCGTGAACTCCTCTGTCACACCTACCGCACACCTTACCATTGTCCTACTGCTCTCATACATATCCTGCATCACTCTAACATACTTCTCTGCCACTCCAGACCTCCTCATACAATACCACAGCTCCTCTCTTGGCACCCTGTCATATGCTTTCTCTAAATCTACAAAGACACAATGCATCTCTTTCTGACCCTCTCTGTACTTCTCCATCAACATTCTCAAAGCAAATATTGCATCTGTAGTGCTCTTTCTTGGCATGAAACCATACTGCTGCTCACAAATGCTCACTTCTCCCCTTAGCCTTGCTTCCACTACTCTTTCCCACAACTTCATTGTATGGCTCATCAGCTTAATACCTCTGTAGTTTCCACAACTCTGCACATCTCCCTTGTTCTTAAAAATCGGCACCAAAACACTTCTCCATTCCTCAGGCATCCTCTCACTCTCTAAGACCTCGTTGAACAACCTAGTTAAAAACTCTACTGCCATCTCTCCTAGACACTTCCATACCTCCACTGGTATGTCATCAGGACCAACCGCCTTTCCTCTCTGCATCCTCTTCAAAGCTCTCCTAACTTCACCCTTACTAATCCTTTCTACTTCCTGCTCAACAATATTTGCCTCTACTACTCTTCTCTCTCTCTGTCATTTTCCTCATTCATCAGTTCCTCAAAGTACTCCTTCCATCTTTCCCTCACCCTCCTGTCACCTGTCAACACATTTCCATCTCTATCTTTAATCACTCTAACCTGCTGTACATCCTTACCATCTCTATGCCTCTGCCTCGCCAACCAATACAAATCCCTCTCACCTTCCTTACTATCTAACCTTGCATACATGTCCTCATAAGCTTTCTGTTTGGCCTTTGACACCTCTATCTTAACCTCACGCTGCATCTCCCTATATTCCTGTCTACTTTCCTCTGTCCTCTCACTGTCCCACTTCTTCCTAGCTAAACTCTTCTTCTGGATACTCTCCTGAACTTCCTCATTCCACCACCAAGTCTCCTTGTCTTCTTTCCTCCTTCCAGATGACACACCTAGCACCTTCCTACCTGTCTCCCTGATCACTTTGGCTGTAGTAGTCCAGTCATCTGGAAGCACCTCCTGACCACCTAAAGCCTGTCTCAACTCCTCCCTGAAAACCGCACAGCACTCTTCCTTTTCCAACTTCCACCACTTTGTCTTCTGCTCTGCCTTTGCTCTCTTCATCTTCCTCACCACCAGAGTCATCTTACACACCACCATCCTATGCTGTCTAGCTACACTCTCTCCTACCACTACTTTGCAATCGCTAATCTCCATCAGATTACAGTGTCTACATAAGATATAGTCCACCTGTGTGCTCCTGCCACCACTCTTATATGTCACCCTGTGTTCCTGCCTCTTCTGAAAGTACGTGTTCACCACAGCCATCTCCATACTTTTAGCAAAGTCTACCAACCTCTGTCCTTCTGGGTTCCTTACCTGAAGACCAAACCTGCCCATCACTTCCTCATCCCCACTATTCCCTTCACCAACATGTCCATTAAAGTCTGCCCCTATCACCACTCTCTCACATCTGGGAACACTCTGCATCACTTCCTCAAGCCCGCTCCAGAGTCTGTCTTTTTCCTCTTGCTCACAACCTACTTGTGGAGCGTAAGCACTAAAAACATTCAACATCACACCTTCAATTTCCAGCTTCAGACTCATCAACCTGTCTGACACTCTCTTTACCTCCAGAACATTCTTCACAAACTCCTCCTTCAGGATCACTCCTACTCCATTTCTCTTCCTGTCCACCCCATGATAAAACAGTTTAAACCCTGCTCCAATCCTTCTAGCCTTGCTCCCTTTCCACCTGGTCTCCTAGACACACAGAATGTCGACTTTCCTCCTCTGCATCATATCTACCAGCTCTCTGCCTTTACCTGTCATCGTACCAACATTCAAAGTCCCTACTTTCAGTCCTAAACTCCTGCCTTTCCTCTTCTCTCTCTGCCTACGGACACGCCTTCCTCCTCTAACACGCCTTCCTCCTCTCCTTCTTCGACCAACAGTAGCCCAATTTCCACCAGTGCCCTGTAGGTCAATTGCACCGATGGCGGTCGTTGTTAACCCGGGCCCCGACCTATCCGGTATGGAAGTCATTTTAGTGATTCGCATATTGAATTTTGCAAAAGTTTTACGTCGGATGCCCTTCCTGACACAACCCTCTCTATTTATCCGGGCTTGGGACCGGCACAAAAAGTACACTGGCTTGTGACCTCCTGTGGCTAGATTAATAACCCAAAGTCAACCCCAATTCAATAACCCAAACTGAAGCCTAGTTTAATAACCCAAACTCAAACATAGCTCAATTACCCAAACTCAACCCCAGTTCCATAAGCCAAACTCAAGACTAGTTTAATAACCGACTCAACCCCAGTTCAATAACCCAAACTCAAGCCTAGTTTAATAACCCAAACTCAACTCCAGTTCAATAACCCAAACTCAACCCCAGTTCTTTAAACAAACTCATTTAATTAACATAGAACTGGCACATCTCAGGAACTCACAGTTGGTTAAACCCAATTCAGTAACCCAAAGATTTTGGTAACGTTTTGGTTTGATAATTCAGTAATCCAAAATAATAATGCAAACCCAACACAAATTCCTTTAAACCACAGTGGGACCAGAACATTTACAGTGACTAACAACTGGCACAAACACAACTCATTCACTCAAACCCACTTTGGTAATACACAATTGACCCAGTCTGATTTAAATAACCCACAAAGTCCATCTCAAAAACTCAAACCATCCACAATCATCTGCAAACCCATGTCAATAAATTATAATTAACCCAAACCCTTTTCAGTCAATGAGAAATGGCCCAAGCCCATCTCATTCAAGCTGAGATCCATTTTAGCAACCCATAATTAACCCAAATGCATTCCAGTAATGCAAACTCAGACCCATTTCAACAGCTGATAATTAGTATGAGTTTAAACTGATTGCGATGAACCGTAATTGGCCCAAACCCATTTCAGACCCAGTCCAAAGTGTTTTCAACGACATGTCTGGCCAAAAACCTTTAAACTAAATCAATAATTGTATACCTGCCCCAAGAAGCTCAGTTAATAATAAATAACATGTCTAGGTCACCTAAACCAAAGACCTCTCTATTCATTTTCCTCACACCCCAGATCCGACTACAAAGCACCAGATTATGTTCTTTTATTCTTCATTTATTTAGTGATTCCTTTTTCGCCAAAATCAGTATATTACACTTAGAGTGCCTGTCATTCTGTTCCTTTAAGTCATCTGCCCCATTGCCTCTCTTTCTGTGATATTCCTTTCTTTCTTAACTTCCTCTCGCCTCCTCTGATTCTTTTTTGTTTAATTCTCCATTCATACCCAAAGCACACACTGTTCACGCATCACATCAAAGCGGCACAGTTTCAAATAGCTCCATTTCAATAAGAAAAGAAGAGGGGAATATGAATGAAACGCAATTTGTGTCCGCCACTGAATTACTGAGTTTTGGTTAGAATGAAAGTGAGAGAGAGAGAGAGAGAGAGAGAGAGAGAGAGAGAGAGAGAGAGGTGTTCTGAGGTTAAACTCCAGGGTTGTTCAGATGTATTGGATGAGGTTAGGAAGGAGGAGAGTGTATCAGGACTTTGATACACACACTTACACACATACTCATACACACTGAGCTGCAGTAGTCTACCCTGCTATCTCGAGGGCAGCTGATACAGTACATCATATACATTTATGTTTAAATTATGTGGAAACAGGAGTTGCTGTGAATTAGTGTGTTTTGAAAGCTGGAATTACAGTAATGTCATTGAGTTTATACTTGAGAGTCTTGGAGGTCATTGGCGTTCATGTTTGGACATATATTTTCACAGATTCCGTTACTACCATGTCAAGCTACTTTGACACGGTTTCTGAGAGAATAGTTGATATGCTCGCTGGTCTTAAGTCAACAGACTGTCATTATTATTAGGGGAAACCATTTGACACTGATCTGACAGGTGCTATAATTGGGTTTCTATATATGAGGTACTTTGAAAAAGATTGATGAGGTGCAGATAAAATATCCGTGACTAATGACTGTCAAAGAAAGACCTGAACATTTAATTACTAAAGCAGCTACATTTAATTTCAATGCTCAAGGCTGTATTAAACACCGGTTTGTCAGGAAAATCAAATGAACACCAAAGCCTTTGATCGGTTACAACTTACAAATGTATGTTTTTTTCCAGTGAATACTAAATACTGAATATTTTTTATGCAAAGTGACACTTGTAAAATGAATTACAATCCAAGCACTGAGCTATTAAAGCAGAACAGAATCAATGATTTCAGCTGAGGTAGATACTTCACTCCCTGTCTCACAGACGTCTGTCCTTCCTTCTGTGTCTTTGTCCCCTCTAGAGCGAGATTCGCTTCGGCAGCAGTACGCTCAGGACACTAAGATGGGTTTTGTAATAAATGCGATCTACAGCATGGCGTATGGGCTTCATATGATGCAGAGAGCTCTCTGTCCTGGTATGGCGGGACTCTGTGATGCCATGCGGCCAGTCGACGGTTCTAAACTGCTCGAGTTTCTCATGAAGACCAACTTCACAGGTGTCAATGGAGAGAACATCTACTTCGATGAGAATGGAGATTCGCCGGGAAGGTACGGAGAGCATTCAGTCAATCAGTAGGTCAGACACTGTGTCAGTCACTCAGTTAATCAGTCAGTACCTCAGTCAGTCATTCAGTCACTCAGTCATTCGGTCAGTCAATCAGTCAATCAGTCATTCAGTCACTCAGTCAGGCACTCAGTTATTCAGTCACTCAGTCTGGCACTCATTTATTCAGTCACTCAGTCATTTAATCAGTCAGTCACCCAGTCATAAGTCAGTCTGTCAGTCAGACAGTTAGTGAGACAGTGAGTCAGACAGTCACTCACTCATGCAATCAGATAGTCAATTTGAGGACATCCTAGACTCACCAGAGAAGTGCTGTGACCAATCTATCAATCGTTAGTGTGTTAAGATTTATGAAAATGTGTGTGTGTGTGTGTGTGTGTGTGTGTGTGTGTGTGTGTAGTTATGTAATCATGAACTTTAAGAAGATGGGGAAAGACTATTACGACTACACTAACGTGGGCAGCTGGGACATCAGCGGCCTGCAAATAGATGATGACGAAATCTGGCCGAACAAAGACAGCATCATTAAGTCAGTCTGCAGCGAGCCCTGCGATAAAGGACAGATCAAGGTCAGTGTCTCACACAAATCGAACACTCACCACTGTCTTATAATAACCATGATATTCTCTATGTTTACTTATATCACAGTTTAAACACCAGAATCACCAGAAAAAACCCAATCCCATTTAACATCTCTCTTCACTATTAGCCCCAATTAGCCCCACCCATTATGAGCTGACTCTCTCAGTCCTGCTGCGCACTGTCTTCGTGAAAGCCTGGGTGTTTAGATGACGTGGTATGATTCCCTGAGTCTGAGGCTGTGGAACGCTGATGGAGCAATAAGAAAGTGTAGAATGTGAAATCTTTTGGGCTAAATCATTATTCTACTTTTGTGCAGCAATCCATGTAATGTAAGATGAATAAATGTTGCTCAGGTTTTAAGAAAAATCCTGAAAGGAGCCTGGTGTTGGAAAGAAAGAGAGAGAGAAGGAGGTTAGAATTTTCTTTCCCAGTGGACTTTAACACATTGACAGAATTAGTGAAATGTCACTGTGTGCCTTAATGACATTTCTCTAAGTGGTTACAAAATGTCAGCTTTAAGTTCGTCCTTGATTTATCACACATTAAATGGACTGATGAGTTCCAGCAGGCCTGCAGTGATTCACTTCGCTAAGCTCATTTAACACTTTCAGAGGTGACAAATTGGATAAAACTTTTTTTTTTTGCATTTAATCCAGCTTCAACCTGTAATTGGCTTCCTTAATTAATCAGGAGCTCAGGGAGAACCCTGGTCTGTTTAGTGTTACACTGAAGCAAATGCATGCATTTGCTGAATCTATCTATCTATCTATCCATCCATCCATCCATCCATCCATCTATCTATTTTTTTTGTTTTTGTTTTATCCAGCTGTATTTACTCAGTGCACCTTACAACATCCAAGTGAAAAATATAACACCAACATGTCAGAAAAATTTTTTAAAAAAACCCTAAAAAAACAGAATCAGTGAGTTGGAAAAAGGATCACCTCCCTTGCTTTAATTTGCCTTTTTTTAATTTTTAATTTTTTAATTACAGCCTTTAGTCTGTTGGGATATGTCTCTACTAACTTTGCAGATCTAGACTTTGCAATATTTGCCCACTCTTCTTTGCAGAACTGCTCAAGTTCAGTTAAATTTGATGGTGACCGTTTGTGGACTGCAGTCTTCAAGTCATTCCACGGATTTCCAAAGGGGTTTAAGTCTGGGCTCTGACTAGGCCATGCAAGGACATTCAACTTTTTCTCCTTCAACCACTGTGTGGTCAGTTTAGCTGTGTGCTTTGGGTCATTGTCATGTTGGAAGGTAAACCTTCTTCCCATTGACAACTTTCTGGCAGAGGGCAGCAGATTTTCCTCAAGAATTTGACGGTATTTTGCCCCATCCATTTTCCTTCTATCCTGACAAGTGCTCCAGTCCCTGCTGCAGAGAAACACCCCCATAACAGGATATTACCACCTCCATGCTTTACTGTAGGAATGGTGTTATTTGGATGGTGAGCTGTATTGGATTTCCGCCAGACATATCGTTTGGTGTTGAGGCCAAATAATTCAATTTTAGTCTCATCTGACCATTCACAACACCTTTTTCCATGTGGCCTCAGAATCTTCAAGGTGCGTTTTGGCAAAGCTCAGTCGTAGGTGGCTTTTTTCTTGCAACCCTCCCATACAAGCCACATTTGTGGAGAATTTGTGATACTATTGTCACATGCACACAATGACCACTCTTTGTCATAAATTCCTGCAACTGCTTCAGAGTTGCTGTAGGCCTCTTGGCAGCCTCTCTGACTAGTTTCCTCCTGGCTCTTTCATCCAGTTTGGAGCGACGTCCTGATCCAGGGAGGGTCTGTGTTGTACCAAATTCCTTCCAGTTCTTAATAATGGACTTGACTGTGCTTCTAGGCATTGATAAAGCCTTTGAAATTTTTTTGTATCCATCTCCTGACTTGTGCCTGTCCACAACTTTATCCCGGAGATCTTCTGACAGTGCCTTGCCACCCATAGTTGATTGTTTGCTTCAGTTGCACTACAAAATGCCCCAGGAAATCTCTTTTCATGCTGAGCTAATCAAAATGACCACAACTGATCACAGTTGAAAGTCAAATGGCTTTGAGTGCCATTGAGAAGGTGATTAGCTACACCTGATTGAGTTTACAAGTCATTTTTAGGAGGGGGGGGGGTGATCCTTTTTCCAACTCAGTGATTCTGGTTATTTATTTATTTATTTATTTATTCATGGCATGTTGGTGTTATATCTTTCACTTGGATGTTATAAGTTGCACTGAGTAAATACAGCTGGATAAAACAAAAACTGTCTCTGTCTTCATTTCAGGCTGAAAAGCAACAAAATGTGATTATGTTATAGGGGGGTGATTCTTTTCTATACCAACTGTATCCATGTCTATCCTCTCATTCTTTGGCAAGCGTTTTAAAAAAAATGTGTAGTGCTCCTCCTATTCGTGTCTGTATTTGTAACGACTGTCTGTCCAGAATAGAGTCTTTCCCTCTCTCTTCTCTCTCTCTCTCCCTGTCTCACTCTCCGTCTCACCGTCTCTGCAGGTGATCCGGAAGGGTGAGGTGAGCTGCTGCTGGACGTGCACCCCCTGTAAGGAAAATGAGTTTGTGTTTGATGAGTACACATGCCGAGCCTGTGAACTCGGATCCTGGCCTACTGATGACCTCACAGGTACGGACACAGACAGACGGACAGTGACGAGTGACGAATTAAAGTAAAAAAAAAACAAAACAAAACAAACAGTGGCTGTGTTATGCTGTTATGCCAGGGATTTATTTTAGAGCTTCTTTAGGCAGGTGAGAACAAGGTCTGAAGAATTTGTCCTCCTATACTGGGAGATATTTGACTCAGCTGGTACATGCACATGGACCCCATTGTGCAGTCATGTTTCTCTCCTCATACAAGACAAGTAGTTCAAACATACATTGAGTTGCTCATGGTGCTATCCCACTGTAATCTTTTTTTTTTTTTTTTAAATAGCTTGATTGCCTCCAAAATTACTATGCATGTAAAAAGTGATACGTCACTGCACAAGGCTATGGTCTCCTCCATTTACTGTACATCTTTATTCAAGAGATGTTGTTCACAGTGCTCTAGGAGTTGGTGTGTCATATACCCTCTAAGGGGATGCTTGGTATTTGGCGATTTGGAATCGATCCTGACAGCAGGCCTGAGAAATCCAGCTTTCTTGTGTACCTTAGGAAGTCTGTATAAGCACTGAGTGGCGTCTATGACCTTTTCCTTGGAGATGCTTTGCCACGCTAAGTGCATTTCCCTTTGCCTGCACTTGGGCTTAAGGCCATGGACTTTTCTTGCATGATATGAGCTTGAGCAAAGTGCAGTATTAAGTCTAGCACTATTATCTGATACATTATATGCTGCTGAAATTCATGTAAATACAATCCAAAAACCATGGAATGCCACCACATTAATAAGACACTATTAATTAATTTAAAGTCAATGAACATTTTTTTTTTCTCACAGAGGACATTATAATCATAAGAAGCATCTTAATCAGAGACATTGCTTAGCTCAAAGACTGGATTGTTTATGGATACAAGTATGAACAACTTGAGTGCTAAGTGATAGGTCAGCTTATCCTTCAAACCCTGGTCGAGCTCTCTTTACAGTGGAGTGCATCGAATGAAGAAGAACACTGGCATTATTTTATTCATTCAACAACTCAAAATAGCGGATTAAAAGTATGATATTCTGTATATAATCTCTTAGATCCCACATGCACACTTTACGATTTCATGACCTCAAATTAATGAAGTGGCTTCATGAAGTTCTGCTCATAATTAACTAAGATGTAACAAAATAAAATGCAAAAAGCTACCGAATAAAAGCCATGTGATTAAGTTAAACCGAATTTCAGTGATTAATGTGATTGTTATAGGAATAGGCCTCCTTGTTCCTCCTAACTGTTACATTTTTGAATTGCTTCCTGCTTTTATGGTACATAAAAGTATCACATCTGACAGCAAAGTAAAAACAAAAACCTTCTTCAGTCCGCGTTTTCTATCCCGGATTTTCCCCCCGATCTTATAGGCAAGCGTGTAAAGGTATAGATGATATTGTAAAACCCATCTTGGATGCTTCTACTCAAGAAAAATCTGGCAATCTCAGAGGCGTGAACAATACCCTGGTGAATTCAATAATCTGAATGGGGAGCAACTTAAACTGCTGCGTAACCCGACTCTGAATACGAATAACTTGCCCAGTGTAAATATTGACTTAACTTTTGGACTGAATAAAGGCCTGTGTGTCTCTGTGTCTCTCAACATACAGAGAGAAAGACAAAGAGAGAGAGGGAGAGAGAGAGAGACAGAGAGAGAGAGAGAGAGAGAGAGAGAGAGAAATTCTCTGTCTAAGTGTGTAAATCAGATTAATGAACTAATCTGCCCGGGTAGGTGTTTATATGCATGGCTGGGTGTACTGTGGTGTATTTTTGTGAGATAGACAAAGAGAGAGAGAGAGAGAGAGAGAGAGAGAGCGAGAGAGGACAGCTTGTAAACAAATTGCTTTCACGTCTCTTGGAGGCGAATTTTTTCATTTCACTGTGTGCTTTTTCATTAGCTCTTTAATAAGGAGATGAATACAAGAATACGTGACATCTGTCGAGGCAGTTAATAAAGCACAGAGATGCCTTCAGACAGACAGACAGACAGATTTTGTTCAGCTTACAACATTTCACATTCATGTTTCGACGTGTTTCATTTTCGTTCTGAGCGTTATTGCTTCAATTCATTTTGCTTCACTGAAGTGATAAATAATTACCCAGTCAGAGAGAGAGAGACAATGAGAGAGACAGACAGAGATACAGAGATAGAGAGAGAAAGAGGGCGAGTGAGAGAGCGACAGATCCTATATGTTTGGATATTTATGGTTTCTTCCTTATTAAGTGTAATAAGAACAGAAATAAATAACAGCAATAAACAGCACTGGTTTAATAAACAGGAACTAAAAGTCACGAATAATTAATGAGGGTGATGAATAATTAATTAGTGCACTGTTACACTGCAGAACTTTCACATACACACTGCGGAGTTTTTAATATTAACGAAGAGCAACACTGCCACAAGCATCTTTCACTGTCTATCCATCTCCCACCGCTTCCATCTTACTCTCTCCAGTCTGTCTGTCTCTCTTTCTCTCTCTCTCTCTGTCTATTTCTCACCGAACAGTGTCAGAACAAGGGAGCGGAATCGAGGGCATTAATACGGATAAAGTGATTCATAGATAAAGAGTAAAACGTATGCTGGTATAGGAAAATAAAACATTTACGCCGTACTGTGAAGCGGTCTGTTTATAGAGGTTGTGCGGCATCCACAACACAAGTTAGTTCCTGTTACCACTATAAACAGTCGCTCCATTGGGTTTTATGGGTTTTTTTTTTTTCCTCTTTTGAATTTGTTTCGTTACCTAGGAAGACTTTCCCGTGTCAGAAAACTTACTATAGAAACTTCTTCCGACTTGTGAAGTGTGTGAGGCGGAGAAGTGTACCCATACGCCAGTTTCGTTCTTAATGCTCGAGGGGTTTCAAGCCGAATGCAGGCTGATTACACCTAAAAACAGACACAGACATCTGCGTACATCTGGCCCTCTATCTCTCGTCTCATCTATGCATCTCTCAGTCCCTCTCTTCGTATGCCTTGCTGGCTGTCAATCCGTCTCCATCTGTCTCTCTTTCTCGCTCTCTCGGTACGTCCTTATACATCTTCCTGTGTCTCCGTCTATCTCTGTTTCTTCTTTCCCCCCCATCTCTCTGCTCTGTTCTGTATGTCTGCTTCTTTTCTCTCTCTTCCTGTCTCCTTCTCTGTATTTTGGTATGTACATTCACACTACTGTGTTATAATAGTGAAATAAGTAATAAATAATAAAGACAACTCTCTAGATCTCAGGCAGTGACGTACTGTCACGTCTTTCGCAGTGTTCATCCTTCCCCAGAGGAAGATCTGACATAACTTTTGGACACTATGATTATGGATTAAATCATTGTCTTGCAGTTCCTTCTTACTCTGTCTTGTCCCGTTGCAGGTTGCGAGCCAATCCCGGTCGAGTATCTGCATTGGGGCGACCCGGAGCCGATCGCTGCGGTGGTTTTCTCCTGCCTCGGTCTCCTGGTGACTTTCTTCGTGGCAGCCGTGTTTGTGGTGTACCGCGACACACCCGTGGTGAAGTCGTCAAGCCGTGAGCTCTGCTACGTCATCCTGTTCGGGATCGGCCTGGGCTACGTCTGCACCTTCTGCCTGATCTCTAAACCTCGCATCATCTCCTGCTTCCTGCAGCGCCTCGGCGTCGGCCTGGCACCCGCCCTGAGCTACTCAGCTCTCGTCACCAAGACCAACCGCATCGCTCGCATCCTGGCAGGCAGCAAGAAGAAAATCTGCACCAAGAAGCCGCGCTTCGTGAGCTCGTGCGCCCAGCTAGCCATTTCCTCCTTCCTGGTCCTGGTGCAGCTCGGCATCATCGTCACACTGCTTGTCCTGGAACCACCGGACGTCGTCTTCCACCATCCGTCCATCCGGGAGGTCAAGCTCATCTGCAACACTAGCAACCTGGGCGTGGTCGCACCGCTCGGCTACAACGGCGTGCTAATTCTCAGCTGCACCTTCTACGCGTTCAAGACGCGCAATGTGCCGGCGAACTTTAATGAGGCCAAGCACGTGGCGTTCACCATGTACACCACGTGTGTCATCTGGCTGGCGTTCGTGCCCATCTACTTCGGCTCGGACTACAAGATTGTCACAACGTGTTTCTCTGTGAGCCTGAGCGGCACCGTAGCGCTTGGCTGCATGTTTGCACCGAAGGTCTACGTCATCCTGGCCAAGCCTGAGCGTAACGTGCGGAGCGCCTTCACCACCTCTACAGCCGTGCGCATGCATGTGGGGCGGGGCAAAAAGACGCCGCCGCCCACCAGCAGCCTCGCCAACTTGTGGAAGAGACGTCCCTCGTCCGGGGACACTCTCAGGTTAGACATTGTGTATATGTGTGTGTGTGTGTGTGTGTGTGTGTGTGCGCGCTCCATTCCAGTAAGTGCTCTGCCACTTGAGTGAACCCGTAATGTGATTACACTAATAAATGTGTTGGACACACACACACACACACACACACACACACACACACACACACACACACACAATTAAGTGCTCATCAAAATGCAGTCTTTTACTACAGCTTTAGGTAAAAATAGATAGATGGATAGACAGACAGTGAGAGAGAGAGAGAGAGAGAGAGAGAGAGAGAGAGAGAGAGTGAGACAGAAACACAGAGAACAGATGGTGAGACATATGTGATTGTGTTTTTGTGACCTACATGTTGTGTAGTTTGGGACACAGTGGACCGATAACCATAAGGCGTTAAAAACAGAGCTAAATAACATGTTCTGTGACGTCTCTGATTGGTTACTCGTTTCAGTATCAGTATCGGTGTCTGTGTGGAAAAAAACACACGAGGAGTTCTACGTAGAACCCTACAACAGGTTTAGGGGGATAAGATAACTTAATTATCTTGTGGATTATTGGATAAGGAACCCTTGAAGAATGACCTCTGAAATGAAACAGGAAGTAGAAGGCAGGTCCGTTTCCTGTCGCTGTTTTTTTTAGCGTTATGTTTCCAACAAGAAGTAAAAATGGGGGAAAGGGCAACTTCGATGAGAAAGAAAGAGATAAAGAGAGAGAGAGAGAGAGAGAGAGAGAGAGAAGTGAACCAATTGACTGAAGAAAAAAAAGACACCTTGTCTGAGTCAGCATTAGTTTAGATCAATGTGTGAGATCTCATTAATGGAAAAGAGTCCAAGTTTGTTTTCAATTTCCTTCACTGTCTCTTTATGTATGAGCACTTCTGCTCATCTCTCTCTCTCTCTCTCTCTCCCTGTCTCTCTCTCTCTCTCTCGCTCTCTCGCTCTCTTTCAGCCTCTGTGGCACTTTCTCTCTCTTTACAGTGGTTTGAATGTTTTCAAGCACTCAATCAACACTACATGATAAAATCCGCATGTTCATAATGAGATAAGTTGCAACTAACGAGGCTAATTAATCCCGAAGGAAACAGAAAGAAAGAGAGAGAGAGAAAGAGAGAGAGATAAACATAGCCCTATTATTGCATTTGCAGCTCCACGCAGTTCATTCAAATAAATGATCATGACCTTTTCCTAAACCCAGAAGAATAAAAACAAGATGCGCAGATTTAAAAAAAAAAGTTCTTGAATCAAACAGCTATGAAATATCCTCGTGTCTCAGTCAATTTGCTTAACACGACTTAACATGAATGAAAATTGAGGGATGGATGAATAATGTTTGTAATAGGTTAACTCCTTCTTATTTCTTCTTATATTGTTAGGCAGGTGTCTCGAACCTCACATTTAAGTTAAACTCCTATTACATGTACTAGACTAAACCTAAAGATGTAACCATAACAACAATAACATAAATAGTTTACGTTCCGTCTATACGTCTTCTTTGAACTATACACATGTTTAGTCTACAGCAGGTGGAACTGTTTCACTAAAAAGACAAAACACAGAGCAAAACAACTTTCACCAAGCCATAACCATAGCAACAGTCATAATACAGTATGTGGGGAAGGGCAGGCAGCTAGGAGCGTCCCAATAGCAGGAATTACTGTATACCACAGCACTACTGAATACTCGATTCTGATTGGTCAGAAGCGGTTGATTCATTTTCTATAACAGCAGCTCTGACAGTAATGCAGGTTTATATCGACGCGCTCGTTCTAATACGTTATTGTCCCTATAGTAACAGCTTACACAGGGTGGACACTCTGAAGAACTTTCATATGGCACATGTTCTGTGTTTATGTGTTATGGAAGGAGTCTCCAGTGTCAGTGCCTTGTAAAGGTGTAACTTCAGGACAGAGGAATTTACACTTTCCGATTTCTTGGTAACGTGACAAGCTGGACAAGCTTTTTTTTGTCTTATTAACTTTAAGAGTGAGAAAAAAGAGAGGCTGGTAAGGGGAATGATGTTCCACAACATTAAATGTAACTATAAATGGATAAAAAGTACAACGTGTCGTTCTTCAATTAATAAAATGAAATTTTATTGCTGGCAAATCGCTGTGGTATAAGAGAAATAAAACACTTCGGGATGTGCTGTTATAGGAAAATAATCAACTTTGGGGTGATAAAAGAAACTCTGCTGCACATTGGCTTGCATCACACCACTCTATCGTTGATTATTTTCCTATAACAGCACACACCCAAGTGTTTCATTCCTTACAAAATGGATGGTGCTTTGTCGTTCGCTGCCTCATCCTTTATTTCCTGATATTGGAACTCATTGTTAGCTTTGTTTGTTTTTCTTGTTTCTTTTTTTCTTTTAAATTTTTTTACTCAAATTGAATAATTTGTTTGTTTGTTTTCTTTGCTTTTTGCAGCTCTAACGGTAAATCTGTGACATGGGCTCAAACGGAGCGCAACTCCAAAGGTGGCCACTTGTGGCAGCGTCTCTCCTTCCACATCAAAAAGCGTGAGAACAACCAGACGGCCGTGATCAAGCCTTTCTCCAAGGCGTCGGAGGATGTCACTCCTGAAAGCGCTACCGATAAAATGCTATACGAAGTCGCAGAGAGCGAGGAGCTATATCCGATCACGTATCGGCCTCAGACTCCGTCGCCAATAAGCACCGTGAGTCAGAGGACGGGAGAAATTCTAGGGCGGAGCCAAGGCCCTGATGACGAACAGATCATCAGCGTTTCCTCGTACGTCAGCCAATCGTCCCGTAGAGAAAGCGGATCATGTGTAGGAGGGATAGGATCTGGTGGGGGCGTGGTTGTGAGCGGAGCCGTGGGAATTAGGGGCGGAGCCTCTAGCTCATCCCAGGGCTCGCTAATGGAGCAAATCAGCTGTGTTGTGAACCGTTTCACAGCTAATATCAGTGAACTAAACAGTATGATGCTCTCAAGTTCACCTCAGCACTCAAAAGTCCCGCCCCCTTACTTCCTGTCCCGAGACATGTCCATGCCTGCCACCATGACAACCTATGCTGAAATTCAACCCCTTCCACCTGTGGAGTCAAACGGGGGCCATCCATCGACTTCCTGCCCCCTCGGAGGTCCTTCGGGCGTTAAAGAGAAGATTTTGGATACGACGGTACACGAGTCCCAGGCTTCGAAAGGAGAAATGGAGGAAATTCTCGCGCTAACGCCCCCCTCGCCGTTTAGAGATTCTGTGGCATCAGGAAGCATCTCGAATTCTCCTGCATCTGGATCGTCACCCAAATACGACTGCTTGGTACTGAGGCACTACAGCCAGAGCTCCTCGTCCTTATAAGGACCTGGGACGCAACAAAGTGGTGATAATATTAATTCACGATATAAGATAATGGTTTTCTGGTGTGTGTGTTTACATGTTGTCGCTGTTGATTTTGGCAGACAGCCAGAGCTCCTTGTCCTTAAGAGGACTGTAGAGACAGAAGAGAGGAAATGAGCGAATGGTGAACATAATAATAAAGGCTGAGATTGATGAATAACAGCATCTTAGAGAGGATAGAAGGACCTTAGAGATGAGAAAAGGAGAAGGAATGATGGGGATATTCAGATGAGAACTGATGAAAGTGGAGGGTAAAATTGCTCAAAAATCTGCGAATAATGGCGTTCCAGAGGATGTAATACAAACAAACACAAGTGCAGAACAACAGCCAGTGCTCTAGGACCTTAGACTCAGGCAAGAGGGATGGTGTGATATCGAAATGATGAATAATATCTCGGAAGAAGAGATACGAGGTAATACATATGCTGTGTTTATTTTGCGTATTTGCATGTTTGTGCCATTCACCTGACAATGAGAGACAGATATTACAAAAACGTATGATCTCATAGATATAGAGTTAAAAAAAAAAAAAAAAAGGGAACAAGGGTGCCGTTGTACAGATGAAAAGATATGTAGGAAGTGAAATTTGTATATCCTGAAGGAAATATACAGTGCTTGCAAGGAGCTAGAGGTGATGGAGGGATGAAAGGAATACAGGAGGGAAGGAAGTAAAAAGGGAAATAAAAAGGAAGGAGGTAAGCAAAGGGAGGGGAGTGACAAGTGAAAAAATAAAGACAAGGAGACAACAGAAGAGAAAGAAAGAAAGAAGGGAGAGGGAGAGAATGTGAGAAAAGCAGACAGAAGAAAGTGTGAGAGAAAAAGAAGGAAAGATAAAAAGAGAAGAAAAATAATGGTGAGAGAAAGCAATGAGACAAAAAGAGAAAAAAAGAAGGAAAGAGAAGTCGGGCCCTATAGTGTGCACATGCACTGTGTGTAACTGATTAATCAGCTGTGAAGCCCATTATGACATCATGACGTGGCAGCTGGAATTCAAATAGGCGGACATTTCCATCTTTCAAAAATGAAAAAAGTGCCTTGCAAGCACTGTAATAACGGCTTCCTAGACAGGGCAAGGACATCTGAGTGGGTTTTACTGTTGAGTTTAGCCAAGAAATGGAGAGACATTGAAATCATTGTCCTTAGAAGGACCCTAGAGACAGAATGGACAGAACAAGAAAGCGGATAATACTTTAAGAAGTAAGAAAAGTATAAAAGTGATGAATAACTTCTTTCTAGAGTAGACATAAGGAGCTCTTTACCATCTTTGTAATGATCGTAGAGTTCAGAGTACAGTAATAATAATAAGACGAATATGAGCATTTGGTCTTGCATGAGTACAGCTTGACAGTCTGTGGCTGTGTTCCATATACAGAGCCCTCCACTAATATTGGCACCCTTGGTAAATATGAGTAAAGAAGGCTGTGAAAAATTGTCTTTATTGTTTAACCTTTTGAACTTTTGGTAAAAAAAAAAAATCACAAAAATACTCTGCTTTCATGGATATCAAACAATTGCAAACACAACACAGGTTTATCAACAACAACAACAACAACAAATCTTTGTTAAATATAGATGTGCACCAATTATTGGCACCCCATGAAGTCATATGAGAAAAATATATTTGAAGTATATTCCCAAAGATTTTTTTTTACAGCCTTCTTTGCTCATATTTACCAAGGGTGCCAATATTAGTGGAGGGAACTGAATATAGATATTCGTGTGAGAAATCAATCAGTGACTGGAACATAGAGTTGCGAAAAGATGTAGGAATTCTCAAAGGCACCTAGAGACGGTAAAAGAAGGAAGCAGGAGTAGGGCTATTAATTAAAGGAAATATATGCGAAAGGTGAAATATACAAGTGCTGAATAGACAAATAATGGAATAATGGCGGCCTTGTTCCCCAAAGTACAAGTAAATCTACGCTTCAAATGTAAAGTGTAATGGAATTCCTTAAGGTCCAATTATGTACCTTTGATGAGTTACCGTTCATCCCATAGGTCATGGGTACATGGGTAGCTGGGTCGCCTTGGGTGGACCACCACCCCAATAAGGTCCACATTATAACCTTTATTTCTGAGAATGCTGTGATTGATGAATAAATGGTTTACTAGAGCGAGGCTTTAAACGTTCTTGCTGTAAATTTCAGTCAGCTGAGGAGGCTATTATACAGCTAGCACTGAGGAGAGAGTGTGGAAATAGTCATTTGGGATACAAGATTGGTGTGTAATGCTGTAAATGGATGAATAACGGTGTACTAGACAAGACAATAATACAGATACAAATACCACCTGAATTCCTCATCCTTATAAGGACCTTAGAACACGAGACGGAGAATGGGGATTACAAGAAACGAAGGTTGTAACGATGAAATATATGGAGAATAGATTCTGAGATGGAATACAAGAGCCTCCCTTGTCCTTATGGGGACTGAAAATAGGACGAGTGTCACAGACATACAGTGTGTAGTGTGCGTGTTTACATGTTTTCACTGTTACATTTGGCCAAATGTAGAGGCTACTGCAGAGTCTTAAAGCATCAAGATTTTCTATGGTCATGTGACATAAAATAATGTTTTTTTCGTTGTTTTGTTTGGTAGTGGCCTTAAATATACATGGCTCTCATCTAATTAGAGATATTTTTTATGAAGTGTTTACTCTGTGTGTGTGTGTGTGTGTGTGTGTGTGTGTATGGGATAATGGGGACCAGAAAATTCACAGTGATATGAGGACCATCCCTCCAAAGCTGGCATCAGGCATGGAGTTTAGAAAGGGCTGAGAAACTCTTAAAACTGGAAAGTGTGTGTTGAAAATACACACACACACGCACCCCCCCCCCACACACACACACACAAATGGACAAGTTTAAAATAAGGACTTGGGCTCGAGGACCTGATCTAACAGACTCTGCACAAAGTGCTTTGTTTTATTTCCTGCAAAATCCTGTAAATATACGTAAATGACAAATTGTCATCTTTTTTTTTTTGTTCCCATTTTCTACTTTCTTCTACTGTCCCTTCTACTTTTTCTCTTCCTTCTTTTCTTTCGCGGTCCATCTATTTTCCTGTGCTTTCCAAACACCCAGGATGTTCAGTTTGAAATTAATGAATGTACATTTTTTTTTTATGTGAACCTTGAATAATGTGGGACCAAATTTCTCGTACCTTTGTGTCTGCTCTTTATTTAGAGGTGTTTGTTTTCGCCGAACTGAACACAATACTAGTGAATCAAATACTAGTGAATCTAACGGTGTAATCTACTGGAGTGTTACGATAATGATTGTCACAATGAATCAGATTAATAAATCGATTCATTTGAGATTGTCCCAATGAACCACGTGAATGAATCGATTAATCTGCGATTGTCACAGTGAATCAGATGAAGGAATTGATTCATTTGAGAATGTCACAGTGAATCAAGTGAAAGAATCAATTCATTTGAGATTGTCCCAGCTGATCATATGAATGAATCGATTCAAGATCGTCCCAGTGAGTCATGTGAATGATTCGATTCATTTCAGATTGTCACAGTGAATCAAGTGAATGAATCGATTCATTTGAGATTGTCCCAATGAATCACGTGAATAAATCGATTTATTTGAGATTGTCACAATGAATCAGATGAATAAATTGATTCATTTGCTAGTTCTTTGGCTAATGATAATCAACAGAGTAATAATTCACAGCATTTTATTCAAATGTTAAGGCTCACTGTAACACTCAGACATTTGTGTTTGCAGTTATATTCGTAAAGGGCTTTTAGCACAACAAAATCCACCGTACCCACAAACACACCATGAAAACTGCAAAAATCTCATCCTAACTATAATGAAACAAGTAATTCCACCTCCCATTCATATAGCTTTTCTACATAAAAAAGGCACGGTAAGAGAAAATCTTTCTAAACATTTTCGTTTGCCTCATGAAAACCTCAAGAAAATATCGCCATTGAAAACTAAACGAATGATCAAACATGCAAAAACTTAAAAGATGTCATTTCTTATAGATCACACGTACCACATGTACTGATAATGAATATTACGCTATTCAGATAGCTAGATGTTATATAATGAATAGAAAATTACTAGTTTGTAGTGCCAAAGGAGCTTATTTAATAAAATAATGACATCAAACCTTTCTATGTTGACAACACTGTATTGCTTTTTGTAAAAAAGAAAAAAAGAAAAGAAAAGAATGAACAAGAAAAATTTAATATATGCTAAATATTCCAGATATAAAGCAATACTGCAGTGAACACAAACACAAAGTACCGACAAATGCACTGAATTTAATTCCTATATTTATTTTAGATGAATGTGGGTCACACATGAAGATCTGGGAAAATAAAATACTATTAAATGTAATAACATGTGTAGTAAACATGTACCTCATCCGAACACTTTTACTGCACAAGTGTATTTTTTGCATCAGAAGAAACGATGAAGAGACAGGATGAATATTTAAGGTGGAAATAAGGTAAAAATTAAATTTCAAATAATTTTGTATGTTGGAATTAATTGGGGAGCTTATTAAGTTTTTAATTATTTTCAATTCAAGAGCTGTATAAAAGATTAGTTGAATAGAAATATTTATAATAATAGAGATTTTATAATGAAATAATTAGGAATTACAATCACTCATGGTGTGAAAATAAATAAATAAATAAATAATATAAAATGAACTTAAAACACATATATATTATATAAGAACTGAAACTCGCAAATTACAATATTATTATTATTTTTTGCCTGTAATTAAAGACCTAAATTTCTTTTAAATATAAAATGTTCACATTTTTATTTCTTAAATGAAATTGATTGAATTCTTTAAAAAAAAATCTAATTAAAGTTTATTTGGTGTTGGGTTGTTGGTTATCTTCATGTAAGGGCTTTATAGGATGAGATTGTGTGAAGTCAAGCGTATAGTAAAATAAAATGCCGTTTTAGCCCTACATGTTTGTCATAAAGTAATTCGTTTAAAAAAACAGATCTCTCGGAAACTTTTCTCATCTTAGATTTTTCACTTAGCTCATGTGAATTGTTGTTTATATTTTATTAGAGAAAATATTTCTTAGTTGATATCATGTGGAAAAAACTGGGGTGATAGAATGCAATATCTGATCTTTTATTCAAAATATACATGAGAAAAGGAGAATACACTCATGTACCAAAAATCTGAGTGTACTACCAAGTTTTTAATTCGATCAGTTGTCAAAAACACATTTTGCTCGGTTGATGAGTCTTCTACTTGAAGAATCCAGTATTTAAAAATCCGTTATAAATCCATAAAAAGTTTATCCATTATATACTAAATAAATATTCCATTTGTTTTATTGAGGAAGGTCGGAATATTGTTGGAGAAATATCATTTACATTTGAAAATCACATTCGTTTTTTTGACACCTGATCAAAATCAATCATTGGTAGTGGGCTCAAAAGTTTAAACTTCGAATCTTGGCCCGTAACACACACTTCGCAACTTGTGCCAGTTCAAACTGTGTAAATGAAGCTGTAAGTTCTTATTCAATTATTATTATTATTATTATTATTATTATTATTATTATTACTTTTTTTTTTAGTAAATTTGGTTGATTTTTTTGTATTTGTTGAATATTTTGCCTTTTTGGATGTAGAGATGTGTAGAATGTATAATGATATCGTTAAGGTGATTTTTTTTTGCTTTATGATTCTGAAATAGTTTCATGTTGTGCGAAAATGATGCTTAGAGTCATCTTCCTTTTCTTTTCTTTTTCTTTTCTTTTTTTTTTTTCTTTAAATTTATGGACATTTCTCCATCATGGTGTTGCTGTGTGGGAAGATTCCATATCTTTTGAATTGTTATTAAAAATCTGGAATAGAACCACGACTCCGATTTAATGCAGTATGAATGGAAGAAATCACGTTGGGTGTGTGCTGCTATAGGGAAATAATAAGTGACTAGGCGGGGTGGTGCAGCCTGATGTGAAGCGGGGTCACTCTCACCACCCTGAAGGTGATTATTTTCCAATCCGGACGTGTTTTATCGCAGTCAGGGTACAAATTTTTGTTTATTGAAAAATGACACAACATACTTATTAATTCATTTATAGTTAATAACATTTAATGTTGAAATGGAACACTGATATATGGAATGTCGAAGTTAAGATTAAGAATGTTCAACACTAACTGTTAGGAACCTTATTCCTTATTATATATATATATATATATATATATATATATATATATATATATATATATATATATATATATATATATATATATAATAACGTTATAGTAGTAAACAATAGTAGATATCCCAATAGTTATTTTAAAGTATGGGCTTCTTGTACTGACATACTGACTATTTGCTACGCCAGCAATAGTAACATCACGTACACAAACTCAGAATGCATATCATAGTTGTAACTTTACTTTTTCCCCCCATTTTGGTCACCTGCCAGTTCTCCGCTGTCACATGACTAAGGTGAAGACTAACAGATGCTTCCTCCGAGACACATGAAGCCAGCCAACTGCTGCTCATCAAACTACTGCTGCGTAACGCATTCAGAGGAAAGCGCTATCCGCCTTCTTCTGCATACATGAGCTCACAGCAACCAGGATTGGCTAGTGACGCTGTGATTGACAGGGGAGAAAGGGTATGCCCCTCCCACAAAGACAGCACGGCCAGTTTTTCTCTCTTGGCCCCCGGTGACAGATGGTTGTTGATCTCATGATGGTAGTGTGAACGCTTTTCTCTTGTCCATAAACTTTAAATACACACTTGGCTACCATTGAAGTTAAGTTCTAGTGTGTGTGTGTGTGTGTGTGTGTGTGTGTGTGTGTGTATGTGTGTTTGTGTTCTCAGATGGCACACTTATGTAATTACATTGTGGGCGAAAATGATGTACGGTAAGGGTCTCCAACACTCACATTCTCTCTCTCTCTCTCTCTCTCTCTCACACACACACACACACACACACACACACACACCACACAATCACATATGCAAATTTGAGAGCATTTGCAGAAATTACACCAATCACCCACCTCTCTCTCTCTCTTTCTCTCTCTCTCTCTCGCTCTCCCTCACACACACACACACACACACACACACACACACACACACACACAAACACACGTACCATTTAGACAGAGAGCTTATTATCTCTGGCCACCCAGAGATAATAATGTTTGTGTGTGTGTGTGTGTGTGTGTGTTTTTTGTTCGTGAACCACTCTGATAAACACTTGATTTCACATTTACGCATTCTCAATTTAAATCAAATAAATATCATTACTTAATATTGGTTACACACACACACACACACACACACACACACACACACACTGGCTGTAATGATATAGATTAAAAATACACCTTGTAACTAATTCCTGAACATTCCCCAGTTCAAATCTCAGCACTGCCAAGCTGCCACTGTGGGCCGTTGAGCAAGGCCCTTAACCCTCAACTGCTCAGTTGTATAAATGACATAAATGTAAGTCGCTCTGGATAAGGGCGTCTGCCAAATGCCATAAATGTAAATGTGAACATTCCACCCCTACTGTGTGATTATTATGGGCTGTGAGTCATGGTTGTCGTGGAAATTGCTTGCTTTATGGTGATTGGTTGGTAGAGTAATTGGGACACTGTGTGTGTGTGTGTGTGTGTGTGTGTGTGTGTGTTTGAGTATGGGGAACACTGCGGATTGTGCAACACACACACACACACACACACACACACACACACACACACACACACACACACATATATATATATATATATATATATATGCACACATTCAACAAATCCGATTGCACTTTGCGTTTATTTATGTATATTTTATATACGAATACAATTCTGCATATATTGATTAATGGATGAGATCTACAAACCTTAAGCGTTCTTCGGTTTGTTCCTCCGGTGGAACCCTAAACATTCTACACAGAGTCCTATAAAAGAAAGTTTCCCTATCATATAAGGAAACGAATAACCATCAACTATCTAAATAACCCCCGAAGAACCATTTTTCCTAATTGTGTATCTTTCGTTTAATTGCAAATGATCCAATTGTGATGGGATTTGGGGCAATAGACAGAAGCTTCATAGCAACAACGGTTTTACACAGGTCATTAATCAAAAGCAATTCTGCTAATGTCTCCTAAACGCACGGTGTGTGGTTCTACATTTCCACACTGCACTCTTAGTGGAGTAGCAGGTGAATAAAAAGCCTTAGTTTTCACATAGCATGGATTCCTCCACATATTTCATACCATGCAGTTATAAAAACTAACACTGCAAACAACTTAATCCATAATCCATAATACCAGGTGCATCTCAAAAAATTTGAATATCGTGGAAAAGTTAAATTTTTTCTGTAATTTAATTCATAAAGTGGAACTTTCATATATTTTAGATTCATTACATAAAGTGAAATATTTCAAGCCTTTTTTTGTTTTGTTTTAATCTTGATGATTACGGCTTACAGCTCATGGAAATGAGATACTGGAAAAATTCAGTATCTCAAAAATATTAGAATAAAGAATTTATAATACGGCGATGTGGATCTTATAAGACTCTAATCAGCTAATTAACTCAAAACACCTTTTTACTCGAAACACCGTTGCTCAGTGGTCCAAAGTCCTCTTTTCAGATGAAAAGTAAATTTTACATTTCATTTGGAAATCAAGGTCCCAGAGTCTGGAGGAAGTGGAGAGGCACAGAATCCAAGTTGCTTGAAGTCCAGTGTGAAGTTTCCGCAGTCAGTGATGATTTGGGGTGCCATGTCATCTGCTGGTGTTGGTCCACTGTGTTTTCTCAAATGCAGCGTCTATCAGGAGATTTTAGAGCACTTCATTCTTCCATCTGCTGACAAGCTTTATGGAGATGCTGATTTCCTTTTCCAGCAGGACTTGGCACCTGCCCACAGAGCCAAAACTACTAGTAAATGGTTTGCTGACCATGGTATTACTGTGTTTGATTGGCCAGCCAACTCGCCTGACCTGAATTTTGTCAAGAGGAAGATGAGAGACACCAGACCCAACAATTCAGAGGAGCTGAAGTCCAATATCAAAGCAATCTGGGCTTCCATAACACCTCAGCAGTGCCACAGGCTGATTGCCTCCATGCCACGCCGCATTGATGCAGTAATTCGTGCAAAAGGAGCCCCGACCAAGTATCGAGTGCATAAATTAACATACTTTTCAGAAGGTTGAAATTTCTGTTTAATAAATTCTTTATTCTAATATTTTGAGATACTGGATTTTATATTTCCATGAGCTGTAAGCCGTAATCATCAATATTAAAACAAAAAAAGGCTTGAAATATTTCACTTTATATGTAATGAATCTAGAAAATATGAAATTTCCACTTTAAGAATTAAATTACGAAAAAAAATAAACTTTTCCACGATATTCTAATTTTTTGAGATGCACCTGTAAATGTTATATAATGTCATACCACAGTGCGTTTGAATGTGAATCTGATTGGTCGAATCTAAAGGTGTGCATTATTTTCATATAACAGTACTTCCAGCTGTATCATAAACGACAGATTAATATTAATGCGCTCGTTCGAATATGACTTGTACAGCGGATGCTCCACATTTTAAAAATGTTTTGTTTAACAAAGTAGTAAAACGTATAATCATTGATAAGAACGAGATAGAGAGAGAGATAGAGAGAAAGAGAGATGAGGGAATGACTTTATCGCAGCTATAATGTGGGTGAGAACAGGAACTAACTTGTCTCTCAGGCATTCCACAACATTGGCTCTGCACTTGTACTCTGCACAATGACAATAAAGTTGAATCTAATCTAATCTAATCTAATCTAATTAAATCTAACTTTAAACTTTAAAAATGCATGACGTGTCGTTCATTAATAAGTGAAATATTGTAATCGTAGGCAAATTGCTGTCGTATAAGTGCAATAACGCTCAAGACCGTGCTGTTCTATGAAAATAATGCACTTTCAAGGGCTTTTCTCCCGTAGACAGCTCTCTGATCATCATGTTGGTTTATCCTTTTAACAACAAACGCACAGGTGAAACCCAGGACTTCAGAGCTATTAATCAAACTAACAGGTCACACCTAGGCAACAATAAACACCTGTCAGCCACATGTTCCAATATTTTTTGTATAACTTTTTTGAAAAAATGGGTGGGTTCAAACAACAGGTGCCACGTTATAAGTTATTTAACACATCTAGATGTGCTGAAATTCAGCTTTTGATTCAACTCAAACCCAAATGTCTTCAGTGTATGGCAAAAAACAAAAGAATAGACCTTGCCGTTCCAATACTTTCAGAGGGGACTGTATGTGTACAAATAGGGGCCTAGACATAAAATCGTTGCTGCTACAGCTAAAGAGACTTCTGACTTTCTCACACTAAACGATTAAACACAGGAGACGTGGGACAGTGCACATGAAATGTCTGTGGCAGCAAATTAATTAGTCTGCGAATGAATCAAGCCTGAATTGAATCAGAGACCAATTAAATTTAATCAGTCTCTCCACACAGACTCTGATTAGATCACTGATTAAGGCTGAATCCTAAATTACTCCCTGCTCCCTATCTAAACTGCACTAGATAGAACTGGAAGTAAAGTCTTCTTGCACTCGGTGTCCTTCTGTAGTGCCTTATATGACCAATAAAGAGGTTTTTTTTTACTCATCTAAATAAATCCTCTGGTGAAAGTTGGAGTACAGCTTCAAATTCGTCACTCAATTCAAGAAAGATTCACAAAATCTCGATAGTTACTCATGGCTAAGTAGTACCTTGGGGAAAACATTAACTAAGGCTAAGGCTTTATTGCTAATCTCTCAAATGTTAGCTAGCATTGATTAGAACTCTGACCATACAAACTAGCTGAATGCTAATCATTAGTTGTCACAATACAAACTGCCATGATGAATACAATGTGTACGTAGCAGCAGCAAAGGTTAAAGGTTTGATTTGTTAGGAATGTAGATCAATTCCATGATCAACTAAATGTCTGATGTTAAAAAGCTACCTAATGGCTTTCCGAACACATCATTATACAGAAATGTAGCGACATTGTGAGTAGAAAGTAGAGATTTTATTTTGAAATGTAGGAAATAAGACTCAAAAGTACTAGGTGAAAGAAAAAACTCAAGTAAATATAGATAACTAAAAAACAGACTTAAGTTCTGTAACAAAATAATCACACTTTGTTACTTCCCATCTCTGCCTAGATATCCTGGGGGTTAGCATGATTCCTGCTGGGCTGGGTTTTTTTATTTCAGCACATCCAGTTCAGGTTTTTTCTTCAGACACATGACATATGAGTAACATTATGTAAAATTCTAATCCAACAACAACAACAACAACCAAAAAAAAAAAAACAGTAAAATATTGAAGTGACTGAGTATACATAAAAATTCGGATGGTTTAGATAGATAGATAGATACATAGATAGATGGGCAGATAGATAGATAGACAGACAGAAGGGCTGACCAACTAACTCACTGACAGACAGATAGATCAACAAATGGATGGACAGATAGACAGATAGGTAGACAGACAAATAGATAGATAGATAGACAGACACATAGATAGATAGATAGATAGATAGACACATAGATAAACGGGAGGGCTGACCAACTAACCCACTGACACAGATAGACAGATCAACAAACAAATGGACAGACAGGCAGATAGATAGACAGATAGATAGACAGATGGACAGACAGACATAGATAAATAGATAGACAGATGGACAGTGTACTTTATTGAAAGGGAATTTTGGGAATAAAATGTGTTTTATTTAAAAAGGGACGTTTTAAAATGTAAGTAAGTTATATAAAACAAATACTGCATCATGTCTGAGTAATAATAATCCACTTATCTTAGTAAATAATATCTAAATGTAGTTTTTTTAATGCGCACGCTTTATGAGAATGTACCGCAGCCTCGTGCACGACGCTAAAAACTTCCTCTTCCTGCTTCTACGTTATCATGTGACTGCGGTCACATGATAAGAGCGGGAAGTTGTCCATGTTTGTGTTCTGGACGAGAGGAAAGACGCCAGGAGTCTCAACAGCTGGCCGACCGACGGAAAGTGTGTTTTGCTTGCGTCCAGACGTCCGTTTGCAGCCGACGCAGCTCAAGGGCAAGTTTGTTTAAAGAAGGAAGTGCGGGATGAAGGCGTTTCTGCTGTGTTTGGTGGTGTTTTGCTGCTTTGGCGGCTCTTTGGGTGACACTCCAGCTAACTGCACTTATGAAGAGCTGCTGGGCACCTGGGTGTTTCAGATCTCTAATGTGGGACAAGATAAAAGCATTGACTGCTCCACTGCTGGTGAGAGATCCACCCTTTCCTATATTATGGCACATCCTGGAGTAATTCTATTTATTCTGCATTATAACATTGTATACTCTGGTGTTAATTCAGTTTGTGTGTGTGTGTGTGTGTGTGTGTGTGTGTGTGTGTGTGTGTGTGTGTGTGTGTGGTTTTGTGCAGGTCCGACAGTGAAGTCGGTCACTGTGCATTTACAGAAATTATCTCAGGCTGTTGATGATCTTGGAAATACCGGCTTCTTCACCATCATCTACAACCAGGGCTTCGAGGTGGTGCTCAACGACTACAAATGGTTCGCCTTCTTCAAGGTTGGTGTCTCATGTGCCCCACAGGTTATTTTCTGTTTTAGGTGAAGCCATATGACCCCTCATGACTAGACTTGCTCGGAAACTTGAAGCTTCCTGTTTCACACCGGAGCACATGACTGGCTTGTAATGAAGTCTAGTCATAAGTCATGATTTCTCCACCCTGTGTATCTCATTTCAAGCCATAATGCATGGAGTTCTTTACTTGGAACAGAAGTGGGTGTGAAGTAATACCTTCCACGACTTGTATAGAGGGAAGAATAAACCCTTCTGACTCATGATGTTACAGGAAAATAATCAACAATATGGTGTTGTGTTGTAGTGTGTGAGGTAAAGTTACTGTTGCTACCATGAAGTGGATTATTTTCTTATAAAAGCATGTCCTGAAGAGTGTGTGTGTGTGGGTTTTTTTTTTTTTTTTTGTTTGTTTGTTTGTTTTAAATCTCTCTACAATTTATTTTCTTCATTTACGAATGACTTGTCCCAATTAAAAAGCCATTTTGGTGACTCGGCGTAAAAGTTCAGCTCACTTCCTCCTTAAGTACATGACCATGGTTGCAGTCACACGCTATGACGTGGTGTTTCACATTTCAGCTGTGAAACATCACGACTCTGCACTTTTTGTCGTCTTTTCACACATGACTCAGAGCTTTCACAGCTCACAGATAAACTACTAAATAACTTCGCCATGATAAATGCTTGTTACAGCGATTGATTTAATTCCTTTCTCGCACTTTCTGTCTTCCCTCAGTATTCCCAGGAGGGCTCCGTGGTCAAGAGTTACTGTGATCAGACACTTCCTGGTTGGGTTCACGATGTCCTGGGGAACAACTGGGCCTGTTTCACTGGGAAGAAAGTTCAACCTGTGGCTCCTAAAACCTACTACAGGCCTGCACCTAACCTGTGAGTGTGTGTGTATGCGCCTGTCTTAATGCTGGTGAAATGTTGTGTATATAATTACTGCCTTTATAACTGTGTGTGTGTGTGTTTCAGGTTCCTGCAGCTTTATAAGCATGATATGAGCTTCGTGGAGCGCATCAACTCAGTACAGAGCTCATGGAGAGCCACAACCTACAGAGAGCACGAGATACTCACCATCCAGGAGCTAACACGGAGAGCCGGAGGCCGCAAGTCCCACTTCCCAGGGTGTGTATACACGCACACGCATTCAGTGTGCAGAGGTGCGGTGGTTCAAATCAGGCATGCACTCCAGAGTCGTGTCAGAAATGGTGGTTCTGACGGTGACATTGAAAATAAAATTAATTATACTTTGTTTTTTATTCTTTAAACACTAATCACTTAAATGGTTCTTCAGGGGTTCATTGAAGGATTTAATGTGCTTAGTGTTTTTCTTCTTTTTTTTTTTTTTTTTTTTTCTTTTCGTTTTGTGAAGCATTTTTCATTTTGAATTTCTATATTTTAGTGTTTTTTTTTTTTTTTTTTTTTTTTTTTTTTTTTCCTTACTAATATTTTTTCTTTGTGTTTTTCAAGCTAGTTTTTTTTTTCTTTTTTTTTCTCCCCCATTTCTTTCTGTCTAGTATTTCAAACTTTTTTTTGTTTTAATGTTTTGGTACTAGTATTTTTCTTTGTAGTTGTATTTGTCGTTTTTTTTTTTTTTTTTTTTTTTTTCCCCCCGTTGTATATTTTGTAGTAGTATTTTTCTTTATGGCTTTTTTTGTAGTATCCCCCCCCCCCCCTCCTGGAGTGTTTTTATTTTTTATTTTTTTTTCTTCTTTAAGGCATTATTCTTTGTAGTATTATTATTATTATTATTATTATTTTATATATATATTTTTTTCTTTTGACACTTTCTAATTTTTTTTTTTTTTTAATTTTTACTAGTATTCTTTCTTCCTAGTGTTTTTCCTCCTTTTTCTTTGTCATATTTTTGTAATAGTATTTTCTTTGTAGTGTTATACTTTTTCTTTCATTTTTTCTTTGTCCCCCCCCCCTTTCTTTTGTCTCACTTTCTAGTACTTTTCTTCATTTTTTGTATTGGTATTGTTTCTTTCTGGTGTTTTTCCTCCTTTTTCTTTGTAGTATTTTTGTAGTAGTGTGTTTTTTTTTTTTTTTTTTTTTTTTTTTTTTTGGGGGGGGGAATAATTGTTTTTCTTTTTACTTTGTTCTTTGTTCCGGCTCATACACACTATGTAATGCACTATAAAAGGGTGTGTTTAGAATCTTTTTACACACAGGCTGCATGTCCTAAGTAGTGGCCCCTACACCCTCTGTAGTGTGCTGTATATCCAGTAGGTAGCCATTTGGGGTTCACTGACTGATTTTATTTATTTATTTTTATTTTTAATTTTTTTTTAATTTTTGTTATTCCTGAATGGGTTCCTCTGGTCAATGTTGGAAGTTCACGCTAATAAATCTGTATTGAATTGTCCTGACTCCTTCCCTTGTTCCTCAGCCGTGTAAACTCTGCCCCTGTGACCCCAGAGCTTCGCAAGATGGCCGCTGGTCTGCCAGAGCAGTGGGATTGGAGGAATGTGAATGGAGTCAATTATGTCAGTCCAGTACGCAATCAAGGTGGGGCTCTGAATCTCAAAAATTATTTAATGAAATGAAAAATAAATGCGATGTCGAAGACTGAGGTCAGTTTATATTTGAAGTTTAAATGTTTTATTGAATTATTTTATTGATTTTTCTTTTCGGTAGCGTCGTGTGGTAGCTGCTACTCGTTCGCGACAATGGGGATGCTGGAGTCACGAATCAGAGTCCAGACCAACAACACGCAGCAGCCGATCTTCAGCCCTCAGCAGGTCGTCTCCTGCTCACAGTACTCCCAAGGTACACACACACACACACACACTTCATTCTGTTTTGAGACGAGTCACAAGGTGAGTCAGCATTCGAGTGTCCTAGTATGCTTGTTCTTTGAGCGTGCACCATTTTCTAAGTGAACTACATGGAGTTTGAAATGTCAAGTGCACTTACAATGCTCTTTAAACGCTCTTTATAGAGAATGAAATCATGTGCACTACATACACCCTATGTATGTAAATAGACTGGCATTGCAACATGGGATTCCTATATTTCTGTAAAATGGCTCCTACTTGGGTCCATCATGTCCATATTTGGTTCTCTATATTCATGTACTTCATATGGTGTGAAGTAATGACTCCTAATCATAAAGTGTATATAGTGTACTACAAGTGCACTAGGTGTTCAGCTCCCTACTTGTACATACAGTAGATCCACCGTTTATAGGATGTCGGTGTGCACTACATAGTGCAAGGGCCTGTATGTTATAGTAGTACGGTATCAATTAGGACTAAGTGAATCATGTGCCCTACGTAGGGTATTCTTTTAAAAAGCCGTTTGGGATTTAGCCTTCTACTTCATATTAACGTGCGCAACATGGAGGGAGGGTCCTATACCCAACAACTTACACAACCATTTGACAGTCTTGGTTTTCTTTAACGTAATGGCCCTACATAGTGCACTACTGTACATACCTGACTGGTTGAAGTTGTCATGGAGATGTGAGTTGTTTAATTTGCACACTTGGTAATGAAGGAACTTTTTTTTTTTTTTTTTTTTTTTTTTCTCGAATCTTTCTAGGTTGCGACGGCGGTTTCCCGTACCTGATCGGAAAATACGTGCAGGACTTCGGCGTCGTGGAGGAGAAGTGTTTCCCTTACACCGGCAAAGATTCTCCCTGCTCCATCCCGGCCGACTGTCCTCGCAACTACGTCTCCGACTACCACTATGTCGGCGGCTTCTATGGTGGGTGCAACGAGGCGGCCATGATGGCCGAGCTGGTCAGGGACGGCCCGATGGGCGTGGCCTTTGAGGTTTACCCCGACTTCATGCACTACAAAGAGGGCATCTACCATCACACGGGTCTGCGTGACTCCATCAACCCTTTTGAGCTGACCAATCACGCCGTGCTGCTGGTAGGCTATGGGCGGAGCCGGGAGACGGGCGAGAAGTACTGGATCGTGAAGAACAGCTGGGGAACCGGATGGGGCGAAGACGGCTACTTCCGCATCCGGCGCGGGACCGACGAGTGTGCTATCGAGAGCATCGCTGTGGCAGCCAAGCCCGTCAGTCAGCTGTGAGGTCACGTCCTGTTTGGTTTGGCGTCAGAGCGTCCACGTGCGTCTGCCCTTCGCTATTGTTTTGTGATTCTCTGAGAAGTACTGCGTACTCGAGATTATTTTTTTTTTTTTTTTTTTTTTTTTTTTTAAAAAGGGAAATTGAAGGGAAGCTGCTGTTGCTCTGAATGTGACGACCCGATGTGGCTGTGTCCCAAATCCTTCCTTTGTTTACGATTACAATGGCCCACCACTATAATGTGATGAAGGCATTTGGGATTGTGGTCACGAGGTACAAACACCGGGACGTCAGCAGTTATTTTTTTAAAATTCGCTCTCAATTGGTAACCAGTCAGATGTTTAAATAATTAATTAGTAATTTAATCACGAAGTTTGTTTATAAATCCTGTTGTTCAGTTCATTTCACTGTGGTGCCTTCGACAATCAGGACTGATCTGCTTTATTAGAAAAGGGATTGGGTATTTTTATTTAAAAATTTTTTTTTTCCCCCCCTTCCTAAACCCCTCCCCCCCCCCTCGCTTTCTCTTGCGAATTATCTAAAGCTGCTAGCATGTGTTCATTGTTCATGGCTCCATCCCAATCCCATTTCCTCACTTCAGTCTAATAACTGACCCTTGCTCCTTTAGCTTCTTTCCTCTAGCAGATTTAAAAGGTGGTAAAAAGGGATGTAGTGTTTGGGGGTTTTTTTTTTTTGGTCACTTTTCTCAGGTGTTGCATACAAATCGTTTGTCAAACATAAAACACACACACCAGTATTTCAGTTAAATTGTTCTCACTGTCTTGCGATTACAAATGTTCATATGTTGAGATTTGATTTTTAAGTCTGATGAATTTTATGCTGGGTTTCCTTTTTTTTTTTTTTTTTTTTTTTTTTTTTTTTTTTACAAATATGTACAATAAAAGCAGCTTTTGAAAGATTAGTTGCTTGATCGATTGTTTTTCTTCTTCACATCCTGCTTTTTAAAAAAAATTATTTTTGTAATTTTTCTTCTATATTTTAGATTTAAATGTAGCCTGAGGCCATGACTGGGCAGGATAAAGTACTGCAAATGTATTACTTTTACTACACATGAACTACTTCCATTGACGAGATTTTAAAATGGAGCCCATGTCCAGCGTTGAGTGTGAAGTCTGAAGATTTTTTAAAATTTTTTTATTTTTTTTAAGTAAAGACCATGATCATGGATGATTGGATGTCTTGAAACTGGAAACAAAGGGATAGGTGGAAATGAGGGTGGAAAAATACTTGAATGGTTATCTTAGACATTTGCACCCCTCCAATTAAATGTAATTAACTAAAAGTATTAAATTTTAATTGTACTTAAATGCAGTATAAATCTCCTGATGCTTTAATGTAAAGGTCCACCTGGATCACTATAACATGCTCACTAAAAGTGAGTCCTTATGGGGTGCCAATACTTTTGCCTCACACTTGTGGGTTTGTTTGGTTTCTCCCCCCCCCATTAATATTTTATGCAGGGTGCCAATAATTATGGAGGGCAGTGTGTGTGTGTGTGTGTGTGTGTGTGTGTGTGTATATATATATATGTGTGTGTGTATGCATGTATATGCGTGCATGTATGTATATGTATGTATATCTCCACATTTTGGCATTCTCTACCTCAATACTACCTAATATCCATCCACTACATTTGAGACCCTGTTTACACTAGGAGGGTTCGGTGATTTGGGATCTTGCCGAATGATCTAATCCCTAAATCCTCGTTTACGGAAAACTCGACGAAGGGCTCGAGCGGCTCCGTCTCATTCGTGGCTCGACCATGCAGCAGAGGGAGCATCGCTATAAGGTCCTGGTGATCGGGGACCTCGGCGTCGGGAAGACGAGCATCATCAAGCGCTACGTGCACCAGCACTTCTCTGCTAACTACAGGGCCACCATCGGAGTGGACTTCGCCCTCAAAGTGTTCAACCTGGATCAGGACACGATCCGGCTGCAGCTGTGGGACATCGCAGGTGAAGACTTTGCATATATGTGTATATATAACACACATTAATTATAAATAAACATTTGACTCTTGAATAGATCTGATGGTTTTAAGCTTGACAATAGATTTGAACTGATGCGGATTAAAAAAGAATTTTTAAAAAAAAATTTCCACTCGCGTGGTTCCCCGTCGCAGCATGTGACTCTAATTCCCCCAAATCTCACGTCGAACAAAGCCAAAAGTTTCCTGCGTGTGATGCTCACGTGAGAGAGATTTCTCATGCACAGTGCAAAAACAGCAGGTTCGGGCTGTGTTCCAAACGTTTAGCTCGTTATCTTGTGATTCCAGTAGGCTCTATCCGCTGCTGAACCTCCCGGCAGAGGCAGCCAGGTTTTGGGGGTGGTGGGTTGTTAAAAAAAAAAAGTTCACGGGATCATGCGTGTGATGGTCACGTGACCGATTTCTCATGAGAAGTGCAAGGAAAAAAAACACCCAAGAACAGATTTGGACTCCAAATCCGACAATCCAGGACTAGTTAGGGTTCTCTGTAGAACATTTTCAGTTTAGCGGTTTAATTTATAATTTCCTGAAAATTCACAGCGGGTCGGTTTATGCTAGCTGCTAATCAGCGAAGTAGCTAACTAGCTAGCAGGCTACGTTCCACTTTTCTAGTGATCTTCTATGGAACACGACGTTATTTATGACGTGGCTGTAGCCCGGTCTCCCGCTTTCCGTCTCTCCCCGCAGGTCAGGAACGTTTCGGCAACATGACACGTGTGTACTACCGTGACGCCCTGGGTGCCTTCGTGGTTTTTGACGTGACGCGGTCGTGCACGTTCGAGGCCGTGAGGAAGTGGAAGGAGGATTTAGACGACAAGGTGAGCGTCTCAGGCGGGAAACAGATCGCCACCGTGCTGCTCGCAAACAAATGCGACCAGGACCGAGACGACGCTTTCGCCAAAAACTACACCCGAATGGAGCAGTTCTGCCGAGAGCTCGGCTTCATCAGCTGGTTCGAGACGTCGGCCAAGGTACCGAGTCTGAACGTGGGTGAGACGACGTGTCAGTGGTGCAGTCTGTCGTCATAGTAACGGCCTGCACTGCAGCAGGGAAATGTGTTACAGGATTTTAAAACCCTTTCTCGACATAATTCTCACCTGTGTGCACTACTAATGCTTTCTTTCTTTCTTTCTTTCTTTCTTTCTACTTTTTAAAAAATATTTTAATATTTATTTTATTTTTTACTGTTTATTTTCTTATTTTATTATACATTTCTTTCTTTTTCCATTTTCTTTCTTTCTTTCTTTTTTTTTTTTTAAAAAAAAGTGTTTAAAATTTTTTATGTATTCTTATTCGTTTTCATTTTGCATGTTTTTTTCCCCCCCTTTTTAATTTTTTTCTCTTTCTTTCAGTCTTTTTGTTATTTGCCTTTCCTTCTTTCTTCCGTATGTAATTTTTACTTTATTTTCTTGCTTTATTTTACAATTATTTCTTTTGGTATTTTTATTATTTGCCCTGCCTTCTTACTTTCTTTCTTTCTTTTCTTTTTCTTTTTTCTCTTTCATTTTTTAAAACCTTTCATTCTCTGAAATTATTTCTTTCTTTCTTTCTAAATTTGGTTTTACTTTTTAAGATAAATTTTGATTTCGTACTTTATTGTATATATAAATTTTTACTCTTTCTTTCTTCTTTGTTTTTTAAAATCATTAAAAAAACTTTTTAAATAAATAAATAAATTTGTACTGTTTGTTTTCTTATTTCATTATACATTTCTTTCTTTTTCTATTTTCTTTCTTTCTTTCTTTCTTTTTTATTTTCTCTTATTCTCTCTCGCTCTCTCTTCCTGCTGAGTCACAGTAATGCATATGCAGATGAAGAGATGAAGCAAGTCATGAATATTCAT
>CM042546.1:19927809-19937809 GCA_023630585.1 Cranoglanis bouderius
CTGTTCCATCTCACATACTAACTCAGACTCTTTCGCCACCAGCGAAGTGACATCCAGCATCCCCAAAGTAAGCTTCCCTGTCAAGGATGTAGTCCGTCTAAGGTGGCCCAATACATGCTTGCTGCCGTACTAGTATTGCACCCAACCCCCATGGCTCTATGCCATCATTTTGGGCTGAACCTGAGTAACATAGGAGGCCCGGTCACTACAGGCACCGCCCCCAGGCTTAGCTCCAGGGTTGGGTCTCGGTAACCGTAATCCAGGCAGGATACAACTTGGCCTTTTTTTTTTTTTTTTTTTTACCTATCATAGGGATCTTTAGTATGACTTTTAAGAAGTACTTCACCACAACAAGGTCTTGATTGATGAAAAGGACTTTGCTTTGTGTGTAAAATCTGGCAATTTAAATTCACCAATGTACCTACTGGCATGTTTTTGCAAGGTGAGAGGAAACCAGAGAACCCAGAGGAGAACTTGCACAGAAAGTCAGTGTCACCCGAGCTCAGGATCAAACTGGTGCCCCTGGAGGTGTTAGGGGCAAGGAATCACCCTACCTACACTAAAATAATTATAATAATACACACATACTGTATATACAGTACTTCCGCCCAAACATTTTGACTGTTAAATTATAGTTAAAACTTTGTCTCATTCATTTGGAGCTGTTCTTGACAAGATCTTGGCTATTTGTGGTCTTGAACTTTGATTGGACATGATGAAGGTGGCCTTACCTAAAACCTAGCCTGCGTTTCATGGATTTCCTTCCAGCAAATCCAGTCCCTGAATGGATGAATGGGCCAATAAATGGGTAAATGGATGGATGAATAAAGTGGTGGGTGAATGTATTACAAGACACATCACTTTATATCTTCATTTCCTTTTTCGACTCTTCTCCTATCTATTGCTCTCCCTTTCCCAACTCCAGAAAGAAAAGAGCCTATCCATCTCTCCTGGTCCTCCTGCCAAATGTAATTGAAATCACAGCTGCTTCACGTGGACACAGGTGCTTTCATTTTTTCATTATGAGATGGAATAAGAATGAGATGAAGGTCAAACCCAGTGAGAAGGGCTACGTCCCAAACCACTTAGTGTTGTACTGCATAGTGTGTCAGGATAAAGAACAACAACAATAGTACAGACTATTTATGGGTAGTGTGCCATTTGGGACGTAGTTTCTGGTTGGCAGGTGTTGTCGAGATTAGACTAATTATCTACTAATCTGAAATACTGAAGGTTCTAATGGAACTTCACCTAATGTGGTTTTGAAGGTCTAAGAATTGCCGCCCAGACGTTCTTAGACCTCATCGATGATGCATAGAGATCACTCTCCGGCTGGCATAACACACACACACACACACACACACACACATAGGCCACCATCCAACGCCACAGCTGGGTATGGTTCAATCATGAGGACACACACACACACACACACACACACACACAACACTGTGTCAGACATTTTGATTTCAGTCCAGACTTCATCACTTTATTGATATAAAGTCTTGTTAGTGTGGGTGTGTTAATTTTCACATACTATAAATAACACAACTTCACATGCTAAGGCAGGTTTATCTAAAAATGAGGCTAGTCGATAAGTAGGGTTTAGCTAAACAAGCTAAAAATTAGGCTAGTCATCTGACGACATGTAAGGTTTAGCAGAATACGCAATATTACTAAGCTAAACGAGGTTATATGAGGTTCTTGGGTATGAGGTTTAGATGGATTATGAGGCTACTTGATGAATGGGGTTTAGCTAAATAAGGTTATCTGATGTGATGCGAAGTTTAGCTAAATAAACAATAATGCTAACTGATAAGTTAGGTTTAACCGAAAGGGGTTAAATGAGGCATATTATTAAATGACGTTTAGCTTAATGAGGTTATACATTCAGATCATTGACATGACATGAGGATAAATAAGACAACAGGAGTCTGTGAGGCTGCATCAAGCCCACTGATGCTATAAGAGATTAATCTATGCTACGTGAGGCAAAGTGAAACAGTTGTCTTATTGATGCTACACAGGGGGCAGAATGCGGGCTTGCGTAATAAATGCTTTGAGTTATAAATCTACTGAGGTCCTTTATTTTACTCTCTTGTTAGCTTGACTGTCATAATACTGAACACCCCCGCCCTCCGATGAAACAGCTGTTCTCTGTGAATCAATGTTCTCTGTACTATTTGAAACTTAAAAGTGAAATAGTCAGTGATCTGGGTGATTTAACGATTGCGGTACAATTGAGCCTTTGTAACTTCTTTGCTTTGAATGCATAGATTGTTTGGTGACTGGATAGTTGTTTTTGTGGACTGATGGAAGAACCGTTCTATTAATGGCAGGATGCACAGTTGGCTAGATGAATGCAGGAATAGATGGACAGGTGGGTGGATGGATTGAAAGATTAGCTGGTGCAGGTATTATGTGGTGAGCAGATGATGGAAAAATAGATGGCTAGGTGGATGAATCGATAGGTAGATGAACAGATGTATGATGGATTTGTGAATAAATAGATGTGTAAGTATAGGAACTGATGAATTGATGGATGATGGACTGGTGGGTGCATGCGCAGTGTAATGAGTAGATGATAGGTGGATGACTTGATGAATGGATAGATGGATGATGTATAGTGGATTAGTGGATTGGTGGATGCATGCATGGTTTGGTGGGTGAATGATGGATGGATGTATGGATTGGTAGATAAGTAGATGAATGCATGTGTAGATGGTTTCATGATTTGATAGATGGATAGATGGATGGATGGTGGATTGGTGAATGGTTATATGGTTTAGTGGCTAGATGATGGGTGAGATGAATGGCTAGGTCCAAGGATTAACCAATGTAGATGAATTAAGGACATTCAACGACAGTAGTACGTACAGTACTTCTGCCTTCCAACTGAAATTCAGTGCCTCTCTGGCCCTGAATGGATGGATGGATGGATGGTCCAATAAATGGGTAATGATTATACGATTATAAATGTTAATGATTATATTTCAAGGTAGTGTTTATCAATGTTTTCAATAATCAAGCCATTTATCTGAAACACGCATGTAGGTTGTTCTGACGGAAACTAGATAATGTTTACTTTCACTTTACATGTACATTTTTAAATGTTCGTATCATGGGATCCCTTCTCATGGAAACGCCCATTTCACACCTGTCTTTGTTAATGTTACTAACCTGCAGAGATTGTTAAATTATTTATAAAACCTTTCTTCATAACCTGCCGCCCTACGGCACTTCTCTGTAACACTGGAAAGCCTATCAAATCCGATCAATGCATTCAATGTAGCTGTGATTTATGGGTAATCAAAAAAGACACGACTATCCGTATACATACAAATGGAGATGTAAAGCTGTATTATGTTATAAAACTGGCTCATCTCATATATTTCATCATGTATCTGTGTGAGGCCTTTACTTTACTTAAATTCATAATGTTCAAGTCTTCTATATGTTGTGAAATATGACTTCTGAGATGGAAATCAATTTCATGACTCTGCATGAGGTGAATTGACGAATCGAAGTGTGTTGAATCAAGTGTGTTGAGTGAATTGAATCAAGCTAGTCGTGCCCACACAAAGCTAAATGAGGCTACACGAGGCCTCCAGCAGGGCCTTATCTTTACATTTAACCTCCTATAGCTTCACTCAGCCTCATTTTGATTTTACTCCATTTTTGTTGGACCTCTAGACTATGTACAGTGTAGATTAATGTAGCCTCATTAACCAACATGAGCCTTCATGCCTCATTTAGCCAAGTAACCTCATATAAGTTTCAGTCCATTTCATTTAGCCTCATTTAGGATCAAGTATTCATAGAAGTCCTCTGTATTTTAGTCTCTATCAAGCCAGACTAGCATCCCGGTAATAGACACTAACACTGACAGACGAGTCAGTGTGTGTGTGTGTGTGTGTGTGTGTGTGTGTGTGTGTGTGTGTGTGTGTGTGTGTGTGTGTGTGTGTGTGTGTGTGTGTTTTTACAGCCTCAGAAATATTGCCTCTAGGCGCCATCTGGCTTCAATTTTGTATCTGACCAATAAAATAAGAAATGGTTTAATAAAATGGTCTTACTACTGTCTAGACAGTGTGTGTGTGTGTGTGTGTGTGTGTGTGTGTGTGTGTGTGTGTGTGTGTGTGTGTGTGTGTGTGTGTGTGTGTGTGTATGTGTGTGTGTGTGTGTGTGTGTGTGTGTGTGTGAGAGAGAGAGAGAGAGAGAGAGAGAGAGAGAGACTCCTTTCAATTCATTAACCAATAAACTTGTCTGTTCTTAGAAGCCTACAAAATTCACAGATCCACAGAATATACATTTAGCTCAAATATAATTGAGCTTTTGATCTTATTGATGATGTGTTAATGAATTGGATGGATGGATGGACGGATGGATGGATGAATGAATGGATGGTTGGATGGATAGAAGATTGGTGAATTCATGCATGGTTTGCTAGGTAGAGTAGGTGATGGGTGGATGAAAGGATTGGTGGATGGATAGATAAATAAATGCTTGGATGGATAGACAGTTGGCTAGATGAATGCAGGATAGATAGATTGGTGGATGGATAGATTGAAGACTTAGTATATTCAGATATAGCCCATATCTGAATCTACTAAGCCTTCAGTCTATCCAGTACATGATGGGTGGGTGGATAAATGTATTGCTAGTTGAAGGGATGGATGAATAGATGTATGGGTGGAAGTACTAGCGAATGGATGGATGATTGATTGGTGGATGCATGCATGGGTAGATTGAATGCATAGATTGTTTGGTGAATGGATAGTTGTTTTTGTGGACAGATTAATGGCAGGATGCACAGTTGGCTAGATGAATGCAGGAATAGATGGACAGATGGGTGGATGGATTGAAAGATTAGTTGGCGCAGGTATTATTTGGTGAGCAGATGATGGTAGAATAGATGGGTAGGTGGATGAATCGGTAGGTGGATAAACAGATGCATGATGAATTTGTGAATAAATAGATGTACAGTATAGGTAGAGGAACTGATGAATGGATGGATGATGGATTGGAGGATGCATGCACAGTTTAATGAGTAGATGATAGGTGGATGGGTTGATGAATGGATGATGGATAGTGGATTGGTGGATGCATGCATGGTTTGGTGGGTGAATGATGGATGTATGGATGGATGGATGGATTGGTAGATAAATAGATGAATGCATGGGTAGATGGTTTCATGAACTGATACATGGATGGATTGATGGATAGTGGGTTGGTGAATGGTTATATGGTTTGGTGACTAGATGATGGGTGAGATGAATGGCTAGGTCCAAGGATTAACCAATGTAGATGAATTGAGGACAGGATGGATGGATGGATGGATGGATGGATTATTACATGCAGAGATGGTTTCATGAGTAGATGATGAATAATTGTATGATGGATTAGTTGATGAATTGGTGTATAGAGGTAGTGGGGATTGGATGGTGATTCTATTTATGGTTTGGTGAGTAGATGATGGGTGGATGGATAGATGAATCCATGGGTACATGGGATGCTAAATGGATAAATGGATGAATGGATAGATGGGTGGATGGATAATGGATGGATGGTGAATTAATGAATGCTTGCATGATTTCGTGAGTAGATGATGGATGTGATGTATAGATGAAGGACTGGTGGATGAATGGCTAGATCACAGAATAACCAACCTAGATGAGTGGAAGACTGGATTAGTTGACTGATGGATGTATTAAAGTATTAATAGATGCAGATTGGTAGATGATGAATAGATGTATGGGTAGAGGTACTAGTGAATGGATGGGTGGATGATAGATGGATGGATGGTAGATTGGTGAATGCATACATGGCTTGATGAGTAGATGATAAGTGGGTGGCTGGATGGGTTGATGGATGAATGCATTGGTAGTGGATGGATACATAGAAAAATAGATGAATGGATAGATGGATGGTGGATTAATGAGATCATGTATGGTCTGATCAGTAGATAATGGGTGAGATGGTTGGATAGATTGGTAAATTAATGGAAGGATGCACAGTTGGTTAGATGACTGCTGAAAAATGGATTAGTGGATGAATATATGGATGTCTGGATGGATGGATTAGAAAAAAAAAGGGATGGGTTGTTGAGTAAGTAGTGGTTGGATAGATAGGTGTGTGGATAAAAGTATAAATCTGTGGATGAATGAATGGATAATGAATTGACAGAAGCAATCATTGGCCCATGAGTACATAATGGGTGGATGGATGCTTGGCTGATGTATGGGTAATTGGATGAATAGGTGAATAAATTGATGGATGAGTGGACGTATTTATGGGTGGTTGAATGGTCATTTCATACTATAATAATGCGTGGTAACACTTCTGACTTTTTTGTTTAAAAAAAAAAAAAACACTGATTTAACACCAACACACAGAGAAGGATGAAGAATTTGGTGCTGGTCCTGTGCTGCTCTCTAGTGTGCATGATGGGAATCGCACAATTGTGTGCGTTCACATTGTATTGCTGTTTTTCAACTTTGTTGGGGGTGTGTGCCGTTATTGGAAATTAATCAACTTGTAGCCACTGGTAACAACACACCACTGGGTTGTTGATTATTTTCCTACAACATCATTACATAGTAGGCTACATACATATAAGGGGTGCCTACAGCTGAGTGTGTGTGTGTGTGTGTGTGTGTGTGTGTGTGTGTGTGTGTGTGTGTGTGTGCAATTACTTATGACTTTGGAGTATAGTAGGACAGCTCTCATCATTTTTTCCCAGGAGTTTTGAATTATGTTGAATAAAATTTGAATTATATAATGGGATGGGATGGGGGCGGGGCTTGTTATAATGGCGTCACCTGCTACTCTGTGCTACACACGTACACACGTATCGCGTCGTTGCTATTTCACACATAAAAACACACACACACACACACACACACACAAATCCTAGCAACTACTACCCAACAAGTGCGCGCGCGCTGCGGATTGGATGCGCGCGCCGTCGCCGAGCCAAGCGACCGCTGCGCCGCGCGCTCCTCCCCCATTTCGCAGCGGTGTATAGAAACGGCACAACACACACGCACGCGCGCGCGCGCACACACACACACACACACACATGCTCAGCGCGCGCAGCGAAACGCGCCAGATGTTACTTATACGCCGCACGTGCGAGGAAAACCGGACCATAATGGCACACGCGCGTTCATTCCTAATACAGCCTAGATTTAAATAATAATAACAATAATAATAATTATTATTAATATACATATATATATATTTAAAAAATTCTAGGTACGTTTATTAAAGGCGAGGCCGTCATGTTGCACACCGGGGTCTGCGTGAAGGGATGATGACACCGACCGCGACGTCACGAGACCGTAAGTCGCACGTGAAATTGATTTCCACGCCTGATTAACCCGCCGTGATTTGTGTTTGCGGCGCGTTTCCAGGCGTTTACGGTGTTGCATATGACTTGTGCTGGTGTCCAGGTTTTCGGATCATGCTAAGCTGCTAAGCTACAGATGACATGTTTAGACTGCATGCATTTTATTTATTTGTTTGTTTGTTTATTTATTTATTCATTTAGAGGAAATTGCAAACATGCATTAGCGGCCTCGATGTCATCCACCTGTGGGTCAAGGCCAAGGGCATCCTTTAGCATGTTATTTAAATAATAAAAACGCAAACCTTGTAGTTACATGTTATATCTAGTTGATTCACTTTTACCTGGATGATCTTCCTGTTCAAACCGATCTGCACAATATATCGTTTAATTATCGCAATATTATTGGCCTTTGTGATACTGTTCCACTGCAGAATGGCTGCAATATGCAAATGAACCTCTGGCAATATTTTATTGCATGCTGTAAATCTTCTCATCCTGACCAACATGTAGCCAGTGGTTGAATTGTAGACATTTTAAGATTGAGTAATAAGGAGGGGTTCGAACTATTGCTACTTTTAGATACTTAATTTTTGGCTTAGAACGTTTCTTTCCATCTCATGATGTTCCTCTGGTGATATATAATACTAAAATAGTAAAATAATGTTATTAATATAGGGCTGTATTCAGAATCGACGTCAGGAAATGATGTGGGGAAAGTTACGCGTATTCAGAGTCGGGTTCCGCAATTTCTGCAACTGATTTTCTTGATTCCGTGTCTCTGAGGTTGCCAGATTTTTCCGTTCCAGAAGGAAATAGTGCTTTTTTTCTTTGCTGTCAATTATAATACAATGTCATATTGATTTTGCGTTACTCAGCAGCTTTTAAAATAGCACTTGATCCAGCGCTTCCTATTATTTCACATATTACTTTTTATACAGTTCTGTTTGTGCTCGAATCAAGGTCATGGAATTGTAACGTGTGCATGAGATGTGGGCTACTTTATCACGCTTTTATTTGCTATATTTATTCGTCAAACGAATAAAATCCTGCCGATATTTTTGTCCATTTGACGAGCTCCTGTCCTGTAAAGAAAACGTGCCCATGGTTTGAAGGATAAGCTGACCATACACATACTGTACAGATGTCTTCTCCGATGTGTCGGGAAAAAAACGAAACTTTTTGAACTTAAAGGAACGATACTATTAACGAACTAATAGTGTCATCTTTATGCCTGTAATATTGCACACAAAAAATGCGCATGAATCCGAGGTCGGAATTGCGTGTACATGAGACGCGCCGTTGTATTTCTCAAACTCCGCCCCACATGCTTAACTCTCGTATGAATAGCGCTTCAGCCACTGTTTTTCCGCTAGCGACCTGTTAATTTTACCTACACTTTATTTCCACACAACAGCAGCGAAGGTAGTGATTTTTCATTTGAGCATTGATGAATTCTGGATTCTGGTTGGCCAGAAGGTGTTGATGAGTTTTCTAGAACAGCAGCTCTGACTAAGTAGTGCAATCAGCCTAAAGAGTGCGTTCGGATACGTTATCGTTCCTATAGCAACGGCGACCTCACGGGGAGTTTTTATATGACGGCCACGGGTAATCGTGGATATGGGGAAATTTTCCGTGTTAACATTCTATACATTCTAATGTATTTCGCGCACATTTTCATGGTAGCGTTAGCTGTTTGAAGACTGAACATATGTCTAGCCGTCTAGTTTGTGTGTTCTTTCGCTGTGTACAAGCACACGCTTTTCTTTTAAGTGCCCGGTTGAAAGTGAACTATTCATTTTGCACACAATTGCGTGTGTTGTTCATTCATTCTCCAAAGACAAACAGCGCGCTCGTGTTTCTGCGTGCCTGCGCCTTTGCTTTGTTTCATTGAGCTTTGTTTCGTCTTTAATGAAGTCGGCTGCGGGCCTACACACCGCTGTGATTCTCGAAACTCTGCTGGCCGCACTTCTGAGAGAAGGCGGGACGCTTCATGTTGCAAATACTTGTTCATTCAAAGAGCAGCTTTGAAGCACTGCACACTCCTGAATTAGCCACAGTCTCCCAGTCAAGACTTTAGTGTTTCGGGTTTCTTCATATTCATTTGCATATGTTAATTAGTTTTGCAAAGCTGAACCGCTTTGGGTGTCTGAGAAACTGATTTCCGACAGATATGTTAGAAACAACAACAACAATGAGAGGCTGAGGTGACTGTTTATAGCTACGATAACATAAGTGACTAACTTGTTTCACTGTAACTATAAATGGATAAAAAGCATGATCTCATCGTTCTTCGAGTTACTACAACAAAGTTGATTGTTTTCCAAATAACAGCACAGCCACAAAGTGTTTTGTTCCTCTTATACGACATCACGTTGTACATTTTATCCATTTGTAGTTACATTTAGTGTCGACAAGTTGATTCCTGTCATCACTTCTGTTATAGCAGCTTATCTGTTTAAAAAAAAAAAGTATTATTTATTTATTTATTTATTGTTTCACTTAGACACATGACATCACATAGCACTGACACTGGAGACTCCTTCCATATCAACGAGTATACGTTATTCTTTGTTAAATAACATTTTAAAATGTCATTAAATGTCATTTATTTCTGTATGTGATTACGTGGAGCCCTTGTGAACGCACTGTTAC
>CM042546.1:19940309-19965309 GCA_023630585.1 Cranoglanis bouderius
ATATATATATATATATATATATATATATATATATATATATATACACACACACACACACACTATACAATTCTGACCATAGCATGCAAATATATTTCAAACAACCCTATACTTTAAGCAAACATTTATTTCGTCTTAGTACGTCTACCCTATTAACATCACTCACTAAAGCCCAGTTAGCAAGATCTCATTCGCTAACCATCATTTGCTAGCCTGCTATTATTAGTGTAATTATTATTATCATTAGCAGTGCTGGATTTTTTTTGGCGGGTGAATTCGTCCCTTGAATATGGAGTTGGTCGACTTATCCCAGATTTTCCAGGGCTAAAGATGACCCATTTCGTTTAGTGCTGCGTATGCAATGAGTCAGCACTTTTCAAAACGTGCTCATAAAGCTGTACAGTCTGCTTCACTTCACTGTGGCACGAAGCCACACACACTAGATAGATAGATAGATAGATAGATAGATAGATAGATAGATAGAGCACCCTACTGAAAATAGATGTCCTTTTTTTTGGTAAAGCCTGGCTCGAATGAACTGTGCTGGAAAAAAGACGTCATTCCTCCATTTTAAGTCGTTCCAAGTCCACCATTTGGAGTCCATGTTTAGTTTTACATCAGGTGTCTTGTTGTCTTTTCTACGATCTCGAAAAAGCTCTGGGAAAAATTCTTTCGTCACGGACATATTCTGTTTATATACTTTTTAAACCCCAGCACTATTGAATTCTGGATTCTGATTGGTCGGGAGGTGTTGATGAATTTTCTATAACAAACGAAAAGATAGGAAGTGACAGTAACAGTCAGGTTTTGCTGTTAGTGCCTTAAACACAAATCAGCAAGAACTTATTTTTTCATTCCCCACTTTCCTGTGACATTCAACGTCATATTAATGAGATACACAGCGTAGAAGTAGAGGAGACTTTGGTGCAAGCGTTGCATTGCAGCATGAATAATGGCAGCGATCTATGAGATCAGAGCGTGACGGCGGTATTGGCATGAACGTTGAAGTTACAGATGAGGAGCTGAGAGAGCTTGAGAGACTAAACGACTAAAACGCCGCTGCCTCGCTCTCTTTACATAGAGATGAAGCGAGAGCTAAATCCCACTGACGCCACTATCAGCGGGTAGAATGGCATTGTGGTTAACGTAGGAAGCCATTAACCAAAGTGAAAATGTCAATCATTATTATATATCTCTCAAAAGTGAGTACACCCCTCACATTTTTGTAAATATTTTATTATATCTTTTCATGGGACAACACTGACGAAATGACACTTTGCTACAATGTAAAGTAGTGAGTGTACAGCTTGTATAACAGTGTAAATTTGCTGTCCCCTCAAAATAACTCAACACAGCCATTAATGTCTAAACTGCTGGCAACAAAAGTTAGTACAACCCTAAGTGAAAATGTCCAAACTGGGCCCAAAGTGTCAATATTTTGTGTGACCACCATTATTTTCCAGCACTGTCTTAACCCTGTTGGGCATGGAGTTCACCAGAGCTTCACAGGTTGCCACTGGAGTCCTCTTCCACTCCTCCATGACGACATCACAGAGCTGGTGGATGTTAGAGACCTTGCGCTCCTCCACCTTCTGTTTGAGGATGCCCCACAGATGCTCAATAGGGTCTAGGTCTGGAGACATGCTTGGCCAGTCCATCACCTTTACCCTCAGCTTCTTTAGCAAGGCAGTGGTCATCTTGGAGGTGTGTTTGGGGTCGTTATCATGTTGGAATACTGCCCTGCGGCCCAGTTTCCGAAGGGAGGGGATCATGCTCTGCTTCAGTATGTCACAGTACGTGTCACAGTACACTCCCAGCACTCATGCAGCCCCAGACCATGACACTCCCACCACCATGCTTGACTGTATGCAAGACACACTTGTCTTTGTACTCCTCACCTGGTTGCCGTCACACACGCTTGACACCATCTGAACCAATAAGTTTATCTTGGTCTCATCAGACCACAGGACATGGTTCCAGTAATCCATGTCCTTAGTCTGCTTGTCTTCAGTAAACTGTTTGTGGGCTTTCTTGTGCATCATCTTTAGAAGAGGCTTCCTTCTGGGACGAAAGCCATGCAGACCAATTTGATGCATTGTGCGGCGTATGGTCTGAGCACTGACAGGCTGACCCCCCACCCCTTCAACCTCTGCAGCAATGCTGGCAGCACTCATACGTCTATTCTGCAAAGCCAACCTCTGGATATGATGCTGAGCACGTGCACTCAACTTCTTTGGTCAACCATGGCGAGGCCATAAAGATGGCGTAGGCTATAAGAAGATTGCCAACACCCTGAAACTGAGCTGCAGCACAGTGGGCCAGCTCAGTTTCAGGGTGTTGGCAATCTTCTTATAGCCTAGGCCATCTTTATGTAGAGCAACAATTCTTTTTTTCAGATCCTCAGAGAGTTCTTTGCCATGAGATGCCATGTTGAACTTCCAGTGACCAGTATGAGAGAGTGTGAGAGCGATAACACCAAACTTAACACACCTGCTCCCCATTCATACCTGAGACCTTGTAACACTTACAAGTCACATGACACCAGGGAGGGAAAATGGCTAATTGGGCCCAATTTTGGACATTTTCACTTAGGGGTGTACTCACTTTTGTTGCCAGCGGTTTAGACATTAATGACTGTGTGCTGAGTTATTTTAAGGGGACAGCAAATTTACACTGTTATACAAGTGTTGTCCCGTGAAAAGATATAATAAAATATTTACAACAATGTGAGGGGTGTACTCACTTTTATGAGATACTGTAAATATGAAACGGTGGATTTCTCCTGTTTTCTCCTTCTCCCTTCTGTCTCACTCTCTCAGCGTGTGTATGGAGTTGTGGCGTCAGGGTTGTGACCTTGGCTGATGTTGGTGCCAGTTTGTGATAGAGTGTGTGTTTGTGTGTGTGTGTGTGTTGGGTGGGGGGGAATTCCGCTGATGTCATGACATGTCGGTGAGTGTGTATGTGTGTGTCTTTTCCCAGCAGGGCGGCTGCTATGACAACAGCACAGCAGCGACCCTCAATTTACACCCCAGAGCCTCTCAGTATACACACACACACACTCTCTCGCTCACACACACACACACACACACACACACACACCTTCTTCATTGTGTTTTGTAATTACAGTGTATAAGAGCTGAGTGCAGTGTTGTTATTCCTCACACATCTCCTCCTTTCTCATTTTTTCCAGTAATGGCCACAAAAAGTGCTTAACATACAATTTGTTTTGTATGGAGTTTCACCTGAAGGTGCGCTGCGGATTTGTGTTTTTATAAACTTTATAGAGGTGTGGCACGGCGGTCTTGCTGTCAGTGTGGAGTTTCGTAACTTTCCCCTGTATATCCGCATAGTTTTCCTCAGGGTTCTTCGGTTTCCTCCCACCTCTGCTGATTGGCCACGCTAAATTGCCCCCAGGTGTGTATCAGTGTGTAGATGTGTGCATGCATAGCGTCCTGTTTAGGGAGTATTCCCACCTGGAGCGCCGTGTTCCCAGGATGGACTCCGTGACCCTGATCAGGATAAAGTGAATAAATAAACTGTACAGTTTTCAAGCTATAGTTAGAAAGACTGAATGGCCGAATGTTTGGAAACTTGAATTCCAACTGGCAGATTATGATGTCATAATGGCCATTACTGCAGCTGACCAATCAGCAGCTTCGTTTAAACTCGCACCCAGTGGAAGTGCACACTGCTTAGAATCATACTTTCTTTCTTTCTTTCTTTCTTTGTTTCTTTTGTTTTTGCTATTTAAAAAATTATTTCATCATGACTTCAGTCTTCAGACTTCAGTCACAACATTTTCTCTTTCTTTCTTTCTTTCTCTCTTTCTTTCTGTCTTTCTTTCTGCTAATATTTTTCTTTCTTTCTGTCTTTCTTTCTGCTAGTATTTTTCTTTCTTTCTTTCTGTCCTTTCTTTCTTCCTTCCTTTCTTTCTGCTAGTATTTTTCTCTTTCTTAATTTCTGCTAGTATTTTTTCTTTCTTTCTTTCTTTCTTTCTGTCTTTCTTTCTGCTAATATTTTTCTTTCTGTCTGTCTTTCTTTCTTTCTTCCTTCCTTTCATTCTTTCTGCTAGTATTTTTCTTTCTTTCTTTCTTTCTTTCTTTCTTTCTTTCTTTCTTTATGCCAGTATTTTCTCTTTCTTACTTTCTTTCTTTCTTTCTTTCTTTCTTTTATTTTTGCTATAAAAAAACATTACTTCAGTCACAAAAGTTTCTTTCTTTCTTTCTTTCTGCCAGTATTTTTTCTTTCTTTCTTTCTTTCTTTCTTTCTTTCTTTCTTTCTTTCTTTCTTTCTGTCAGTATTGTCTTTCTTTCTTTCAAACAAAATTTTCCTTTGTAATTTCCCCTGTAACACGTCCACCAGCTCAGTTTATTCCTTTTGCACATTCACAATTAGTGCTCATTATTCGGGCTGTTAGTAAATCAGGACTTTTAACTGTTATGGTTTAGAAAGCCTTAAAAACATTATTTGCAGTTGCTGGAGGACACAGTAACATGTTTTGATTTTGAACTGCACTACTGTATATTTCCATTTCTCTTAAAAACCACATTCTTCATCCTGGTTCCCTTTTGTTGAGGAGCCCTTCGAAGGAACTGTGTTTCATCACCTCAGTTTAGAACGAGCCTACAGTGAGCGTATACAGTGAGCGTTTCTCCCCTTCAGAGTGCCTTGAGAAGGTTCATCACCTGAGAACAGACTGCACCACAGAAGCAGTGCATGATGGGATATTTATATTGTAGCATTAGAGATAATGATGATAATCTTCCTTTGTTCAACTCTTCCTGTAAGTGTAAAAATGCTCTATGGTTTATCCATGTGGAACTGCATTGTTCTCTCTCTTGTGTGTGTGTGTGTGTGTGTGTGTGTGTGTGTGTGTGTGTGTGTGTGTGTGTGTGTGTGTGTGTGAGTGTGATATTTGCATGTCCACACAGTTTGTGCTCTGTTTGGATACATTAGAGGGAACAGAGGGCCCTGTTAATACACACACACACACACACACACACACACACACACACACACACACACACACACACACACACACAGAGCAAGTGAAGTGGAGATGATAAATTGCAAATAAACAAGTGGAGGTTTGCAGAGAATAAGAGACAAGGATGGGCAGGTTGACTACTAAGCACAGTTAACTGAAGAGAGAGAGAGAGAGAGAGAGAGAGCTTGATTTAATTTTATTTTAATGATAGATAGATAGATAGATAGATAGAGTGGGTATAGAAAAGAATTACACAAATAAGCACACAGCAAAACTGACCACACAGTGGTTGAAGGAGAAAAAGTTGAATGTCCTTGCATGGCCTAGTCAGAGCCCAGACTTAAACCCCATTGAAAATCTGTGGAATGACTTGAAGACTGCAGTCCACAAACGGTCACCATCAAATTTAACTGAACTTGAGCAGTTCTGCAAAGAAGAGTGGGCAAATATTGCAAAGTCTAGATGTGCAAAGTTAGTAGAGACATATCCCAACAGACTAAAGGCTGTAATTAAAAAATTAAGGCAAATTAAAGCAAGGGGGGTGGTCTTTTTTCCAACTCAGTGATTCTGTTTTTTTATTTTGTTATATTTTTCTGAAATGTTGGTGTTATATCTTTCACTTGGATGTTATAAGTTGCACTGAGTAAATAAAGCTGGATAAAGCAAAATATGTGTCCGTCTTCATTTCAGGCTGAAAAGCAACAAAATGTGATTTTAAAGGGGGGTGATTCTTTTCTATATCCACTGTAGATAGATAGATAGATAGATATGGAAAAAGCGAGAGGATATAAAGATATAAAGCTAGTGTTGCTGTGCCTGATGCTTCCCAGAGCAGGTTACTTACTTCAGAGGGCCAGAAAAACGCCCGGGCTTTAGACAGGAGAGAGAGAGAGAGAGAGAGAGAGAGAGAGAGAGAGAGAGAGATGGAGGGAAGCCTTGTGTTCGGATTTCTCACTGAACTTCAAAGAGAATTTTCTCTCATCCATAATTGATCAGGCTCGAGTGTAACACACTCATGATCTTCAGCAGTGTGTGAAGCTGAACATAGCCGATAGCCTGTGTGTGTGTGTGTGTGTGTGTGTGTGTGTGTGTGTGTGTGTGAGAGAGAGAGAGAGAGCGAGAGAGAGAGAGAGAGAGCGAGCAAGCAGACATGCACACATGACAGGCAATCATTCCAGACAGACAGACAGGTGATTGACAACAGCAAGAAATAAACAACAGAAAAGGGGGATTAAAAAAAAAAAAAAAAAGCCAGATGATGAATCCTCTCTCAACACAAATCCATGAACATTACAAAAAAACAAGTCACAATAACTTTCAAATACTAATTAACAAAATGTCTATTTTTTAAAGTTAAAAAAAAAAATTGCCAACAATTTCTTTATAAAGCTAGCTAGCTAACTTACAGCTATCATGAAAAAAAAAAGTACCTCAGGATTGCACTTGTTGCTACAGTAAGAGATCGGGGGATGGGAAGTGCTTTTGATTGGGGTGAGTTTATGGTCTACAGAAACTGCACAGAAATTGAAGAAGTTGAGGAGCGAGAGAGAGAGAGAGAGAGAGAGAGAGAGAGAGATGTGAAAACTGATGTCTCTCTCTCACCTTGGAGACTGGGGAAAGTGTAGCTAACAGGGAGCTATCAAGTATGTTCAAGAGTCAGCTTGTTCTGTTTAGGGGTGGAGATAAATGGCAACCATAATTAGCATTAACTCCGCCCCCCATTATATTCCGTTCTTAAATTATATGTATAATGCTCATTACTGTAGCTGATCTGTGTCACTGCTTCATCCACTACGAGATTGACAAATATCTAATCTAATACTGTATACAGCAATATATATTTTTTTGTTATATAATTTGACCACATTTTGTATACTGCACATTTGATACTATACAGTTATGTATATTTGAATGGCTAATCCCATTCCCGCCTGCTCCCACAGATAGTTTGACTCATTCTTGAGTTCTTATTGTTGCAGTAGATGTTCTGATGAACTACTGTGGCATACAACTCTATGAGGAGTGTCTTCAGCACTTAGAGGCATGTTACACTGGGAAGCCTGCTCTTCTGCCAAGTGAGCGTCTTCCTTCAGGTTCTACAAGATGAATGTTTCCCTTCTCAGTGGCATGAGTGCAGCAGATATCTCTGAATAACTTTCTAATTAGTACTAAGGTGTGCCCATTTCCTCAAGGCACCGTGTCAGATGTTATTGTATATCTTGGTATTACTGTGGTTCTATGACCCCTGAACAACCACTAGGGTTCCAGCAAGAATCCAGCGAGAACCAATCCAGCAAGAACACTTTTGCAAGGAAAGATGGCTGTATGACAGCAGTAATTATTGCAAACACTGCATCATAGATCACTTGTGCAGCATATGCTCCTTGTGATTCTCAGCATCCGGGGTTTCTATATATGACAAATGACTGTACAGTAGATGGTACTATTGGTACACCGAGATGAGTGTTTGGGATGCAGCCTTTCTGTGTCTGATTCTTTTTCTCCATTGTTTCTCCTCTTTCTCAGGTTATGGTGACTCCGTAAAAGCCAGAGGAGCACAGTTACACACTCAGGATCAAGTCCTCTGAGGTTAATATGCTGATGACATCCTTGCTGCACAACAGGTAGAGCGCTTCACCTTTTATAGGATCCAGGGTTTCTCATTGTGTGGGTCTTTATTCAATAAATGGAGAATCCACATGTGGGTCTTTATTTGGGATCAAGGGATTTACAGTATCTGGAGATCATGGAGTTCTTGTTATTGGTTTAATTCCTTTTCCTGGATTAGCGAAGTCTCATTGTGTGGATCTTTTTCCAGAGATTTGGGATTAGGAAATTGTCATCATATTGGTAATTATTCAAAATCTGTGAATTCATCCATCCAGCCATCCATTTTCTGTACTGCTTATCCTACAAAGGGGTCACGGGGAGCCTGGAGCCTATCCCAGGGGACTCGGGGCACAAGGCGGGGGACACCCTGGACGGGGTGCCAACCCATTGCAGGGCACAATCACACACACTCTCTGGGAATTACATAGGATATACAAATTTTCACTGTGACATTCTTGCTACCTGGGTCTTTATTTGGAATCAGGAAATTGCCGTCATATGGGTTTTTGGAATTTGTTAATTCTCATTCTGTGGTTCATAGAGATCTTGTTATGCTGGTCTTTATTTGGGACATGGGAAGCTTGGGTATGCGGGTGGTAATTCAGGACTGGAGAATTCTTGTTATATGTTTATTTGTTTATGATTAAGGAATTCTTATTTGGGTTTTTAATCATGAGCAGGGCATTCTCTTTATGCCTATCGTTATGCTGTTTTTATCTTTCTTTTGGACACCAAATCACTGGAATTAAATTAAGCTAGGTATTTATTTTTAGTACATGCATAAAAACATGTAGAAAAGTGACAGTCCCAATATGTAAATGTGGTGTTGTATGTGTTTCAGAATTTGAATTATGGGTAACGTGGAGAGCCAGTACGGCAGCCATAGTTTCTATGGCGACCGTGAACGCCAGCTGTCACGGAAGCGAGTGTCCCGATCGTTGCGTCTATCGGGGAAGCAGTCGTACCGGAGAAAACCCGAGCACCGTAACTCGGAGACAAGCACACGCTCCAGCAGCACTCCCAGCATCCCACAGTCGCTTGCTGAACATTGCCTGGAGCCGTTTGACGACGCTGATGCACTGCCGCACTTCAGCTCCCCCATCTGGGTGGACCGGGTGGCTATGAATCTGCGGCCCATGAGCTTCCACAAGGATTCGACTCATGAGCCGTGTAAAAACACTTCAGCTAACATTCCTGTTGTTGATGCTGACAATGAGCAAAGTACGCATGACACCTCCAAGCCGCCATATGGCACCGGTTCTTTCAAGAAAAAGCGTTCCAAATCTGCAGACGTGTGGAGAGATGACTCTTTGGAGGTATCTCTCTCTGATGCAAGTCTGGAGCGCTTAACAAGCACAGAGGATCTCACGGACAATGCTAACATCACTGATGTCACCCGTGCTAACTCGCTGGGTGAGCTTTACACACCGCAGAGCTACGCTAAAAAACGCCACAAGGGTGGAGCTGTATGCAGAGACAGTGAGGATGACAAGATGCTGTCTCCATGCGAGGATGATGGTGCCACCTATGGAGCTTCCACACTGCCCTGCCGCCGATCTCATTGTCTGTCAGAAGGTTTGACCAATCACCAGGCAGCAATGCCAGGGAGGCGGGCACAAACCATACAAGTAAGCTTCAGTATTTCAGTGAGTTATAATTTGGTTAAAATGACATAGACACGATAGTGCTTAGATAGAATTTACTGACAGTAAAAAAACAGGTTACTGTATGTTCGGAGGTTTGCAGGTGAATGTTGTGGTTGAATGTTGTAGCTGAATATTGTATTCGAATGTCATAGCTGAATGTTGTAGACAAATTCTGTAGCTGAATGTGGTAGTTAAATGTTACAGTTGATTTCTGTAGTTGAATGTTGTAGTTGAATTTTTAATTTTGTAATTGAATTTTGTAACTGAATATTGTAGCTGAATGATGTGGATGAATTTTATAGTTGAATATTGCAGTTGAATATTGAAGATGAATGTTGTAATTGAATTTGTTGTTGAATTTTATAGATGAATATTGTAGTTAAATGTTGTAGCTGAAAGTTGTAGTTGAATTTTGCAATTGTATGTTGTAGTTAGAATTTTGTAGCTGAATGTTTTAGTTAAATTTTATAGTTGAATATTTTTTATAGTTGAATATTGTAGTTGAATTTTGTAATTTAATGTTGTAATTTGAATGTTGTAGGTGAATTTTGTAGCTGAAAGTTGTACTGTAGCTAAATTTTGTAGTGGAATGTTATAGTTGATTTCTGTAGTTGAATGCTGTAGTTTAATTTTTTAGTTGAATGTTGAATTTTTTAGTTGAATATTATAGCTGAATGTTATAGCCAAATGTTGTAGCTTAATGTTGTGGATGAATTTTATTATTGAATATTGCAGTTGAATTTTGTACTTGAATATTGTAATTGAATGTTATAGTTGAATTTTATAGATGAACATTGCAGTTAAATGTTGTAGCTGAAAGCCGAAGTTGAATTTTATAGTTAAATGTTGTATATGAAACTTGTAGCTGAATGTTTATCTTAGACAACCAGAATAACATTTTTTGCTTACCCAGTTTGGTATAATTAGATCCCCTTCCTCTCCTCACCTAGTTTGAAGTTGGAATTGTAATATAGATGCTGGTGGAAATACAGACAATAATTTAAATATTAGCAATGTCATTTGAAGCAAATATGCAATTTAGCTGAGGTATCACTTGTTAGCTGCCCTAGCCTTGTCACTTCCTCTTCCATGCAAAAAACCCCCCACATTTGCTATAAGGAGAATTTTGTATACAGTGTGTTTTAGCAAAGTGTCTAAAATGCTGAACTGCATTCGTGCAGTTCAAATAATATGACCTCATGATAGTTAGGACAGTCACATTAGAAAGCGACAAAGTGACCACTGACCATTTATTTTCTATGTTTATTCATGATCAGTGACAGCAGCAGGTGACATTTGAATTGATTTCCTTAGCACTATTCAAATGAGATATGATGTAAATCCAGACGGGCGGCTCAAATGATTTCTCGGACCAATCCTATGGTGTGTCTGGTTTAAACGTTCCTTTACTTCCCCACGCACAACTTTAGTTCCTTCCTGTTTAGTTCCCATTTAAGTGGTCAATACACACCCAGAGGAGACAAACTACAAGCGACACGAGCGACTTGTTGCTTGCTGGTGTGAACATAGGGTAAAGAGAACAGAGTGAAAGGGACTACATTTAATACAACACATTTTGCTGGGATTTGAACCAGTACCTTTGTGGATTAATCCTGCAGCATGCCCGGTGGGGATGATGCGACATTATGGCTGCGATTGGTATCTTTTTGACAAGCTTTCTTTTTTTCTCTGGTTCAGGAGACACATGTCTGTGTGAGCTGCTTGCTTCCTTTCTCATGCTAATGAGCATAGTGACATGGGAACACAACAGAAAATGTGTGTGTGTGTGTGTGTGTGTGTGTGTGTGTGAAAGAGAGAGAGAGAGAGAGAGAGAGAGAGAGAGAGGGGAAAAAAGGGAAGCATTTCAAAGTTTGGTTGAGATTATTCATGTCTGAGAGAAAGTTTTAGTGTGTTGTTGCAGTGTTTGTGTTTGTATTCCTTAGTCACTGGAAATGAATCGCATGCTAAGTTGCCTGGTTGGGTCATGTGACCCTGGGTAGATGCTGGGTTTGGTGGGTAATCTCCCATCAGCCCTTGCCAGCAGTGTAGGGAGCCATTGAAGTGCTCAGACAAGCTGCGTCCCAAATATGATAAGCGTTCAGAGCTTAAGATGCTCCCTACTGAGAAATCAACACGCAACCCGAAAGAGCCGGTAGAAGCGGTATGAGAAGTGCTGAAGTGCTGAAGTGTGGGATTGGGAGACAGACAGACAGACAGACAGAAAGACAGATAGATGTACATGTATGTAAATGCAGTATGTCTCTGTCTCCGTTTGTACAGGACGTGACAGTAGCGGACGTCATTGAGCTGGAGGACAGCGGGGTTGATGGCTTGATCGGAGACAGTGATGTGTGTGAGCTCCCATCTCGCTGTTACAAGGCCCTGTCTGTGTACTCCACACCAGCAGGGGGCAGCGGAGACACACCTGACGCCGGCGTGCAGGTATTACAGTAAAAACACCTTTAGTACATCAAACTGCAGCGTAACATACTTTACAGTGTGTGACAAAGTGTGAAAATTAATAAATAATAAATAATAAATAATAAATAACGAGTTCAGTACTTGTCATACTATCACTGTGTCACAAAAAAAACACAAGCAATGTAATCCAAAATAAAATTCTAGCAATAATACTTCATATGTGTGTGGGTCTAGAATGTTATTTAAAAACAATGATTTGCATATTTCATGTAATTTAGTAATGAGCAAGCAAAACATTTGCTTAAACGATGTTTAAACAGCTGTGATATTTAAGCATTGTGGCATTCTTCACATCTGTCTCGTCCTTTGTTTGCTAATAATGGGATGCTTTGTTGGGCGTCATCGCTTACATTATTTCAGCATGAAGTACAAAAGTAACAAAATCCTCCTAAACAGAATTAAAACAATCTGCTGAATCACTTACCACAGGGCGTGTATGAGAACTTCCGCCAGGAGCTGGAGAAGAGCGGCTGCAGGGCGGAGACTCCGGAGGAAGGGGCGTCGGCTCTAAGTGACGAACTGAGCTCGGCCAATCAGACGGAGGCACTCGTGGGTGTGGCCGAAGGCTGCGTACGCAAAGCCGGCCGTCTTAATGTGAAAAACCTGCTCGTGCACAAGAAGAACAAGAAGGTGGAGCTCGCTGCTCGTCGCAAGTGGAAGAGCTACTGGGTCTCGCTAAAAGGTGCTGACATTTAGAGCCATCACATTTCTGTTGCCAAATTGTCACATTAAGACGACGTGTTCTTAACCAGAATTTATCCCCGCAACATCCAATATTGGACTCAGCGTACAAATTCATAATACATCATGAGTTCTTCTTCAACAGCTAACAAATAACTAGGATTGAGTCATTTGGTGTGTGCATGTTTTTAGTGAGTGCTATAACTATGATGAAGAATTCATTATGGACACCAGCCTGCACTTCTCACCATTGGCCACTGGAGAGCAGAAAAGCTCGTAGAAACTAATAGTGGGCTGAATTTGCTTTATTTCTGCTATGAGAGTTTCCTTGGTAAAGTTGGACTAAATAAAGTGCGCTCGTTTAAAACAGTGGAATTGGACATAAATATTGACATATACAGCTGATTTTTAAGGTCAAAACAATCAGATATTCCGATCCTTGTTTGAATGTTTAGTCCCCACCAAGATATAAAAACATGCCCTCACACAGTTTCAGTTTAGTGTAAAGACTAGGGCTAGTGATATAATGTTGTTGTATCTACCCACTGTGACTACCCTTTCCCCAGGATGCACTCTGTTTTTCTATGAGACGGACGGGCGATCGGGAATCGATCACACCAGCATCCCAAAGCACGCCATCTGGGCGGAAAACAGTATCGCACAGGCCGTTCCCGAGCATCCAAAAAAAGATTTTGTCTTCTGCCTCAGCAACTCAATGGGAGACTCGTACCTTTTCCAGGTAAAATAATATTTCTTGGACAAGGAACTGTCATTAACAAATAATATAAGTACAATAAAGTGAGTTCTTATTGATTGAAAGCAGTACATAAAGTATTCCTCCATCTCTCCATCTTCACTTCCACCTGAACTATTCAACACTCTGGTGACCATTCTTCAATCTTCCTCTATCTCTACCTCATCTTCATTTCTCTATGTTCTCCTCCCACCATCTTTAATTCATTCCTCTTTCTCTTCCTCATCCTCATTTCCCCATGTTCTCCTCCATGCATCTTTACTTCATTCCTCTGCCTGTACCTCATCCTCATGTATCCATGCTCTCCTCCCTGTATCCTTTCCTTGTTCGTCTACATGAATCTCATCCTCGCATCTCCATATTCTCCTCCCTGGATCTTTACCTCATTTGTCTTTCTGTACCTCACTGTCATTTCTCCACGTTCTCCTCCATTCATCTTTACCTCATCCCTCAATCATTACTTCCTTATAATACACTAAACATGTTTCACAGCTTTTCCATGTACTGCTTCCATGCTATGGTAATTCCTCCTTTAACTCCTCCACCCATCTTTACATTATTCTTCCATTTTTAAAACATTCATCTGTGTCTTCATTTTTACCAACTTCTACCCTTTCTACCAGCACATTCACATAAACGCTCCTTCAGCATTACCTCATCCATCTTTACATCCCACCATGTATGCCTCCTGTCTTTTTCTTTACTTTCTGCTTATCCACTAAACACACGGGAACCCTCCCAGGCCTGAGTGACCATCCATCCATCTTTATCTCATCCATCTATGTCATCCCTGCATCCCTGCACCTTATTCTTATTTCCTTGCCTTTTCCTCATTCCTCAAGCACTTCTACTTATACACTCTCCGTATTTACTGGGAACACACTGTATACACCTGTATATCTCTCTCTCTCTGTAAAGACATGTAGTCAGACAGAGGTGGAGAACTGGGTGACGGCCATCCACTCTGCGTGTGCGGCTGCCGTTGCTCGGCAACATCACCGCGATGACACGGTACGCTTCCTGCGCTCCGAAATCCGAAAACTGGAGCAGAAGATCGACATGGATGAGAAGATGAAGAAGATGGGAGACATGCAGCTGGCCTCTGTTACCGATACCAAGAAGAGGAAAACCATTCTGGAACAGGTAAAGTTGGAGGGGGAGGGGCTAGAGGGGGTGGGGCTAAATGAAAGGTCATGGGCAGGAGATGATGGCAAGACTCTCTAGAAACCTTAGTTGGAGAGATCAGAATGAAGGAGGGGCTATATGGAGGAGGAGCCACAAGAAACCAGAAAAAGGAGCTTGAAAGAGCGGAATTTAAAAAAAGGGGAGGAGCCATGTTGAACGAGAGATTGGAAGTGGTGGAACCTCAGCCATGATTCATGTGTGTATTCATTGTAACATTAAAAAATATGTACTAATATTGACCTGTCTTTGTGTCTCTCTCTCTCTCTCTCTCTCTCTCTCTCTCTCTCTCTCTCTCTCTCTCTCTCTCTGTCAGATCTCAGTGTGGGAGCAGAATCTGGAGTGTTATAACGTGGACTTGTTCCGATTGAGGTGTTATTTATGCAGCCTGCAGGGGGAGGAGCTGCCCAATCCGAAGCCTCTTCTCTCAGTGGCCTCCCGCTCTACCAAACTCTCCATGGGACGTCTCGGCTTCTCTGTGTCTTCCTTCCACGCTCTGGTGATCATCCCTCCACCCTTAAACGATCTCTCCGTTTCTGCATCTTTACCTTCCCTTCATCCACTAAACTCTCCATGGGCTTCTCCATCTCCACTTTTCAGACTCTGGTGACCATCTCTTGATCTTCACCTTAATCTTTCTTCTGTCCACTTTTACTCAACTCTTCATGGGACACCTCGGCTTCCTCCTCCTTGACCCTTCATCTTTACCCTATCCCTCCATCCTTACCTCCTCCATGGGATGCCTTGGCTTCACTGTGTCCTCATTCTATGCCACACTGACTATCCCTCCATCTTCCCCTGGACTTTTCTTTTCTGTTTACTTCCATCTACCCCTCCATCCACACCTCATCATTATTCTGCCACATTTACCTCTTCCTCATCCAATTCACTCTCAATTGGAACTGTCTGTCTCCTCCTCCCAGGGTCTGACGTATACCTCTCCATCTTTACCTCATCCTCATCCATCCATCCAACTACTAAACTCCATGGAATGTTGGTTTCCCCATCTTCTATTGCTTCTATCCCTCCTTCTTTATTTAATCCCTTGCTTTTCCCTTCTTTACACCTTTGTCCTTTAATCTTTACCTCCTCGTTATTGCTATATTTTACCTTATTTTCATCCTTACATATTACCCCATCATTATCTACTAATCCAATTACTTAACTCCATCCTCCTTCAATATCCTTTCTATTTCAATTTTACCTTGTCTACCTCCTTCATCCTACAATATTTTCCCCCTCCCCATCCCTCCATCTTTACCTCATCCTTATCTGCCCATCCAATTACTCATTTCCATGGAGTCCTTCAGTTTCTCCTCCTTCCACATCCCTCAATTTTTCCTTCTCTGTGCCTTCATCCTTCAGTGTTTACCTCCTCATCGTTCTTATGTCTTTACCTCATCGTCATCCTTACATCTTACATCATCCTTATCCACCAACCCAGTTAACTCCGTGGAATTCCACAGTTTCACTATCTCTTCCGTCCACATCCCTTAATGTCTATCTCATCCCTCCATCCTTCTTATCCTTCCATTTTCCATTCTCTACCCCTTCATCCATCAATGTTTACCTCCTCCTCTTCCTACATCTTTACTTCATCCTCATCCTTACATCTTCCCCCATCCCCATCTCTCCATCCTTCTCCACCAATGTAATTACTCAACTCTATGGAATCCCTCAGTTTCCCCATCTCCTCCTTCTATATCACTTCATCTTTCCCTCATCCCTCCATCTTTATCTTATACCTCCATTTCAACCGTCCTTAAATATTTATCTCAACCTCTTTCTTTACCTCATCCTCATTCTAACGGCTCTCTATTTTAGTTTTAAGCTCTTCCTTATCCCTTCATCTTATCCTCTTTCGGTCATTACCTCATTCTCTGTTATGCATGGCTATATTCCATCTCTTCATCTCTCTATCCTCATTTCTTCCTCTTCTCAAATTTTCTACTGCAGATGGAAAAATTGAGGGTCAGGAAGATTCAGTTCTAATTTATTTTAGTCTCAGTACTGTCGTTCCCTCTGTTAGAAGTTGGTGTGAAATGTGTGTGTGTGTGTGTGTGTGTGTGTGTGTGTGGGTGTGTGTGTGTGTGTGCTGGACATTTGCTTCAGGTTTTGGCTGGTCGATGTAGTGTGTGTGTGTGTGTGTGTGTGTGTGTGTGTGTGTGTGTGTGTGTGTGTGTGTGTGTGTGTATAGCCACCCACAGCCACAGTAGAGAGAATTCTGGGATAGCAGGGGATAAAGAGCTTTCTGAAATGCTAACACTCACACCTCACACACAGGATGATATTTTAGGCTTTTTATAGTCTGTATTGAACTTTTTGTATTGAACCTCCAGAGTGAAACGGCACAAAAGGTGAGAGAAAGAGAAACACACAGAGCTGGAAAAAAAGAAAGAAAGACTGAGACATGCAGATCAAAAGACAAAGAAAGTGGGCGAAAATGGGAGAGACTTTGAGTGGGAGAGACAGTGTGTGTGTGTGTGTGTGTGTGTGTGTGTGTGTGTTTGTATATGTGTATGTTAATGCAGTGGAGTGGAGTGGAGGAAAACAGGGAGAGAGGAAAACGAGAATCACAGGGAGAAGTAAGGAAGAAATAGAGAGAGAGAGGAGGAGAGTGAAACTTTAATAACTATTATATAAAATAATAAAATAATGTGTTTGAAAGATCTGTGTGTGTGTGTGTGTGTGTGTGTGTGTGTGTGTGTGTGTGTGTGTGTGTGTGTGTGCATGTAGGTGGCGGCACGTACAGAAAGCGGTGTTCGGAGGCGAGCACACGCCATGTCACACTCCACTGGCAAGCGAAAAAGTCGCTTCTCCTCACTGTGGGGACTGGAGACGAGTTCAAAGAGGAAAATACACACCCACACACACCCCAGCATTGAACAGGTTCACACACACACACACACACACACACACACTGGTTTTACTACAACTAACAGTCAGAGGTAACTCTGTAACTTTTCCATCATGAGAAAGTCTTCTTCAGTAACTTTATTTAATCACACCACTGCATCATTGATTATTTTCCTATGACAGCATGTCTCCTATACACTATGTACTTATGTATGTATATGTGCATATCTAGTACCTCAATTTATGTCATCACAGTACCTCACAGTACCTCACCTTTTGTAGTGGTTTAAAATCATGGCGTCTTTTTCATTAGTACTCATGAACCTTTCTGTGAAATATAAAGCACAGCGCCCTCTGGTGGCTCCACAACCTCCACTACATAGTAAAGCCTTCCAGTACAAAAAAGTTCCCAAGTTCATTTTTTGGTGGTTTTATTATGTCATCTGTTTATTAATAGTGCACTACATCTTAGTTTTCCAATGTGAGCACATTACACACACACACACAAACATACACACACACACACACACACACACACACACACACACACACACACACACACACACACACACACACCGTTTGAGAGAAAGCTATGAATTTGCTTTGTTTTGTTGGCAGGTGTTTGCAGAAGGGGAGGAGGCAATGAAGAGAGATCTGGAGGGAATGATGGAGGAATCTTCAAGGGGAAATGTGGTGAGCTCTAATCATCCATCCATCCATTAAACAAAAATCTTTTCAGCATCCTTGCTGTATCCTTGATCTTCCCATTTTTCATTTTCAAACTATTCTTATGTTTACTCATCTATTATCTATTCATCCATCCATCCATCCATCCATCCAACCGTCAATAATCTGTTCTTGTATCAAGCAATCCATTTATTAGTTCGTGTGTCCATCCATCCATTCATCCATCCATCTAAGTGTTTTTTTTTTATCTATCCATCTTTGAGTTACTCTTTTATATGTCTATCCATCTTTCAGTATCTCCATTTTGGTATGTAAGCTTCGATATATGTATCCATCCATCTATACATTATGCCCATCCATCCATCCATCCATCCATCTGTTTCATAACTAATTTACCCTTTCATTTATCTGTCCATCAGTACCTCCATTTTTGTATGTAATCTTCCATCCATCCATCTGTTTTGTATCTAATTATCTGTCCTTCCATCCATCCATCCACTCTTCTAATCCTCCATCTATCAATACATCCATCAATCATCTATCTCTTCTTGTATCTACCATCCATGCATCTTTCTGTTCTTCATTATTTCATCCACTTATCTGTTTTTTTAAATATCTATATGTCTATTCATTCATGTGTCTACTAATAGATCTATTCATCCATCCATCCATCCATCCACCCATCCATCCTGCCATACATACATACAGTACATACATAAATATATCCAACCATTTGCTTTGTATCTAATTACCCTATCAACCTTTCATTTATCTGTTCATCTATCAGTACCTCCATTTTGGTATGTAACCTTCCATCCATCCATCCATCCATTCATCCATCCACTGTATCTAAGTCTCACTAATACTACATCAATCATCTGTCTCCTCTTGAATCTTCTTGAAGGCATGTTTTTCAGCCTGTTCATTTTTTGTGCCACAGAAAGACGAGCAGGTATGTGTGACGGGCATGGTGAAGGACCGCCTCACGCCCTCCTGGGTGTGTTTGCCCGACGGTCGTCCCATTCTCACCGTAATACGGCCCGGAGAGTCAGCCCTCGACACACTCGAGACCATCTGCAAGGTATGTAACATAGTTTCCTCATCAGAATCATCAGAATCCATCAATCTTTTACATTCCCCTCTGTTTATCTATTCATCTATTAATACATCCATTTTTGTATCTAATATGCTGTCTGTCTAAACATCCATCCATCCATCCATCCATCCATCCATCCATATATTCCAGCCAGCCATTCAAATCAATGAGCATTTATTTATCTTTGTTAAGAAGTGTAGCTGAAGCAGTATCTGCAAATAAAACAAGATAATAGGAAACTCACATCTGGGGTTTAATAATGTTATATTTGTTTTAGAATGAGCTTCTCACAAATTTGACTACATTTAAGATATTTTACTCGCTAAGAGTTCAGGTTTTCTTATGCACACATCCAATATTCAAATAAAAACAACTGCATTGACAAAAATGTGCAAATAAAAAAAGAATCTCCCCCTGTCTCTTGTTTTCCAGGCTCATGATTTGGACTCAACCAAACATTACCTGCGTTTAAAGTTCCTGATTGAGACACAGGTGCAGTTCTACATCCCCAAGCCGGAGGAGGACGTATACGACCTGGTAAAGGAACATACTATTAATTAATTAATATATATATATTTCATATTGGCCTTGAATTTGAGTGTATTTCCAGCCCAAAACCTAAATTTCATCATAACATAGTGTGTTTACATCAAACTGTCAGACAATGGAGCTGGATTTAATTTCAAATTTAAATTTAATCCTGACTATAGGTAATTAACTCAACTCAGAATATGGCCCATAGAAATCAGTTTCATACAACGTTAGAAATGTAAAGCATTCATTTCATTTTTAAATAATGGATTGAAGGATTGATAAATGAAAAAGGAATTCTTTTTTTAATTATTTTTATGACTGTTCGAGGTAGTGGAATAATTGAAGTGTTGCATTAATTCAGAATTAGTATGCATGTCAAGCTTTACTAATGGATTACTCTTCTAGAATAAGCACAGCTCATCATTTACTGATGTCTCCCTCTTGTCTCTGTGCATCCTTTTTCTCTGCTTATGGCTTCTAAATGCCCAGTTGCAAAGCTTTGCTATCTGCTGTGCATGTTCCTGTCGTATTCTCACAAACTCTGTGGTGCATCGCAAATTGAGATTTTTTTCCCCCCTCTCCCATTTTCAGCTCTACAAGGAGATCGAGCTCTGCTCCAAGATTAAGAAAGTCATTCAGTTTGACAGGGACGAGTCCTGCATGATCGGCTATGGTAATAATTGCTCTGTATGATGTCTCTGTAAAAGAAAACAAACAACATCTTTGTGTGTAAGTGCAGTTTGTCATTCAGATCGATCCGATGTGTGTTAGTTCACTTCATACTCTTTCTGACAGGTTTCTCTATCTCTATGGTGGAGGACGACAGCGTGCAGCAGCTCTACATTACGGACGTAAAAGCAGGAGGATTAGCGTTCGCCAAAGGTTTATTACTTCTCTTCTCTGCTTAATTATCCTTTCTGTCTTTTTCTCCTCTCCCCAGCTCTCTCATCCTGGCTCGTTCATTCGCTCGCGTTAATGGGTGTTATTGCTGTGCCACACAGCGTTACATAACACATGCATTGAAGGCTTTGTGGGTTTCTGCAAGCTCGGATCAGACATGCCAGCTGACTCATGCTTCACTCAGAAGAAAAATAAGTAACATTATATCACTCCAGTGCCATCATTCCAGCCTTACACGAGTTTTTTTCAGTGTCATATGTGCTGTGGAACATATGGTGCCCAGTTAGAATCAGGACTGGTCAAGACATGTTTTGGATGGCATTTTTATAGTGATGCACCAGTGTCAGCAGGCTGGCAAATATGGATCTAAAATCCATCTGAGTGTGTTTTATTGATAATATTTCATACTTTCTTGAGAACTGGGTCAATAGTAGAGAGAGAAAAGATAGATACCAATGAGTCTTCTTGTGAAACTTTCAATCCACTATTTGAACTAAATCTAGCTAAATGCATAATTACAGGACTGATCATCAGTAATGCCGATATTTATGTAACAAGTTTAGTCGTGACTGTCCTAAGGCATTCAAAATAACTTTGATGACTGAAAAACTTTGTTTAGACCATTTAGAATAGCGTATTAAAGAATTAAATGACTCATGGACAATGCAGGTTTGAATGCGGGCGACGAGATCCTGCAGCTGAATGGAAAAAACTCCAGCACATTGACATTCTCCGATATGAAGACTGCATTCTCTCAGGCATCTCTCTCACTCACTGTGAACACACTGCCCCTGGTGGACCGAAGGCAACACTGTTTCCTGCCCCCAAGACGCTCTGATGCTGTCCAGCAACTCTACACTGACATCTTCTCCCAGAACCAGGGTAAGTCAAGTCAGAACCAGGAGAACCTTGTGGACTGGTGTGAGTTGGGTTAAAATCAATAGGGAAATGGTGAGTTGGGACAATGGAAGAATCACGGTGAGTTGTTTAGAAGCAGCAGGACCATGATATGTTAGGATATGATACAACAGATCCTGCATGGGGTACCAGAAGAACTTGGAAGGGCCTATCAGAACCAGGATGACCATGGTAAGATAGTTTGCTTTCAAAAATGACAGACCTGAGGATGGTTAGGTTAAAACCAGCAGAACTATGATGAGGTTTCAACTAGCATGAGTTGAGTTAGAATTTAAAGACCTAGGATGAGTTGGATTATTGGCCAGACCAGCAGAACCACAGTAATTTGAGTTAGAAAAAGCGAAACTACAGTAAGTTTGTTTGTTTATAATACCAGGTTATAAACGCATGCAAGAAATGCAAAGTGGGAAGAATTGAGTTACCATCAGAATTAGCAGGACCATGGCATTTAGGTGGCCAAATTTTCTGGTATGCTTTTAGAAACAACAGGACCAAGATGAGTTTGACTGGAACCATCGGAACTAGGAAGACTGGTAGTTCATTGGTTTAAAGCAGCAGGGACATTGTGAATTGGGTTATAGTCAACAGAACCACAGAGCCATACCCTGAAGAACTTGGAAGACGCTGGTTAAAGAACTAGGAAAATATGATTAAAACCAACTGAACCACTGTGAAGTTCAAACTAGTGTGAATTGAGTTCCTTTTAGAACCAATAGATCTAGCATATAGTAAGTTAGGTTATTGGTAGAACCATAAGAACTAGTGTTGGTTTGGAACCAGCAGAAGCCAAATGAGTTTGGTTGCCTTAGGCTGATAATCAGTCCCTTCATATGTACAATCAATTACCAAGAGCAGGTTTTTGTTGCCATCAGAACCAGCAGATCCATGGGAGTTGGGCAGTCATCAGTACTAACTACTGGTAATCAGAACCAGTAGAGTTGGGTAGTCATCAGTATTAAGTTCTGGTGATTTCAGAGCCAATGATATCAGGGCGAGTTAGATTGGAAGGGGAAGAATCAGGTGAATTGGAAAATGCTGGGTTTAATGCAGCTAGGCAATGATTCAAAGATAACTGAAGCCAATAGACCTAGCCTGGGTACCAGGAGAACATGGAAGAACCTGGTTATGGTTAAAACCACAAGGGACAAGGGATAGATGGTTTGCTTGCAGAACTCACATAACTTGGGAAAATTGGGTAAGAATCAGAAGAACTATTGTGATTTGGGTTAGAACCAGCAGGAACTGCTATAAGTTTGTTTGCTTAAAAACCAGAAGAATGTAGTTGAGTTGTTGGCTCAACTCACCTTACGATACAGCATATACAAAGTAGGTTGGGCTACCAGCAGTACCAGCAGCAGAACCAGCAGCAGAACCATGGGGTCAATAGGGTTGCCATCAAAACCAACCAAAGCAAGGTGAGTCGGATTGGAATCAGTAGTTCCAATCTGTAGATTTGAACCAGCAGAAGTATGGTGAGCAGATCAGAACTAGGGTGATTTGAATTGCTTTTATAACAAGTAGACTTTAGATGAGTTGGGTTATTATAAGAACTGCTGTAAGCAGCAGTTTGTTTTCAGAACCAAAAGAATTGTGGTGATATGTGTTAGATTTGGCTGGACCATGGTGAATATTTTTTGAGCAGATAAACTTAAGATAAGTTGGGTTATTGGCAGGACTACCAGAATCAGGGTGAGTTTGTTTGCTTTTAAAACAAAATGACTTGAGGTAACTTGGACTTTTCACAGAGTTAGCATAAGCAAAGTGGGTCAGAACCAAAAGAACCATGCTGTGTTTTGGTTAGCCATCGTAACCTGTTTGAGATGGTGCATGTTCAAAACACACAGAACCAAAATGAGACAGCTTGGAAGCACCAGAGCAAGGCAACTGGTATGCTTTATTAACCATTAGAAGATGAGGTAGGATTAGTGACAAGATCTGGGGTCAGTTGGTTTGTTTTCAGGACCAATCTGAGTCAGGCTACCATGAGAAACAGGGCCAACTGTTGTCAGAACCAGGAGAACTACTTGCACGGTGCAATGCATCTGTCTTTGTGGTGTCCTTGTCTCCGCAGTAATCTTATACCTGTACTTATGTCAATGGTTCATTGTTCATAATATTTTGTTCTTTCTGTCATTCAGTTAAAGTTATTTGTTAATACCATCACAGTATTGAGTGTTTCCACACTAGCCTCACTCTGTACCGATTTCTTCCCAGAGGAGATTCTGGATGATGGAGTTGGGCTCATCTCAGAGACGTCTGGGGACAGCCTGGACGATGACACCGAGCTCTTTAGCGAGTACAGGGACTATGAAAAGGTAAAGATCTCTGACTGCCTGCTGCGGTGTTTTACCGCACCTTTATCCAAGGTGGCATGGTGGTTCACTGGGTATCGTTGCTGTCTTCAAGGTCCCAAGTTTTAGCTTCAGTTACCGTTTGTGCTGTTTTGCATGTTAAGGGTTTCTTCTCTGGGTTCTCCGGTTTTCATCCAAGGTGTATTTCCACCTTGTCTTCCTGGGATAAGCTTTGGATCCAATGTGACATTGGCCAGGATAAAGCAGTTACTGAACATGAATTAATGATTTACTTTATCCATTATAACCTTTATTAGTACATTACTGTGGTCCAATCAACAATATTTTAGCATATTACTGTGGTCCAATCACAACTTCTTTCTTTTAGATGGAGCTAGTTTGAAAACCATAGTTATAGCTGTACGTAGACAGATTACACACATACAGTAAATGTATAGATGGCGTGCACACACACACACACACACACACACACACACACACACACACACACACACACACACACACACACACACACACACGCGCGCTGAGAATAGGCATTTGCAGGTCTCTGGGATTCGGTGCTCTGCTGCCTACATGGAACTATATTCAGATCCACACCTCAAGTGTCTCCAAGAACAAACATATTCATTTTACAGTTACTCATCTGTAGTTCCTTTAGAAACTGCCCTGGTGATGTGACAAGGTGTATATGAACGCATGTTTGGTGTTATAGGTTAATTAGCTCATTTACTTTGAAATCCAGTGATGTTGAACTCTTTTTGATATAAGTTTGCATCCTAATTGCTAGTTAGGGTAAGCAGTTAAGACTTTCTATCTTTCTATATAGAAAAAATCTACTGTAAATATGAGAAGATAATCGGGATCTAATGACTGTTCTGGATTCAGGATTTTCTGACCCGACATACATCGTGTGCATGAGGACAACACATTGTAGTAATATTTAATAATAATTACACACATGGATAATATTCATCCTTGTGTTCCACTCATGTTTTAATAGCTTATTGCAGCTTTAATGGCACAGCTGTTGGATTAGCATTTCTGTCCATGCATCTGTATCTTGATTCAGCATGCTGTTATTCCACCAACTGCTACAGAACTCCCCCCTTTTCTGTCCACAGGGGTTTGTGTCAGTAAGGGTAGCAAAGACTGCAGTAGAACACCATAATTAGCCTAAGGGCACACACACCTGCACACACACACACACACACACACACACACACACACACACACACACATACTGACATATACACAGTTGTAACTCCCACACAGGGAAGGTTTTTGGCTCGACTGCATGATGTGGTCTTTTATTCTGAGGGATTGATTGGTACTCGTTGAGATGAACCTGTCTTTTACTAA
>CM042546.1:19967809-19972809 GCA_023630585.1 Cranoglanis bouderius
CCAGATTACATCTAATTGAAGACAACCCTAACTGTAAGTCACTAAGTTTAGATCCCAGCCTTAACTGTACACCCAAATCTTAACCCCAAACTCTGACTTTAGATACAAACTCCAAACCTTAGATACTAACCAAAAGCATACACTATAAACTCTAACTCTAGATTTCAACCTTAAACCTAAACACTAAACCCACACAATAACCTTAACTCTAACTCTTAACCCCAGATCCCAAACCTAACTGTAAAACCTAACCTTAATCCCCAACCCTAATGATCAAACTTAACCCTAGATCTCAACCTCAACTGTAAACCCAAGATCTAAACCTTAACTGTAAAACATATCCCTAGATCATTACCCTAACTATCCAACTTAAACCTAGATCCCAAACTCAACTGTATACCCTAACCCTAATCCCAAATTTAACCAGCAAACTTAACCTTAATTCTAATCTCTAATCCTCTAATCCTATATTCCAGTCTTAAATGAAAACCGTAGATCTCAAATGAAACCTTCACTGTAATTTCTAACTCTAGATCCCAACCTAAAGTGTAAACCTTAACCCTAGAACCAAAACTCAACTTGAGACACAGTTGCAAATCTAAGCACAGACCCCTATTCTAACTGTAACCTTAGCCTTAGATTCCAAACTTATATGTAGAACTTAAGACCAGACCCCAAGCTCAAATGTAAACCTTCGCTCTAGATCCCAACCTTAACTGGAAACCTTAACTCTAGAACCAAAACTTAACTGGAAACCTTAACTCTAGATTCCAACCTTAACTGGAAACCTTAACTCTAGAACCAAAACTTAACTGGAAACCTTAACTCTAGATTCCAACCTTAACTGGAAACCTTAACTCTAGATTCCAACCTTAACTGGGAACCTTAACTCTAGATCCCAACCTTAACTGGAAACCTTAACTCTAGAACCAAAACTTAACTGGAAACCTTAACTCTAGATCCCAACCTTAACTGGAAGCCTTAACCCAAGTTCCCAACCTTAACTGTAAACCCAAGAGCCAAACCTTAACTATAAACATATCCCTGTATCCTTACCCTATCTATCCAACTTAACCCTAGCTCCCAACCTTAACTGGAACCCTTAACTCTAAATCCTAGTTGTAATTGTAAACTCTAATCACAGAATCTAAGCTTAAACCTTAACTGTAGATCCACACCTCAGCTGTAAAACATAACCCTGGACCCCACCCTTAACACTGAGAACTGAGATCTTTTGAGAGTGGCTCTATTGGGTATCAAAATAATATCATCGGAGAGAAAGTGAAAGTGTGGCGAGACTTTGGATTCTGGACGTTTTTACATCTCGCAATTGATTTGGATTAAAAAACTTTTAAAAATAGACATCTGTAATATTTAGTTAGTATTTGGGTGAAGTGGCTTATTTATTAAATTAAAGTTGGTGTCATGAATTCCCTCTCTTAACGCGCTGCATGTTTCTGAGCATGTTCGTTCGTTGTTCTCCATGTTCTTTCTAGTTCAGTCTCCGCCCTGCCGTGTCATTGGTTGGTTGCCCTGTTGTGTTCATTTTTCCTGTGTTAAGTCCTTGATTCGTTCATCTATTAGTATTTCTCAAAATCCTGTCGATTGTTTCTTGCATTTCAGAGGTTTGATTTTTTCTATTTCTTTGTTTTCAGATTTTCCAACTCATGCTTGTATTCTCATTGCTTATTGTCTCATTGCTTATCATTCCCATTTGGGTCCTGCCTTCACTCACTGCACATTACACTTGATATAAATAATGGACATCTACAAGACCGGGTTGTGAAAAATGGGACAGAACTTATAAGGCTGCCTTTGAAGTAAGGACAAAACAGAATTGTCCCTGCATTGGGTCTAAGGGGGTTTGAGGAGAACATTTTGGAACCAGAAAAGGGTTCCACTCACATCAGCACAGATGATTCGTTTATGACCAAAAAAACAGAAAATTTGACGGAAAATTGGCCTGCACCCAACCAAAATAGTAACACACCAACATCAATCATAGAATCACACTTGATTCTTCAATTTGATAGTAATTATTATTATTATTATTATTATTATTATTATTATTATTAAAGCTGCAAGCTGCATTTTTAAGCTGTCAAGACACAGTGAGCTACACATTCACAGACATGCTACAATTGTTGCATAAGCAATCACAGGAAAGCAGAGCCATAGGCAAAGGAATTAAAGAATGATTTGTAGTTTCATGCATTTGCCGGTCCATTATGGGAGAATGGTTTTGATTATCAGAGTTCCTTCATTCGTTTGTTCAGACAGGTCTCAAGATGATGTGAGCCAAATCTGGTGAAGATTGGACAAAATTTGGATTAGGAGTAGCATAAATGGCACTTAGATGGAAGCAATTACGGCTTGTTATTATAATTTTTGACTAGTAAGTGGTGCTGTCACAAAATTTGTTGCATAGCTTCAGGGCATGATCCTGATGATGCCTACCAAGATTTGTGTCAGTGTGCAAGGTCGTTGCTGAGATACAGCCTCACTTCCTGTTTGGAGGCTTCGCCATCAGATTTGTTGGCAGATTACGGGCAAACCATTTTAAATATCAACATTCTTTTGATAACTTTTGTGAGGCTTACTCTGACCATGATGTATGCAAAATGTGGCGATGATTTGACATAATTTGTAGGAGGAGTAGCGAAAAAACAGCGTTTGACCAAATCCAAGATGGTCGATGGGAAGTACACTTGAATTTCAGATGTTGGTGTGCGTTCACTTCAGCATACCATGAAATTTAGTGATAGGACGCTAAGCTAGCAAGTGAAAGCAAAATAAGGGAGTGAAAGTTGCTATTTAAAAAAAAACTAGCAAGGGAAATTTTATTACCTTGTGAAAACAAATACCAACCGAGTTCATGTTGGAATAATTGTTCCTTTTTTTTTTTTTTTAATTTCCAAATAAAATGCTAATGTATGAACAAGCTCAGCTGGTGTTTTTCAGTAGTGTTTATTTATTTATTTATTTTTGTAGTTTGCTGAAAGTTTAATATACCACCACTTTAGTAGCATACAATTATTTTAGAATCTCACACTCTGCTCTCTGGGATTTTAAAATGTATTTCTGCTAAATTTTCTCAATTTCTCCGAACCAAACCGGATTTTTTTAAAGTGCAGATCAAGTTCTCCTTGATTCCAGCGGCTGCCTGCTGACACACACGAGCTCTCGGAGCTGCTTCAGCTCACCGCATGGATCCCGACATGTTCCACGAGTTTCCGTTTCCTGCAGACTATTCATCAGAAACACGACGAGCAAGTAGAACACGGTTCTCTCCATATTTACTGCTGAGATCTCTGACATTCTCAACCTACACTAAGGCCAGTGATTAAACTCAGACATGTGAGATACGAGAATTTAATCTTCCAGAGTAGGAATTTACAAAAAAAAATATATATATATTACAGGTGACTGTTCATGGTGTTGCTACAGTTCTGTTCCGATAAAGTTCAGTAACTTGGTGCAATCGTAAATGGTTACGACATTTAACATTTACAAGTAATAATATTTCAGGAAATTAAAATATGTTTCTCTTTGCTCCAGTCAAACTGCGAAGTTTATAAGGCTAATCTTGTAGCTGGGATTTTACCATTACTGTAAGCCTATAGCTACCAACATACACATAATGCTTAATTTAAAAATATCATTCAATTAAATTAAGAAAATTAATATGAAACAACACTCAAAACTTAATTTTCACATTTTTAATGTTTTTTAAGCATCTTTCTTCTGTAGCATCTTTCTTTCTAGACCTTATTTAGATACTGCACATGATACGCAAATGAGACTAAGTAATGTATTACAAAGTTCTGTGAGGAATAAAAAAAACTGTGTGTGCAGTGCTGTGACTGGAAAATAATCAGTAACAGGGTGGTGTGATGGAGCAGAGTTACCTTTACCACCTCAAAGTTGATAACATCTTTGAAACAAGTTTGTTCCTGTTCTCACTTAAGTTACAGTTTTACCTCTGAGTGTTGCAATGCACTGACACTGGAGACTCCTTCCATAAATTTTCCATAAATGTGTCCTCACCTTTTCTTTTTCAAATATTAACATGTTAAATAAACATATTAATTATTACATTCAAGCAAAAAAAAAAGAAAGAAAAAAAGATATAAACGTTAGTTAATTATTGAAACATCTTGACATAAACACTTTTTTAAAATCTCCATTATCTCATCTCCATTAAATTCCTTTCGTCATGATTGCTACTGCTCTGACCGGAAAATCTTTTTCTTCTTGCAATTCAATAAATTCTAAGGTATTTAGACAGGGCTCAAGATGATGTGAACCAAATTTGGTGTAGATGTAAGAGTTTTTAGCATGTTATGGTAACTTTTGACCAGTAGGTGGCGTGGTCACAAAATTGTATCGCATGGCATCAGGTCATGGTCCTGGAATGACAATCAACGCTTGTTCCCAAGGTGTTCTACTAAATTTCAAAGTCAAAATGTCAAGCCGTTGCGGATATTGCCCCCACTTCCTGTTTTTAGTAGCCCTTCCAAGTTGCGAATTAACTTGAAGCTTGCTTGTTAACATCAGGTCATGTTGCTAAAAATACATGCCAAGTTTGGTGTCAATACATGAAATAATTGTTAAGAAAAGGCCTCACTTTCTGTTTGGACTGATCTCATGATGCCATGAGCCATATTTCATGACGGTTGGTCAAAAGCTGTAGGAGAATAAGTGAAAAAAGGTCAAAATGGTGGATAATTCAATATGGCAGAAATTAACATAATCTGTTGGACTTGCCATGACTTAAAGAACGAGAGGAAAGGGGGACTTTTACAAATTGTGGTATAGGTAGCCGAGATCTTCTATCACTGTTCCAAATTTCTTCTCCTCCTTCTTTCTAAGGAAATGTCCTCTTTTATCTGTACGTCTATTAGAATTTTTACACATACAGTTTTACAAATTATTTATAACTGGCACTTCCTGAGAAAACAGAGAGGCAGAGAAAAAAAATAAAGATGTAGAAAGAGAAG
>CM042546.1:19975309-20237809 GCA_023630585.1 Cranoglanis bouderius
ACACACACAGTCTCAGGATTTGCTTTCCTCACCCCAGGAAGGCGTTTTATTTTTAGCAAATTCGTCTCATATTCTCAAGATTATGACTTGAGGATGTAGAAATAACGAAAGCTAAGCTAGCTAGCATAGTTGTTTTTATATTTTTGCTATCCGCTTCATCAGTACAAAGCACAGACACGTGCGATTACTCGCGAAGGTGACAGAAAAGCGAGGATAACTTTTGCCTCTAATAGCAGTGAGGATAAAATATTCTCTTAGTTACAATAAGTAAAATTGTTTGTTACTCTATTAGCCATAAGGAAGAATGCCAGCTAGCTAGTTATCTAATTTAGATTTCTAGTGAGCTACAGTGCAAACGAGTATTTCAATGTGTTAGCGAGCAAACGCTGATCTTTCATTGTTAAATTATTGTTGGTTTTTTTTGAATGACTGAACAGTGGCTGAAAGAAATGCAGACATTAGCATAGCAATGACAGACAAGGTGACTGATTAGCGTAAGCAAGTAACCAGTTCTTTTGGACTGAACAGCACGAGAACATTAGATTTTGCAAGGTGTCTGTGTTACAATTTGGTAAATATTTGTTCATGTCGTGAAACCAGGTCCTGATATGAAAATTTAGCAGGAGAAAACCAGGGTTAGCAAAGTTAACCAGCTAGCTGTAACCTCCTGTGGTAAATCTAGCCAGTTATATAAGTTAGCATTGTCAGTTATTTTGTCTTTATTTTGTTATTTGGTCTGCGTTTCTTCTTTAAATTTTTGGTGTTATGTAACTTCACCTCCTTGTCAGTTATAGATCCACACGTAGGCATGGGTGAAGTGAATCAAGTTTGTTCTTGGCATGTTAGCATTGTAAAACCAACCTTGTGGTGCGTGTTTAAGCTGGACGTGTTGTTCGGGAACCTTCCGGAGATGCTGGAGTTTCAGGTGGAGTTTTTGCGCACACTGGAGGACGGAACACGACTCGTCCCTGACCTCGAGAAGCTGGAGCGAGTCGATCAATTCAAGGTGAGAAAGGAGACTCATAATATAAGTATTCTATGTTGATAATGAAGGACAGAGGAACATATTTAATTTCAGGCGTTAGAGCGACGGGTAACCGAGTTCAAGGAAAGCCTTGGTGTGGGGTTTAGGGTTAGCCCTGAGTCTAACCCTAACTCTAACCCAGTGAGACCGAACACAAGTTAAATCTGGGTAGCATATTTACTACGTTAGCTTAGTTATGTTGTTCTTGAGAGTAATATTTGGTGCAAACTTGTAAGTCAGAGAAGTTTGTGAACCCTGTAGAATTTTCTAGATTTCTGCATAAAACATCATCAGATTTTCACACAAGTCCTAAAAGTAGACAAAGAGAACATGATTAAACAAATGAGACAAAAACAACCGTTCTCGGTAGGACCCGAGTGTGCAGTATATAACCTTTTATTTCTCTGTCACTCTTCCAGAAAATACTGTTCTCTCTCGGAGGTTCGTTCCTTTATTACGCCGATCGATTTAAGATCTACAGCGCATTCTGTGCAAGTCACACTAAAGTCCCCAAAGTCCTGGTGAAAGGTAATACCTCTCAGTCTTCCTCTCTGTCTTGTTTTACTAGAAAGACATAGAGAATGTAGCCTGTCTAGAAAAGCTGACTCTGATAAAAAAATAGCAAGTTTGTCGTGTAAATTGTGAGGCCTATTGTGTGTGTAATTTGACAGCGTAGTTATTATTATAATATCAGAAAATAAACTACCACGCTTCCTCCTTTTATAGGGGGCCGTTACTTTTGTCCTACTTGAACGGCTAGTCTAATTTGTGTTAATTTATGGATTTGTGCTAGATCAATTTCTTTATTGTGTAACAACTGAGTTTCTAAAAGGTTTCGTTAAAACTGTGTTTGCTTGAAATGAAAAAGTGATTTTTATATCTGCATATAAAATTATGATGTGTGGCATGTTGACCTCGTAATATATGTGTGTGTGTGTGTGTGTGTGTGTGTGTGTGTGTGTGTGTGTGTGTGTGTGTGTGTGTGTGTGTGTGTGTCCAGCAAAGACAGATCCAGACTTTAAGGCGTTCCTGGACGAGAGGAACCCGAAGCAGCAGCACTCGTCCACACTCGAGTCATATCTGATTAAACCCATCCAGAGAGTGCTGAAGTACCCGCTGCTGCTGCGTGAGCTTTACACACTCACCGACCCTGAGAGCGAGGAGCACTACCACCTGGATGGTAATGTGTATGTGTGTGTGTGTGTGTGTGTGTGTGAGAGAGAGAGAGAGAGAGAGAGAGAGAGAGCAGTATTGTGAGATACATTTGTTATTGTGCCTATTTGGTCCCCACAAGTGTTGAAATCTAAAATGCGTGTGTGTGTGTGTGTGTGTGTGTGTGTGTGTGTGTGTGTGTGTGTGTGTGTGTGCAGTGGCGGTGAAGGCCATGAATAAAGTAGCCAGCCACATTAACGAGATGCAGAAGCTCCATGAGGAATTTGGCGCGGTGTTCGACCAGCTCATTGCAGAACAGACCGGCAATAAGAAAGAGGTATATATATATATATGTGTGTGTGTGTGTGTGTGTGTGTGTGTGTGTGTGAGATAACTCAGGATATCGTTACTGAAGAAAGATGAGTAACTAGACTGTGATTGCAGGTAGCTGATCTTTCGATGGGAGACCTGCTGCTACACACCACCCTGATTTGGCTCAATCCTTCCTCCTCTCTGGGAAAATGGAAGAAGGAGCCTCAACTCGCCACCTTTGGTACATCACACACCCCTGCCCCGATGAGCGGTGTACTTTTTATCTGTTTGTAGTTACGTTTAACGTCGTGGAACGTCCGCGAAACAATTTCGTTCTTGTTACTCTGGGTCACTGGGTTAAACACTTCGGGAAAGTGCTCTTATAGGAAAATAATCAACTCTGCTTTGTGTAGGGCTGCATCACGCCACCCCGTGTTTGATTATTTTCCTATAACAGCACGGCCCCAAGCGTGTTGTTCTTTACTTGCACATATTTACATTCTGTTGCAAACACACACACACACAACTAGAACGGTGTTAAAAAGAAAAAGAATATTTTTATAATATATCTGCCACTTCCTGTAACATTCAACTCTTCAATCCTTTCATTAGTGGTGTTTCATCCTCTTCTTGCTTTCAGTGTTTAAAACAGCCGTTGTTTTTGTCTGCAAAGACGGCTCCAAACAAAAGAAGAAAATGGTGAGTCATTCCTGTTTCTCTCTCTCTCTCTCTCTCTCTCTCTCTCTCTCTCTCTCTCTCTCTCTCTCTCTCTCTCTCTCTTTGTCTTTTTCTCTTATCTTCAGCCCTCTCTTTTAGTCTGACTCATAATAATAATACAAATTATGAGGGGTGTCTCACACAATGTAATCTATCTATCTGTCTATCTATCTATCTGTCTGTCTGTCTGTCTGTCTATCAGGGTGGATCACAACGTGCATCAGTATCAGGTGACGACAGAGACCCGTTCCGTTTCCGTCACATGATCTCCACTGACGCCCTTCAAGTTCGAAACCTGACTGGTGCAGGTAACACACTGCGACCACACAGCTCACACACACACACACACACACACACACACACACACACACACACACACACACACACACACACACACACACACACACACACAAAAAAGTATCACAGTAAGCACAGTACACAGGGTTTCCAGAGAAACAGGACTTTTCAGTCCTGCTGCTTTTCTGGTGGACTCTGGACTTTTCTGCTGCTAAGTCTGCTAAGGCTACTTATTTTTCTGATTTAATTAAAAAAAAAACCCATTCTACTCCTAAAGTTCTGTTTTCAGTTATTAATTCTGTTGTTAATCCTTCTGTTAATACAGTGCCTGTTGCTTCCAATGCTCTATGTGGAAGCTTCTTGAGACACTTCATTGATCTCTAATTTGAGACCCAAAGTCTGTTCTCTCCATATTGAACCCCTTCCTTTTTGTCCTCATCCTGTTTCTTGAGATGTTTTTAAACCCATCTCCTTACAACCACTTAAAGACATCATTGCTAATGTTAAACCATCTTTTTGTCTTTATGACATTATACATCCTAAATTTTTTAAATTAATTGTTGACACTATCGGGCCAGGTTTGGTGTCTTTCTTCAATAAGTGCCTTTTAACTGGCTCTGTTCCTGCCACTCTTAAAGTGGCTACTGTCACTCCGCTTCTCAAGAAGCCTTCACTAGACCCTTCTATGTTGAATAACTTCCGTCCCATTTCGGTTTTACCATTCATTTCAAAGGTTTTAGAAAAAAATGTGTTTGAACAACTGCAGTTCTTTCTAAATCTGAATTGTATTACTGAAAGTTTTCAATCTGGTTTTAAATCTGCTCATAGTACTGAAACGGCCCTTCTCAGAGTATTAAACGATATCCTTTTAGCTACCGACTCTGGTGATTCTGTGGTCCTGGTTCTCTTAGATTTATCAGCAGCATTTGATACTGTGGACCGCTCTATTTTGATATCTAGATTAGAGTCAGACGTGGGCCTAAAAGGTACGGTCCTCAAGTGGTTTCAGTAATTTTTATCCGACAGAAAATTCTTTGTTAAATTAGGTGACTTCTCTTCCTCTGTTGCTTCTCTCACCTGTGGCCTCCCCCAAGGCTCAGTATTGGCGCCCTCCCTTTTTTTCCCTGTACATGCTTCCTCTGGGTTCCATTCTAAGAAGGCATGGGGTGTCTTTTCATTTCTACGCTGATGATACCCAGATTTGTTTACCTATTAAGAGAAATGATCCTTCAGCACTTACTACCTTACTAAGGTGCTTAGATGAGGTCAAACTCTGGCTCACTCAAAATTTTTTAACGTTAAATGAAGATAAAACAGAGGTGATTGTTTTTAGTCCTACTGATCATTCTCAGGCTACCAGCCTAGATCTGGGCAGCTTATCAGCCTTCAGATTTTCTTGTGCGCGAAATCTGGGTGTCCTTCTTGATGAGTCATTAAAATTGGACAAACATCTCTCTTCTGTAATTGGTTCTAGTTTCTACCAACTTCGCTTGCTGTCTAAAGTTAAACACTTTTTAAATGTTTCGATGTTAGAGATGGCTGTCCACGCTTTTATTACTTCACGATTAGATTACTGCAATTCTCTATATTGTGGTATTTCAAAGTCACAAACTACTCGCTTGCAGTTGGTCCAAAATGCTAGATTTCTTCATAATAATCGCAAATGTGAACACATCACCCCCATACTGAGAGCCCTCCATTGGTTGCCTGTTCAATTTAGAATTGATTTTAAAGTTCTCTCATTGGTGTATAAATCTTTAAATAACCAAGCCCCTAGTTATCTCTCAGAACTGCTTCATTTTTATACTCCCACTAGAAGTCTAAGATCCAGTGACCAGAATCTCCTTTTAGTTCCTCAGTCCAGACTAAAACGTAGAGGCGATCAAGCTTTTTCTGTGGTTGGGCCTCGGTTATGGAACAATCCGCCGCTTGAGATTAGAGTGGCATCTTCCCTATTCATTTTTAAGTCTCTGTTAAAAACATATTTGTTTGATCTGGCCTATTAATATCTCACTCTTATTACATATGGTCTTTGTTTATTTGTTATTTCTTTGGTTTTAAATTTATATGTCTTATTCCTTCTGTTTTATGTGTTTATGGGTTGATTTTAGTGTTCAGCACTTTGGTCAGTCTTATGGCTGTTTTTGAATGTGCTTTATAAATAAATGAACTTGAACTTTTCAGACAAAACTGCAAACCACACAGTTGTTTTGTTTTGGACTTTTGTCCAAATTGTCCTGTTTCTCTCCAAATTTTTGTGCTTCACTTAATTTTGACTACTTCCACTAAAAATTACTAAAGTATAATATATGTACACTCACCAGCCACTTTATTAGGAACACTTGCACATCTGCTCATTCATGCAATTTGCCAGTCTTGGCCAAAAAAGTGTGATCTCAGTGACTTTGACCGTGCCATGGTTGTTGATGCCAGACGGGCTGGTTTGAGCATTTCAGAACCTGCTGACTTCCTGTGATTTTCACGCGCAGTAGTCTCTAGAGTTTAAACAGAATGGTGCGGAAAACAAAAAAACATCCAGGGATCAGGACGTCTGCAGGTCGGAAACGCCTTGTTGATGAGAGAGGGTCAGAGGAAAATGGCCAGACTGGTTTGAGCTGACAGGAAGGCTGCAGCAACTCAAATAACCACTCTTTACAGCCGTGATAAGCAGAAAAGCATGTCAGAAAGCACGCCACATCAAGAGATCCTGAGATCACATTTTTTCCCATTCTGATGTTTGTTGTGAAAATTAACCTGTTTTTGCATGATCTTATGCATTGCACTGCTTGGCTGACTGGCCGAGTGGATGATTACATGAATGAGCAGGTGAATAGGTGTTCCTATTAAAGTGGTCGGTGAGTGTAAGTGGCATAGTGTGTATTTGCCTTACAGATGGTGACAGTGCTGCGGTGTGTGAGATCATCCATGTGAAATCAGAGTCAGAAGGAAGGCCAGAGAGAGTGTTTCACCTGTGCTGCAGGTCAGACCACTACTAAAAGCTGCCAAAAAAGCCCCACACAAACTGAAATGATAAATACACACACTTAAACACACCAATACAAAAAAACACAACTACTTACATTAATGTAAATTAGGTGGTAGGGTGAGTCCTGCTATCTGTTTTTGAGTTGATCGATCCCTGGCTCGGATTTGCTTCTGAGGCACAGTTGATGAAGGACTTCCTGTTTCCCTGGAGACTTTGTGTACTATGCTCAATATTTTACTATGGTTTCGTCCTGCCTTGACAAGTCTGCTTTCTCGTGATGTATCATAGACGAGCTCTGATTGTCTCTCTCTAGTGAGATCTCTCTAGTGGCTCTCTCTTTCTTGTTGGTCTTCAGTGTTGTTGGATGCAATGCAAAATACCTCATAGCCTTTAACTCCCTTACTCACTCACAGTCATCCACTCAATCTCTCATGTGTAGGCACTACATTTGGTACAATGTTGAATGCCGAGCCAGAAGTCCACAAACAGTAGCCAAACATAGGAGCCTCAACTAGTCAGATGGTTGAGGACTTGAATATTTAATGTGCAGGCTGACTGCATCTACTGACTGATTCATTCTGTTGGTAAATGAGGTGTCTGAGTTTGCAAGAGGTATGTCAAATGCCATAAATGTAAATTCCAGGAATTTTGAAGAACACCCCCTATATGCAGTAGTATTGCTGATTACAGAGAGTTCTTATGGAAATTGATCCACATCTCAGCTGTTTTATGGCAATGTACCAGCAATTTGAAACATTTCCCAGCTAAAGATGTTACTCCCACTGATCTGGAGTTATTACAGCTGATATTCATTCATTCATTCATTCATTTTCCTTCCACTTTTCCTGGTGGGGGTTGTAGTGGCAGCAGACTGAGAAGGCCACATACAGGTCTAGTCTCACATACCTGGCACCAAACAAGACCATAATCTGGCAAGTGGTGAGCCCACAAGATGGCACTGTGTCACCATTTCAGGTTGAACCTGACTGGGTTACGTGGGTAGTCCAGTCACCAGGCACTCAGGCACTGTGGACACTAACCCAAGCAAGGCTCCAAGTGTGCGTCCTGGTATCCCTAATCCATGCAGGTTGCACTCTACAGGGGGCATTAAACCCCCGGTCACATAGCCCTGAGGTATACCAGCCCTGTGTTGGTAACCTCGGTGAAAATGATGGTGGAGAACATGCAGGTACTTTGTACAAAGCTGAAAATATTAGTGAGAACCAAGGCAAGCCTTTTTGCACGTGCCAGGTGAGATTCCAGTTGGATCTTTGGTTTTGAATAGCCTGAGAAACATTGTTTTCCTTAATTCTAATGGGAGTCATAGGCTAGATTATAATGCAGCCTGTGCAGCACTTGAGTGAGAAAGCTGAGGTTGTTATTCTTTATCTTTCTAAATTTGTTGATTAAAATGGTTTAAGCAACTGTTATTTGTATCGTCTAGTCTTTTAATGATTTAAAAAGTTATTGAAGCACTTATTGATTTTGTTGTTAGGTTCTGTTTCATATCCACATGATTTTCTTGGATGAGACAGTGAGTGGATGAGTCCACATAGTCACAAGCAGCTTGTAATGATTCCCAGTCTGTGATGCTCAACCAGTTTTGGAACATCCTAACTTTCTCAAAAGGCCTCATTTTGGCTGTAGTCCTGGTTGATTTGTCTATATTTCTATGCCATCTGTGTCAGTGCATAGTCAGATTTGTTCATGGTAGCACAAGGGAAGAAACAGAAGTAGTATAAAATGTCCTCCTAAGACCTTTGGTAGCAGATCATTTGGATTTGGGTAGGTTATGGTTGTAAAGACAGAAAGTAAAATTAGCCATAAATTAAAAAATAGAGTTTGGTTATTGGATATCAATGGTTATATCTGTTGAGCAAATCACATGGTTTACTTGCGGAGGCATGTTCCGTAGACATGACATGAAAATTTGGGCAATTCTGTGCCCTATTGGTTTAGTGATACCAGTGCACCAGTTACTGGTTCTGTGTTGCCAGCTGGCTCTGGCAACACCTGATAAGTCCACTCCTGTCAAGTCTCACAGAACAAAAAAGGCTGTGGTAATCATCATTAATGCATATTCCTGATATGAACTGAATTTAGGTCTCATCTGGAGAGTACAGGAATTTGGCATCTACAGTACCAATTTTCATTCCAGTTTGATGTTGGGAAATTGTACCCTTAAAGCATCTTAACACAAAATTTATGAGATGCTGGAGTGTTGGAAGTGTGGTCTATACATTTTAAACCTCTGATTAAAAGTGAACCGAGGTCTGAATCATCCTGCCTTTTGCTTGTGCCATGTCTTTAGTTCTCCCGAAAGCAAGAAGGACTTCGTGAAGACGGTGCATTCCATTTTAAGAGACAAACAGAGACGGCAGCTGATGAAGACAGAAAGTCTTCCTCCCAGCCAGCAGTACGTGCCATTTGGAGGGAAACGTCTTTGTGCTCTGAAAGGAGCTAGACCAACTATGAACCGAGCAGGTACACACACTCATGTGCTAATCTCACCCGGTACTGGAGTCACTCGTAGATTCACCTGCTAAAATTTCCTGCTAACATTCTTTCCATTTGTGCACAGCCTCTGCTCCAACGCGTACTTTGGGTCGGCGCAAGCTAGTGCGAAACCGCTTCACCATTGACACGGACATCGTGTTCGACACTGACGCCGACGCCGACTCACCAGACTCCCAGACTTCCCTGCAGCCAGGCGACACAGACCGCTGGGTGGAGGAGCAGTTCGACCTGCAGCGCTACGAGGAGCAAGAGCACGCAAAAGAGACGGATTTACTGAGCGATGAGGATGGGGATGGCGACGATGAAGACCTCAGCCAGGAGTTAGAAGGACCCGTGTCGGCCATGTCACTGGAGGACACGGAAGAGGAAACTAAAACTGAAGGCAAAGACTGCAGGTCCCAGCATGCTTTAAGGCTGTCTCATCTTGGGAAGCAGTGTGCCATGTCAGTGGCCAGCGTAGACGAGCAGTCGGTTATTGCCGATGAGGACGTGTGGGTGCGACGGGAGATGAGCAGTACTGACAGTGATACACAGAATGAGTCACAGAGCTGAAGACTAGCTGACATTTCAGAATTACATGAGAACAGAGTTTAGCTCTAACACCATACAATAATAGAGAGCTCACGTAGGGATGGATGAGTGGAAAAAATTTGAACAGAAATGTAACAACCAGACTTTAGATACTTCAAAGGAAATACAACAACACTAAATACATTGGGCAAGTGCTAATCCCTATTGAGCAGCACAGTCTTACTCTTGAGCTGCAAGTGCACACTTACTTGCATTATTCTTTCTAGAGGAAAGTCGACGAGGGTATGTTGAAAACAGGGCCAGAGTGCAAAAGCACTGCAGAGATTCTCTCCAGCACCACAAATATAGCTGATAGATCTAATACCTAAACTCTCTTAACTAGCACTTTGGACATAAGATTACTTCACCTGTGTCAGGACACTTTCAGTTGTTTCAGGCGTCTTCTTTAAATTTACACCACCCAAATGGTAGGTGAGATTATTTCCCAGATGGAACGTGAATATCTAGCCAACATCAGCTTGATGTGTGAAATGTACAATTCCAAAACGTACAACCATAAACACTGTGTCGGCATTGCGCGGCATTGGGCAATTAATAACATGTTTTTGTTTTAAAAACATTCCCAATGGATTGACTACTGATTGACTGTAGGTGCGAATGTATGTGCATGGTGCCCTGAGGGTTTATTTCCACCACGTGCCCAGGGTTCCTGGGTTAAGCTCCGCGACCCTGACCAGGATATGGAAGATAATATGGAAGATATTGCATTCCGTTTATATAGCACCAGTCTAAAACTCAAGGTTACTGCGTAATGGCAATTGTCAATCAGATATTAGATGTACATACAGTACACATGTAACCATGCTTCTACGACTGATTGGAGAACTGCCAGAGCGTGTTTTTCATTGGGACTTTCAGAGTATAACCAGTTGCTTGCTTCCTTACCAAGTACCAATAGCAAAACTGTCCCCTTGTGACCATGTCCTCATGTGTTCAGGCTATAAAATGCCTCTGCTATATCATGCACCTACTCTAGCCATTCTCGTCAGTGCAGGTGACCCAGGTTGCCATGTGGTCCAGAACAAAATAAAGTAGAACAGTAACCTTGGTTCTACAACAGACCTCAAAATTGTGATCGAAGGATTACAGCGCTACAGAATACTCGGCATCGTGAATCCCCTTCCTCAACACCTCCACAAGATGAGAAGGGAAAGAGGGTGAGCTTGACGTAGCGGGGGACCTTTTATAGGCTGCACACGTGAGGTCACGGTCACAAGGTCATGACTTTGCTCTTGGTACTGGGCAAATGGGAATACTCCCACTAGTTCCAAAGGTAGCTGCTCTGGTAGTCCTTTCAGTCTTAAAACTTTGGTTAAACACTGATTACAACACTATATTCAGCATCTTAAATCCACTTCCTAAACTCTTCGACAAGATAAGAAGGGGAAAGAGGACGAGTGTTACGCAGCGCAGAACATTTATAGGTTGCACACATGCGGTCACGGTCAAAGGTGATGACTTCGCTCTTAGTACTCGTTAAGGAAATGAGAAAACTCCACTAGTTCTGAAGTAAACTGCCTTGCAGTCCAGAACGAAAGGCAGCAGAACTGGATTCTTTTGCAATTTTTTTTATTTTATTTTTTAAATAATGTGGCTGTTGTAACAAATTAATTCATTGTGTTAGGCGGTACCATTGAAGAGCACTATTGGGGGGGGTGCGAGTACACTGATCACTGATGTGTGATTGCCTGGAGGAAAGGGGATGATGATAAGAAAAAAATAATAGTGTTGTTGTGATGTCTTCCTTATTAGCGAACAAGACGCATGTTACCAGAATCAGAAAGAATCGTTTACGTTTTGAGGAATAGTTATTGGGAGCGACACTATTTTAGAATGCTGAATTCGTACTGGAACTTCCGAATGGTCAGAAATTTGGTGGGAGATGTACAGAAATGCTTCAATCACACAATCATATGTCACAGGATGCACACCCATGCATCCGTGCTTTTTCCACTACGGTCTCTAAAAAGACTCCTGGGTGTGTGTGTGTGTGTGTGTGTGTGTGTGTGCTGTGCTCTGTCATGCACTCAGTGGTTTATTCAGTATATTTATTTAGTTGCTACACAAGTCAGACTGCCAAATCGTTGCCACGCCCCACGTTCGTTTTTTTTATTCCACACGCTCAATTCGTCTCAAGCACCTATTGCTCTTTATTTATTGTGTCAATCTAAAGTATAGTCATTATTAGCCTTCTAAATATTATACTAATTCTAATAATGTGTACAGACATGTTTTAGTAAGCACTTTTTTAAATGTACATATTATCATTGTTTTTTTGTTTTTTTTCATTTTTAAGAAAGTGATCAGGTTCGAAACATTTTATACATGTGTACATATACGGTATATACATAAGAACACACATACACGTAAGGTAAAGGTGTAGGGGCTCTTAATATGATTTATGTAGCATATTTGCAATTTGTCAAAAAAATGTCCCGAATCAAGACTGGATAAATTTACAGTTTGATAATTATCCAAGGAAATGCATCACGTTATCTACTTCCAACGGCACATTTTCAATATAAAGTCTATTTTAAGGTTATAAGGTATATTTCTGCTAGTTTGTTATAGCAGGCTGCACCCTTGTTTAGTTCAAATTTAAATTTACATGAACAGCCACAGAGCTACAGGAGTAAAAATATCACTAGAATACCGAACTTTACTGGTTTATCTACAGTGATAACACATTTTCATGGTCAGTACTGACATCTCTGTGTTAGATTTACTAACCCAGAGCAAGGAAGCGCGGAAACAAATTCCCAACGCTGGGATAATATAAAGTATATGATGATGTTATGAATACAAACAAACCCGACAAACATTAGGTGTAGCAGTCTGGTAAAACCCTACACATGGTGAAACTTTGCCATGTCTTCCTATATATAAGTAAAGCTCTAGGATTTTTAAAGTGAACAAGGAGAAAATGACATGTAACCATTTCATTCTGGCTACAGCGCAGGAGCATCGCAGACATTTTGACAGTTGGTATCTAACTGATTAGGATTATGTCCATTTTTCTGTGCCACATAGATATCCAGCGTCTTGATCAAAGCGTGACATTCACAGTGTGAACGTGTGAGTCACAGGTAGCTGGTGAGGTTTTAGACGTCTTTAGGCAGACTGACTGTTAAGACAACGCAAGGTTAAAAGTGAAATAAAAGCGGTATTGTTGTTTTCATAAATTTGAGATGTTATAGGCAGAAAAAAACAGTTTTCATTGTATAAAAAAAAAAAAAAAAGAAAAAGATGCTTAAGCTACAGCGAAATCTGACAGGTTTTCCAGACCTAGTGTTTTCCAGCGTATCAAAACAGACAGTTTTTTGGAGCCAAAACATTAAAAAAAAAAACAACAACAAAACAAACTAGCTAGCCTCAATTGTTAGTTAAATGTCTAAGTTCTAAGACCTTTGGGTTAAAAGGTTTTTTTTTTTTCTTTCTTTTTTTTTTTTTTTTCAAACGCTGACATGTGAAGCACAGTGGTCCTCCAGGGCTTGAGTCGGACACTTCAACATTTACTAATTTCATTGATGATTCTTTCAGCAAAAGAAATCAGTCCGTGCAGGATTTCGCAGAGGGTATTTTTGTGTGTGATTGTTGCAGCCAAAAATGCCTGTTTTTGCTGTGGCTTTTTTTTTTTTTTTCCAAAATTTGCTAAGTTGTTTGTGCTTTTTTTCAGGGAAAACTACTTGAATCGGCGAAATCGCAATTGCACAAAATAGTTTTGCGCGGTCTTTCGCAGTGACGTTTGTCGGTAAATGAGACCTTGTAGCTGTACTCATGTTCGACGCACGTGGATCGAAGAGGCCTTTGACTGAACATCGCGTGGCGATGTCCCGAAACGCGTCTCGGCCCAAATCTGCGGGAAATTTTGAAAGATCGCAAGCTCCTGCGAATATTGCGGAGTTTGCTTGATTTTGTGTTCATCTCTGCGCTCACAAAATTGCGAAATCCTGGAGGGACTGAGAAATGAATCCAAGCTGAGGGTTCAGGGTCTTGCTTAAGTTTGCTTAAACTTACACCATTTTGGTCAATAAACAGTTCCTATTATACAGTAGTAAAGTAAAATAAACTCGTCCCCCTGCACCTTTAGACGTTGGAGAAAGGCTTTTGAGTATTAACATTAACGTCTTCTGTTTACCCGTTTAATTATTCTCATCATTATTTATCAGGAGAGTCAATTGTGTGTTATTTGGTTTGATCCTGAATAATGCTTTGTTTAACGCTATAAATCCTGCTTTACTTGAATTTTTCATTTTTCAAAAGCAATAGTGGTTTTTAAGTGATAACATTTTTTTTTTTTTTTTTTTTTTTTTTTTTTAAACCTGATATAAATACACACTCCGAAACAAAGTCTTTCAGCAAAGCTCAAAGCAAATCTCATCCTTTTGTGACTGCAGGATTTCCTTGAAAAAACCATTTTTTGATTAAACAGGTGGAACGGCTTCTGCTCCAGAAACCTCACCCAAAAACCGTCCCTTTGCGACTGCGAAACCAGGCTGAAAATCTCCCAGCATAAAGCCGTCTTTCCCTAACCTGATATTCTCAATCCTCTCCCTGATCCGGAACACATTTCTGTTTTGTTCTTGCTCAGAAACAGGAAAACCATGGATGCGTTGCTGGGGGAGGAAGCTTCTTGTACTGTCATATTAGCTGGCTAGCTAGCATGGCTTGATAACTAGCTAGCATGCTAAATATCTAACTTTCTGACAAGCTACTAGCAGAGACAAATCAGCAGTCATTTATGGATAGAGTTGGAATAATAAAACTCTGAAGACAGACAATCAGATGATATATCTGTTGTTTTTTTGTTTGTTTGTTTTTTCTTCTTCTTAATATTAATTGAACCTTCAAAAAGGAAGCATTATAAGAATGCAATGCCTTCTGGGTAAGTCGGGCTCCTGAGGTATACAAGGATAAGAGGTCAGGGAAAACAAAGGATTAATGTTAATTATTAATTATTAATTATTATCACACTTATCTGGAATAAAACAACACAACATACAGATTCATTGTGCGTATCTTTAAATTTTTGTTTCTACATATATATATATATATATATATATATATATATATATATTTTTTTCTGAGAAAGTCCAAATGTGCTGAATGCAATCAAATCCGAGCAAAATGCAAAGTGGGGGAAAATAATATTTTAGATGGATGTATTGTGGAATATTACTTATAAAAGAAATATACCCATTGTGCTACAGAGGTCATTTTTATTTTGTAATTAGAGCAGTGTATTGATATTATATCAAATAAATTTGTTTCGTAAATATCGACAAACATTGTTCAAGCATGTTTATTATTTATTTTTGTTCCGTTTTCATTTTCCAGATGTAGCAAATGCAAAACTGAGAAGATTTTTCGAAGTGCTGTATTGAGTTTAATATGTAAAGTGTATTGACCTTGGTGCTATTTCAAGGTAAAGTGTTATAGTAACGTGTTTGTAATTTTTAGTAACGTCGTAAGTTATTTATCTGAAACATGAGCAGACTTTACGTGCATTTACAATGTTTACACACAAAATTTACTTTACACACATATTTCTACGGTAACTGTAATAATCAATGGGACGGAAATGGCACCCGACCATGAAATCAGTCACGAGACAATATTAATATCTGTCTTCTTCCATCTTTACTGATAAATGCAAACAACAACAACAACAACAACAGGGAATTAAACCAACCAAGATTTTGTTTTTAGCAGACAGCAACAACAACAATATGGATGCCTAACCATCACACCCGTATGTCTGTGTTGAGCATCCCATTCCAAAACCATGGCCATTGATGATGTTCGTCCGTCGTTGTCGACGATGACCAAGGACATCACATAGGTAGTGAAGAAGATAAGGTAGGGTGTGTCCGGCTGTGGCTGATAAGGCCGATTTGACCACGGAAGGCTCTGCCGCATGTCGGGCATATGTGGTCTGCTGTAGCTGAGGGCAAGATGTTAGCTCTGGACTTTCGCAGCTCGCGTTTCCTTTGAGCCTCAACAGTCCTGCTTTGCTCGTATGCGGTGGCACCTTGGCTTGTGCGGCAGTGCCAGGTTGGTCGGTCTAGCGCTAATGTCTCCCAGGTGTTGGGGTTGATCTCAAAGCTCTTGAGAGCAGCTTTGAGTGTGTCCTTGAAGCGTTTTCTCTGACCTCCGTGTGAGCGCTTGCCTTCTGCTAGTTCACCATAGAAGAGCCTCTTGGGGAGGCGTGTGTCAGGCATCCGAACCAGGTGTCCTGCCCATCTGACTTGAGCTTTCCTCAACAAGGTGTGAACACTGAGAAGATCGGCTCTAGAGAGTACCTCTGTGTCTGGAACCTTTTCTTGCCAGGAGATTTTTAGAAGCTTTCTCAGACAGTTCATGTGGAAGCGGTGTAGTTTCTTGGCATGACGTGCATAGACTGTCCATGTCTCACAAGCATACAGTAAGGTGGGGAGTACAACTGCTCTGTACACTTTCACCTTGGTGGCCAACTTGATGCCTCTCCTCTCCCACACTGACACACGTAGCCGTCCAAATGCTGAGCTCGCCTTGGCTATCCGCAATACAACTTCATCATCGATGTTCACTGATCTGGAAAGCGTGCTGCCAAGGTAGGTGAACTTGTCGACAGTTTTCAGGGGTTCTCCTTCCACGGTGATGACCGGTTCTACGTATGGTTTCTGCGGGGCGGGTTGGTGTAGGACTTCGGTCTTCTCGGTGCTGATGGTGAGACCAAAGCTTTTGCAGGCAGCGGAAAAGCAGTTCATGCTCTGCTGCATCTTGTCCACTGTGGCGGCATTGAGAGCACAGTCATCTGCGAACAGGAAGTCGCACACAGAGTCCTCTTCCACCTTGGTCTTTGCTTGTAGCCTCCGTAGATTGAACAGTTTGCCATCGGTCCTGAACCTGATCTTAATGTTGGTTTCATCGTCATTGCAGAAAGCATCTGACAGCATCGCCGAAAACATCATGCTGAAGAGCGTAGGCGCGAGAACACAGCCCTGCTTGACTCCATTGGTGACTGGGAATGCATCAGAGGAAACGCCGTCATCCAGTACTCGAGCAAGCATGCCATCGTGGAACTGACGTACCATGTTGATGAACTTGTCTGGACAGCCAATCTTTCTCATGATCTTCCAGAGTCCTTCACGGCTGACAGTGTCGAAGGCTTTGGTCAGGTCAACGAACGTCGTGTAGAGATCTCTGTTCTGTTCCTGACACTTCTCCTGGAGTTGACGGGCGGCGAAGATCATGTCAACTGTCCCACGCCCTTTTCTGAAGCCACATTGACTCTCTGGCAGGTGTCCGTCTTCCATGTGCTGTATGAGTCGGTTTAGGAGGACTCTAGCGAGGATCTTGCCGGCAATGGCAAGGAGGGAGATTCCACGGTGGTTATCGCAAGACTGCCTATTTCCTTTCCTCTTGTAGAGATGGACAATGGAGGCATCCTTGAGTTCCTGGGGGATGACTTCCTGTTGCCACATAGTTTGGAAGAGCTCAGTTAGCTTGTGTACCAGGACTGGTCCTCCTGCCTGGTAAATTTCAGCTGGGATGGAGTCGGAGCCGGGAGCCTTGCCATTAGTGAGCAGCTTAATTGCTTTCTGTACTTCTGATTCTGTTGGAGGCTGTGCCAGGGATGTATTAACGTCGACCTGTGGCATGCGAGCGATGGCTTCGTCATTAATGGAGGAGGGCATATTCAAAACGTTGTTGAAGTGATTTGCCCATCTTTCCAGGATTGCTTTTTTCTCAGTGAGCAGAGTGGTTCCATCTGCACTTAGCAATGGAGAAGTACCAGAGGACTGTGGCCCATAGATGGTCTTGAGGGCATCGTAGAAGCGCTTGGAGTTGTTGCTGTCAGCATACTTCTGTATCTTGTCTGCCTTGTTGCTGAGCCAAGAGTCCTGCATTTCTCTTAGCTTTGCCTGCACCTTGCCTTTGATGGATTTGAAAGCTGCTTTTTTGGAGGCAGACGAAGTGTCTTGCTGAAAGTCTCTGTGGACTTGGCGCTTCTTGTCAAGCAGCTTCTGGATCGCTTCATCATTTTCATCGAACCAGTCCTGGTGTTTGCGAGTATTCTGGCCCAGATGAGTGAGAGAAGTGCTATACACCGTGTCCCGGAAAGCTGTCCAGTCCTCTTCTGCGCTGTTTGAGCCTAGGTTGAGTTGGCTCAGCTTGCTGTCCAGGTCCTCACAGAGATTTTGACGCACAGAGTGCTGTTCCAGCTTGGTCACGTTCAGTCGCTTGTTAGCCTTTTTGCCTTGAGGGCGCCGCATAGGCTGGATGCGCATGTTGACTTTGGAGATGATGAGTCTGTGGTCAGTCCAGCATTCTGCACCACACATGGCCTTTGTCACCCTGACATCCTGCCTGTCCCGTCTCCTGACTATGACATAGTCAATAAGGTGCCAGTGTTTGCTGCGTGGGTGCATCCAAGACGTCTTGTTACGGTTTGGTAAACGGAAGACTGTGTTGGTGATGAGGAGGTCGTGCGCTGCACAGGTCTTCAGTAAGAGATGTCCGTTACTGCTGCTTTTGCCGACTCCGTTTCTCCCAATGACTCCCTTCCATGCCTGACAATCTGTACCAACTCTGGCATTAAAATCTCCGAGAATTATGAGCTTGTCTTCCCTGTGTACAGACGTTATGAGAGTCTCCAAGTCTTCATAGAACTTGTCTTTGGTCTCTTCGGGATTTGTCATGGTGGGGGCATACGCACTGATGATGGTGGCGTAGCGCTTTCCTTTGAGGGCGAGCCGCATATGCATGAGAATGCCATTAATATAGAATTAGCTGCTATAACAGCCCCCACTCCTCCGGGAAGGCTTTCCACTAGATTTTGGCGGTGTTTTGTGAATTGTGTTCATTCAGCCACAAGAGCATCACTGAGCTCATGCACTGATGTCAGACGAGTTCCAGTTCATCTCAAAGGTGTTCAGTGCGGTTGAAGTCAGGGCTCTGTGCGGGACACTCGAGTTCTTCGACACCGACCTTGCCATACCATGTCTTCACATGAGTTCGCTTTGTGCACAGGGGGCATTGTGATGCCGAAATAGGTTTGTCTAGATAACCCTAACCCTGTAAATCTACAGCAGACGAAGAAATTCTGTGCTTCCAACAGTTTTATCTGTTTTATACAGCGCATTTAATGATAAACAGTGTCAAAAAGCAGCTTTTTCTATAGTATCCAAGTGAAGTTATCCACTGAATAATGAATGAGATATGAGCGTAGACTGTTCTCAGTAAGTGCAGTCGTTAGGCTTTCCAAGTAAAACCATCCACATCTGTGTGGTGATTGTGATCCACAGCATCACAACAATTTTTAGGCTATGCATGTGAGGCTATCCTCAGCAAAAGTGAGTGATTGACAGGTGAAGGAAGCTCCAAGCAAAATGGGAGCATCAGGATGGATCAGGCAGATCCAGAGGGCAGAAAGAGTCAGGGTCAATTGATTCCTCTGTGATGAAGCTGACAGAACCTGCGCTCCTGAGAGTTGGGCCAGGATACTTTTCCAGGTTTCCAGGAACCAGGAACATTTCCACCATGGGAAATTCTTTAGGACAGAGAAATTTTCCCTTTCTCTGTCCGGTTACTAGGTAACATAAGTTAGAGGCTGCTGAGGAAAATGACTTTATAGCAGCTAGAACTTAAGTGATAACAGGAATGAACTTGTTTTGCAGATATTTCACAACCTTGCATATATGAAACTACTGTGCTGTATAAACACAAAAAGTATGACGTGTCATTGTTTAATTACTAGGAAATGTGTAATCATTGGCAAATCAAATTATTATTATGTAAACATTTTGATCAGTGCCTAATGTGCATTGTAATTAGTTAACCGCATAATGAAGATTTATGTTTAAATCAGTAAATATTAGCCAGACAGGTTAGACCTGATTCTTATTCAAACAGCTGAAAGGAAAATGTTTGTTTCATGATGTTACACAAGACCTCTAGACCTCTGAAGGTGTGCTGTGGTATCTGGCACCAAGACCTTAGCAGCAGAACCTTTAAGTCCTGTAAGTTGGGAGGTGGGGCCTCCATGGATTGGACTTGTTTGTCCAGCACATCCCACAGATGCTCGATCGGATTGAGATCTGGGGAATTTGGAGGCCGAGTCAACACTTTGCCCTCTTTGTCATGTTCCTCAAACCATTCCTGAACAATTTTCGCAGTGTAGCAGGACACATTATCCTCCCGAAAGAGACCACTGCCATTAGGGAAAACCTAATGGTTTTTTGCCATGTTTAGGGAGGTGGTGCGTGTCAAAGTAAGATCCACATGAATGCTAGAACCCAAGTTTCCCAGTAGAACATTGCCCAGAGCATCACATTGCCTCTGCCGGCTTGCGTTCTTCTCATAGTGCATCCTGGTGCCATCTCTTCCCCAGGTAATCAACACACACGCACCCGGCTGTCCACATGATGTAAAAGAAAACGTGATTCATCAGACCAGGCCACCTTCTTCCGTTGCTCCACAGTCCAGTTCTGATGCTCACGTGCCCATTGTATGTGCTTTCGGTGGTGGACAGGGGTCAGCATGGGCACTCTGACCGATCTGCGGCTACTCAGACCCATACGCACACCTTTCTATCATAGCCAGCATGAACTTTTTCAGCAATCTGTGCTACAATAGCTCTTCTGTGGGATCAAACCAGATGGGCTAGCCTTCGGTCCCGACACACATCAGTGAGCCTTGGGCGACTGTGGTCCTGCTGCCGGTTCATCGGTTGTCCTTCCAACCCACAAGACCTGCCGTTTTGGAGATGCTCTGACCCAGTCATGTAGCCATCACAATTTGGCCCTTGTCAAAGTCACTCAGATCCTTACGCTTGCCCATTTTTCCTGCTTCCAACACATCAACTTCGGGATCTGACAGTTCACTTGCTGCGTAATATATCCCACCCCTTGACAGGTACCATTGTGACGAGCTAATTACATGCTGATTACACTAATTGCTAGTTACATGCTGTCTAATCAGGGAAAGGACAGAAATCTATGTACTAAAATGATGGCAGTGGTAATTTTGTTAAATTGCCTTCAAAAGCATTGTTTGATACAGCAGCTGTGGTTCACAAGTGTGTGAGACGAACACATAAGAGGTAATCTCATCAACTGTCCTGTCCGCTGCCTTTTCCCCACTAATAAACAGAAACATTCATAGAGTGAGCATAGGGAAGTGTGATTCCTGCCCAAACTGGCCTCTATTAGCGCTTTTCCCATTTTTGTTCACTAGGTGCAGTAATAACTCTATGGAGCTAAATGGGGCAGTGCGCACGCTACCCCACGATTTCACAACATCTAGGAAGGTTAATCAATGAACATTCTAAACGAATGGTTCAGAGGTCTCTTGTTGCAGAGGAAGTGAGGTTGCACACTTTGAGCTCTTCTCAGCAGAAAGTGAAGACACAGAATCTGATGCAAATGTATCATAACTTCATAGTACTAAGACAGTAACGACATTTTATTAGCTTCTGATTCGATTCTTATTCTTCTTTACCTAAGCTCAGCCTTCGACACTGTTGATCACACATTATTACTCAACCGACTTGAAACTGTCTTTGGTGTCTCGGAGACTGCCCTAGATTGGTTTATTATGTTTGTTTTGTTGTAAAGCGCTTTGAGAAAGCAACTTTTATAAAAAATTTTTATAAAAATTATTATAATATTTGTTTTCTTCTGCTTCCCTCCCTCCCTTAGGAGTAGGTTTAACAGTCCAAAGGTAACTTTATATAGTGCTAAAATAGTCCTCCTTGTCCTCTGAAGAGGGATGGTGGTGAGTTTACTAAAAAGGAAACAATTTGGTTGGTAGATTATGTACCTATTATGCAGCATAATTAGTTAACCTCAGGGTAAATTATTACGGATTATGTTCCCTTTAAATCAGTATATTTTAGCCAGATAGGTCAGACCTTATTCTACTTTAAAGAAATGTGTACTTAGTGATGCAGAGTGATGAAGAGTGATGAAGCGTGAAATAATATACAATAACACTGTTGTCTATTGGGTGAAGTCTGGAAGTGCAGAAGTCCGGATGTGAGCATCCTCTCCAGCCCTACTCAAAGTGCATCTTCATCCAAACATATGTTACATTTTAAAGAAAAAAAAAGAAGAAGAAGAAGTAAAGAAAATAAATTTGAGAGGTGAGACAAGATGCCGTCATTACAAAACATTACAATGTTGTGTTGCAGAGGATAAAGGAGGCTGATTAAATGCTGAACTTTATTGATAAATGTGAAAGCAGGAAGCAGTTTTAGCAAGAAGTTTTTTTTTCTTTTTTAAAGTTAACATTTCTGGCTAATTTTTATGCCATTTTCATGTCATTTCATGCAATTTAAAGGCAGTTACTTGATAAACTTGCCATGGAAAGCACATTACACATGATACAGCTTAGCCATGAGGCTAATTCTGCATGCACCTTTGATTAACTGCATTATTGCCAACGCAGCGGGTGCATCCACCTGTATCACAGCGATAGACTGGAATGATATTATTTATAACCCTTATATTATTCCGCCAGTTAGGATCATTTACATCATGATCCCAAACCTGATTAAAAACAAATGCTTTTGGACCATTGCGGTTTTGGAACATCGCAAGTGCAGGTATGATGCTGTAGCGTCTGTTAGGTGTTGAGCAGGTGTTCACACAGGGGGAGTTCAGGGTGAAGAAAACCGAGCAGCCATTAGGATCTGAATTCAGGAGGGTTTGCATGAGCGGGTCGAAGCTTCTTAATGTACTGGACTCGGAATTAATCAGCAACAGATATTCAGAGTGGTAGTTGGACTGTGTTCCAGGGATTCTTTTTGGTCTGGCACCAATCAGTCGGACACCTCTGTAAATTCGATCAGCACCAGCCATGTCACGTCTCACTTTCCTTCCATCTCTATCCTGTGGGAGGAAGTTCTGGTCGAGAACAGCACCTTGATCACAATATATACCTGGGACATTAATGCCCACGGCATACTGATTATTATCTCCATAGCTAAAACATGAAAAAAGAGAGACAATAAAATAGAGTCTCATATATGTCACAAAAAACATCCATAAATTACACTCTTCAAGGTTCATTGGATAATTAAGGGTTCTTAGCTTCAAAAATGTTCTAATTCGAGAGGTAAACAGCTTGTTGGTTCTTGTTATCTTGTTATGCATTGGTCAGTCTAGCAGTAGGTATAAGCATATATAATATATGCTATATTTATATATACTGTTAGCTAGCTGTATATCAGTTACTAGATACTAACTATAGTTACGCATTTAGCTATGCCAGTTATTTTGTATTTTAAAAATGTTTATCTCATCATTCCACCATAACCTTAGTTATTATCGATCAGCTCTAAAAACAAAACATAAAAGCATCTTACGTGTTATGAAGGTAGTTGATGATGTTTTGGAGATTGTCAACCCCCAAAGCTGGATGGAGCAGAAAGAGCAGGACGAGTCCCAGCGCTCCAAAACACACCTGACCAAAACACACACCAAACATTACAAGCTTTGAGAACTCATTCCTTGACTTAGATTGGACAGAAACGAGCATTTTGCAAAAATAAATGATACACAATAATTATTATAACACACGCTGGCCCTCTTTTCTTTTATCATACTTGTTTACATTTATTTTAATTTATATTGCCTTGCTTTTCTTCGTCATTACTATAAAATGGAGTTTCAATTTTCACTAAATTGTCATGTGTAATTGAAATAAATAAGCGATTAAAACTTGACAGTATAATCTACATATAAAATTACAGTAACTCCATCAATATGGTTTGAAGCTGATCAAACAATTTACATTTACAGTAGTCCTTATTTACACATACATTTACACAAACTCAAGAGCTCTTTTAGGATACTAACGTTTTTCCATAGTAACTTGGATTTTCATGAAGATCACAATTCTTGTGAACTGCGAACAATTTATGAATAAATTCATTCATATACAGTTTGATAAATGAGGCCCGTTGTCTCTAGCTAGCATAGTCTGCTCCTGTAACATTGGGTTGGTGGAAAATTTAGCTAACAGTAAAATGTAAGAAAGTTTACAAATTTAAAAGTAATCTTTTGTGTTAAAAATGTGTTAGAAACGTGAAATAAAATATTAGCTATGAATAGAAGTCCACCAGCCACAGTGTACTTCAGTAATAAATAAACAGGTAGTAAAATTGTAGCATAGTACACAATATACTGAACAGAAAAGTACTTCTGAAGCTGTGAGGAGGCTGGCATCTCATTACTCTTCAAATAAAAACCAGCCGCAAGTCGCATCCGGTAATTAAAAACTCTTCTACACACAACATTCATACTTAACATCTTACCATCTCTTCTCTTGTTGGAAACTGTAGATGAAGTTAAGACTGAGGATGTACACTTGAGACTTTCTCAACAAGAACTACTGCTCGCAAAGCATCTGAGCAAATTTATACTGAGCAGTAAATCGGTGCGTGGCGGTGGGGGCGTGGACGAGTGTCAGCTGTGGACAGAAAGGAGGCGGGTCGAACTGACAGATAATGCGTTATGATTCTCACTCTTGTCTTGTTAGCCCAAGTTTCCTTATGTGTGTCTTTTTGTGCCTTCAGAGCCTCCCGTAACCCACAAGAAAAAGAGAGACAGGGTGCAAGACCGTTTGGCAGAGCTTTTGAGACAAACACACACACACACATCCACGGACTCTATAAAACACTAATACACACTAAGACACTCTGAAGTATACACAATAATACACAGTAACACACACACATTCTCAACACAGTAAAATGCTATAGAAACAATATTACACACTGACATACACACAATAATACACAGCAACACACACAGACAAACTAAAACTATAAAAACACATACACAGTAACTCACTTCAACATATACACAATAATACACAGTGACACGCACGCACACACACACACACACACACACACATGCACACACTAACACACGCTTCTATTCAGGAGGTGTTGCATCAGTGGGTCCAAGTTTTGGACATTGACTTGATCAGCAACATTTACTCAGAGTGGTAGTTGTACATTTTTCCACAGATTTTTTTTGGTTTGGCACCAATCAGTTGATTACTGCTGTAAATTCGTTCAGCACCATTCATGTTGTCTTTCACTCGCTGTGCATCGTGATCCCGGGGGAGGAAGTGCTGGTCAAGAACAGCACCTTAACGACAATATGTAGCTCGGACATTAATGCCCAGAGCATACTGAGCATCAACTCCATAGCTAAAACATGGTAAAAATAAAAATAAATAAATAAATAAATAAATAAATAATAATAATAATAATAATAATAATAATAATAATAATAATAATAATAATAATAATAATAATAATAATTAAATAAAGAGGAACAATAAAATTCATGAGTCTCATATCTGTCACAAAAAACATCCATAAACTACACTCTTAGAAAAAGAAAAAAAGTTCTCCAAGGGTTCTTTGAGGGTTCATTAAGGGTTCTCAGCATCCAGAAACTGCATTGTTTTAGGGTTCTACATAGAACTTTTAAGGGTTCCCCAGAGGAAAAACTAACAAAAACAATTATTTTTTCTCAGCCACTGTATAATGTTTTTTGCGGATTTTGCTCAACATATTCAGATCGACGTGTTTGCTCATCATATTCCCATTAGTTCCAGATTTTTCGGACACCATGTAGTAATTTTTATGGTCATTACAATACATGAATCGTACAGTATAAGGCTTTTGACTAGCAGTAGACATCAAAATATAACTATTGCTATTACCAGAGTGTAACTATTTATCTCTAGCTCTAGTGTTACAACCTGGAACTGAAATTAAAAAAAAAACTTTATAGGGATTTTTTTTTTTTAAACCATTTAATTTACACATTATGTCTACCATCTAACATTTCAAAATGTGAAAAAGTTCAAGGGTGTAAATATTTGTGGTAGCCACTGTATATTGGTTATAAATACTGTAGATAATCCACTGTTAGCCAGTTGTATGTCTAATACAACTATCTAATAACTATCTAATGTTTAGTGTTAACACCAGTTTTTCATGTCTTCTTATTTTTAAAGTTCGTTTTGCGATAACCTGAATGGATCGATTGATTGACTGATTGATTGAAGGTATCTTCTCACTTTTCCTGAAGGAAGTTGATGATGTTTTGGAGATTGTCAACCCCCAAAGCTGGATGGAGCAGGAAGAGCAGGACGAGTCCCAGCGCTCCAGAACACACCTGACCAAAACACACTCCAAATATTACCAGCTTTGAGAACACATTCCTTGACTTAGATTAGACAGAAATTAACATTTTGCAAAAGTGAATTATTGTTGTTGTTTTTTTACACAATAATTATTATAACACACATGCTGGCCCTCTTTTCTTTTATCCTACTTGTCTAGTGCTCCTGTAACATTGGGTTGGTGGAAAATTTGGCGAACAGTAAATGCAAGCAATTTTACAAATGTAATAGTTTGATAAAAGTAAGTGTGTTAGAAACAAAAACACTATGTCAAATAAAATATTAGATTTAAGTAAACAGGCACAGTGGATATAAAAAGTCTACACACCCCTGTTAAAATGGCAGGTTTTTGTGATGTAAAACAAACAAACAAATGAAACCAAGATACCTTTATTGCGAACATTTAACCTATTAATTAAAGTGAAAAACAATAAGAATCATTTTAGGGGGGAAAATGAAAAATAAAAAACTTACAATACCCAGCTTGCATAAGTGTACACACCCTTTTATAATTGGGAATGTGGCAGTGTTCAGAATGAACCAATCACATTCAAACTCATGTTAAATACTAATTAGTTTACACCTGCCATCAGTTAAAGTGATTGATGAACCCCAAATAAAGTCCAGCTGTTCCTATAGGATTTTCCTGACATCTTGGTAACATCCAGCTGGAAAAGCCATGGGCCACGAAGAGCTTACTATGCAGGTACGGGATCTCACTGTTGAAAAATATCAATCAGGAGAGGGTTACAAAAAAATTTCCAAGGCATTGGATTTACCATGGAACACTGTAAAGACAATCATCAACAAGTGGAGAAAATATGGCACAACAGTTGACCGTACTAAGAACAGCCCTCTAAAATTGGACGTCCTGCTAAATTTGATGAGAAGATCAGGAGAAAATTGGTCAGAGAGGCAGCCAAGAGGCCTACAGCAACATTAAAATAATTGCAGCAATTTCTGGCAAGTACTGTTTACTCCCTACATGTGACAACAATCTCCCGAATTCTTCATATCTCTGGGCTACGGGGTAGGGTGGCAAGACAGAAGCCTTCTTATTGCCTTTTTTTAACCAAAAAGTAAATTAAAAAAATACATCCAATCTCCCAAAACCATGTGGAATAATGTGTCTTTTGCCATAATACCAAAAGATATGTTTGGCAAAAAAAACCCACTGCACATCACTAAAAGAACAACAACCCCCACGTAGAAGCATGCTGGTGGCAGCATCATACTTTGGGGCTGTTTTTCTTCAGCTGGAACTGAGGCTTTAATCAGGGTGGAGGGAATCATGAACAGCTCCAAATACCAGTCAATTTTGTCACAAAACCTTAAGGCTTCTGCTAAAACAGACGATCAAAAATCTGTGGGGTGACCTGAAGAGGCCTGTGTACAGGAGATGCCCAGCCAGTCTGACTTAGTTAGAATGCTTTTGCAAGGAAGAATGGCAAAATATTGCTAAGTCAAGATGTGCCAAACTTATTGACACTGAATTCTGTGATAAAATCTAAAGATACTTCAACTAAGTATTAGTTTAAGGGTGTACACATTTAAGCAACCAGGTTATTGTGCATTTTTTATTTATCATTTTCCCCCTAAAATTATTCTTATTGTTTTTCACTTTAATTAATAGGTTAAAATTCTGACATGATTTATCTTTGTTTCATTTTTTTTTTTCACAAAAACCTGCCATTTTAACTGGGGTGTGTAGACTTTTTATATCCACTGTAGTAAAATTGTAGCAGAGTACACAACATTTTGAACAAAAAGGTACTTATGAAGCTGTGAGGAGGCTGGCATCTCATTATTCTTCAATTAAAAACCAGCCACTAGTTTCATCCTGTATTTAACAAACTCTTCTAAACACAACATTCACACTTCACTTACACAGCTTACCATCTCTTCTCTTGTTGGAAACTGTAGATGTTCGGTGTTATTGTTATTGTTGGTGTTAGTGTTATTTTGCAGAATGAAAAAGGCACATGTGTAGATTCACAGTGAAATGTGTTCACTCCTCCTTAAACTTCCACATTTTAAAGTGTTACAATCTGAAAATGAAATGGACTTAAATTAAATTGTGTCATGAATGTAGACAAAGTAGCCCAGAATATTGACATTGGGGGAATGTAAGTACACTTACTACATTGTTCAAGTAAGTGTTTAGCTATGCCAGTTGTTTTGTCCTCTTTTTCTATTTATTTATTTATTTTTTTAAAGTTCTTTCTCTAATAACGTCAAAAACCAGCCACTAGCCACATTCTGTATTTAACAGACTCTTGGGTACAATGTTCACACTTAACTTACACATCTTACCATCTCTTTGCTTGTTAGAAACTGCAGAGGAAGTTAAGACTGAGGAAGTACACTTGAGCCTTATTCTACAGAAAATGCCCGATCCTAAGGCACTGCAAAATACTCATAGAGTTAGAGCTTAAGCAAGATGGTCAATTCTAAAGACCAAATTAGATCTGGAGTGAGAGCGGTAGCATGTTCTTCTGTGGTTTCCTTCAGGTACTCCGGTTTCCTCCCCCAGTCGAAAGACATGCGTTGTTGGCCGATTGGGATTTCCAAGTTGTCCGTAGTGTGTGAGTGTGTGTGCGATTGTGCCCTGCGATGGGTTGGCACCCCATCCAAGGTGTCCCCCGCCTTGTGCCACGAGTTCCCTGGGATAGGCTCCAGGCTCATCTGGGACCCTGTGTAGGATAAGCGGTATGGAATATGGATGGATGGATGGATGGATTGCCTGTGCTTGACAGTAGATTGTGCAATTTAGTAAGACTAGCTACCAGTATTTCAAAAAACATGATACAGATCCTTTCGACTGGAACGAAACAGTGGGCTTCTGCATGTTACTATGATGACAGCTCAAACATCTGCTCAAAAACTTACTGGATTTGTCATTAGGGACTTTTTGGAAAGAAAAAAGACTCAAACTCAAATATTAGGCTCATTATTTAAACGTGTACTACATTATTTTGGTTCTTACTCGAGCCATAGAACATTTTACTCCTGAACAGAACAAATTAGGTGACGTGTTTTAGAGTTATTAAGAGTTATTAAAGTCATAACGTGGCCAGTAGAATACTTCAACCCCCCAACAATCCCCCTGTTGTTGTTTCCATAAACTACAACTTTAACATTTTAACAATGAAAGCAATCTAACTTTATAGAAATCACACACAAACAACATGCAGGCGTGGAGTGATCCAGTAGGTGGTGGTGTGTGACATTTGACGCTTAAACCATTTCTGCACAACAATACTGTGTGTTTGTGTGTGTGTGTGTGTGTGTGTGTGTGTGTGTGTGTGTGTGTGTGTGTGTGTGTGTGTGTGTGTGTGTGTGTGTGTCTTTAAAAGTACTGTGTAATACACATTCTAACAGACATAGTAATACACACTAGCACACACATACACACAATCAGGCATAGTACAACACAAACACACACTAAAACTCTATAAAACAATAATACACACTAACACAGTCTAACATAAACATAATAATACGCCGTAAGACACAAACAAACACAGGCTAAAACACTAACACACAGTAATACACACTAGCACACTCTAACACACAATAATACACAGTGACACACACACACACACACACACACACACACACACACACACACACACACACACACACACACACAGACCAAAACTCTAAAGAAAACACTTAACACAATAACACACTAACACACTCCTAACATACACACAACACTACACATTAATACATACTGAAATAAATCTAATGCACACACACACACACACACACACACACACACACACACACACACACAACATACTAAGGTACACACTATAACTAACATACTAAGACACAAACACAAACACACACACAACTGTATACAAATATACTATATCAAACACTCTAACACACATTAACACTATCTACATGAGCACAGTGTTTTCAGAACATTTTGTTTTATGGATGCGGGAAGTAGGGAATTTTTTTGCAGCAGATGAGGAAGAGAGCTCTGTGTGTGTGTGTGTGTGTGTGTGTGTGTGTGTGTGTGTGTGCGTGTGTGTGTGTGTGTGTGTGTGTGTGTGTGTGTTTACATATGAAACTCAGGCACCCAGTGACGTTTCTGTAGTCAGACATAATCTCTGGGGTGGTAGGACACACACACACACACACACACACACACACACACACACACACACATACTAAAATGCACAATAACACACTAACATATAATCAGCTGTACACACTAACACACTAACATACACACAATCATACATAGTAACACACCCACACTAAAACTCTAGGGAAGTTTTAGTGTGGAGAAGATGAGGAAGAGAGCTGTGTGTGTGTGTGTGTGTGTGTGTGTGTGTGTGTGTGTGTGTGTGTGTGTGTGTGTGTGTGTGTGTGTGTGTGTGTGTGTGTGTGTGTTTACATATGAAACTCAGGCATCCAGTGGCGTTGCTGTAGTCAGACAGGTTGGACAGGTTTGTGAGTTTCTGTCAACACGCGCTGGCTGTCGTATCCTAGTTCATCTCTGACAGCAACACAACCCGTACACTGATTTTATAATTCACAATTTATCCCCAGAATCCAAAATGTCTTCCCAGTGAGGATCAGAACGAAGATAAAAAAAATAAATAAAAAAAAACCCTGATAGCACTGCAGCACCGGCACATCCTGAAGTGTGTAAATCCTCTTCCACCACAGCAGTTTTCCAATGCTTACCATTTGTGTATTTCATTAAAGAATGACACATTACGTTTTTTTTTTTTAATCCATTTATACGTACACTTAATGTTGTGGAATTTCTGCAAGACAAGCGAGTTCCTATTCTCACTTACGTTACAGCAGTTGTCCTTTCACTTTCTTTCAACTTCAGTTAATAAGACAGAAAGAAATGCAGCTTGTCGTGTTATTAAGAAACCACAAAACACAAAGCTCTCTGTCCTGAATGTTGGAAAACCTAAAGCTACTGTACAGCTTTACCTCTGACCGGTGCAAAGTCCTGACACTGGAGACTCCTTCCACAAACGTCTCCTCATGGAAAACGTCACCGAAACAATGAGTACACTTATTTCTTTGTTAAATAACGACAATTTTTTTTAAATCAGTGTATTACCACCATACTAGTCCCTCTGTAAGCTGTTACTATAGAAACAGCAACGTATTATGCGTTTGTAAGTCGTAATTTCTGACCTCTGACTAGGAAAAACCAAAGACAGCACACCCTCGCACAAACTCGGAATACCTACGCGTGAACTCAGGACAGTCTCCTCGACTCTGAGTTCAGCAAGTGACATCGGACCAATATGGCTGCTCACAGCATCACCGGTAAACAAAGTAGCACCTTAAAATGAGTTATACTGTATACAATCCAGCACACATCTCTATTTGAGATTGATTATGAACTGGAGTGATGTAGCTGAGGTTGAGGAACTGTCAGAGCCAGAATTCACACACCATGCTGACATCGCTGACGTTTTTTTTTTTTTCTTCAGTGTTTTCCACAGGCATAGTGTTAGTGTTCATATTTAATTCAATCAATAATCAATCGATCATTTAATATGAAAGAAAGAAAACCCTTCTGGTTTAGGCCACTCCCACTTCGGGTTTAAATCCCAATACAGATACAGATGGTGGCATTGTGTTATATCTCTAGTAAGTATACATGAATAACTACTATATTGAAATCAATGAAAAACCTAAAAGCCTAAAAGCATTGATTATCTCCAGGCATGAGATGGAAAGTTTTCTGTTTATTGTTTTTGTCAGCATGTTGATGTTGCCGTTCACTGTTTATACCACAGCGCTGTTGAATTCTGCAGTCTCGTTGGTCGGAAGGTGCCGATTCATTTTCTAGAACAACAGTTTGGACTATATTTCCACTGTTATTCAAATCACAGGTTTATATCAACGCCCGCCGGGAATATGGCGGAAACTCCACAGAATCGAAACCTAATAATAAACAGATTAAAAAGAAACATGTTATTTAAGAACGAAAAAAAAATATCCGTTGATATGATGGCACTGTTCTTTAAGTAGATGTTTATTTAACACTCATGGAAGGAGTCTCCTGTGTCAGCGCTTTGTAACAGTCGGTACGTTTTTCCGAATTGTAATTGTCGGCAAATTGCTGTGCTATAAGAGGAAGAAAACACGTCAGGACATGCCTTTATAGGCAAACAAACACTTCATTCTTCATTATTATTATTATTATTTTTATAACAACGCACCCCGGAGTGTTTTATTCCTTATTTATCATATCTGATCATGGTTTATTAGCAAGTACACAGTGCTTGCTTTACCAATTAATGTACAGTGATGTCATGATGAATCAAACATGCTACCGCATTACCATAAAAAGTGCTTTTAAAAAGGTACAAAGAAAATAGCTAATATATTTTTTTTTTGGTGAAGTAGTCATTTGAAAGTTTCATAACCATATGGTGTATACCTCCGTCATGGTTAAAGGGAGGGTAAAGATGCCCAGCCCTTTTTGCCTTCCTGGTTAATATTATTGGCAAAAGAAAAAAAAAGGAATCAAGTAGAAGGAGGAAAAAAAAGGTTAAACTGACAGAAATCTCAACAAAAGATGAATTAAATATGTTTATAGAGAAATTATTCCATATGTATATAAAGAATAAAGAATAAAGGCATTCTATGTTATAAATCACAACATTATGAATAAATATATATTGTATATGCTTAAAGTATCTCCTGAATTTTTGCCTTAACTGACTGTCTCTCTTCAAGCATTGCTCAGACATCAAGCAGTCCCCTCCTTTTTCATGCCGATAAACCTGTTTGAGCACATAGTATCCTTTGGGCATGATTTAAATTCTTTTGTTTGACTTGTCAGGTTATCATTTGAGACGCAGACAGAGAAAAAGAAGTAGCCGATTCGTGTCCCACGTATCAGCCACCATGTCCTACACGGCCGGGTCTTACACGGCCAAGTCGTACGCGGACAAATCCTATGCCGACAAGATGTACGGGGAGAGCGCTTACACAGGATACGATGAAGCAGCCAAATCGGCATATGAACAGCAGCTACTGAAGGAAAAAAAGAAACGTAAAGAGGCGATGCACTGCGAAGTCGTTGCTCTTGTGATCGGATTCATCGGTCTGATCGGCGTCGCGGCTGTCACCGGTCTCCCCATGTGGAAGGTCACGGCATTCATCCAGGAGAACATCATAGTCATGGAGACGCGCTGGGAGGGCCTGTGGATGAACTGCTACCGGCAGGCCAACATCCGCATGCAGTGCAAAGTGTATGACTCGCTGCTCTACCTGCCTGCCGAGCTCCAGGCTGCCCGAGGCCTCATGTGCACCGCCGTGGCTTTGACGATGATCGCCTGTCTCGTCTCGACCATCGGGATGAGGTGCACTCGGCTTGTGGACTCACGACCGCGTGTCAAACACATCGTCCTGGTGTGCGGTGGATGTCTGTTCTTGGGAGGATGTATAGCCACCCTCATTCCCGTCTCCTGGACAGCTCACGTTATCATCCGGGATTTTTACAACCCCCTTCTGCTCGACGCCCAGCGCAGGGAGCTTGGCGAGGCGCTCTACATCGGCTGGGTCAGCGGAGCAGTATGTTTCATAGCCGGGGTTATACTTCTGTGCCGCCACGCACCGAGAGTAGAAGAGAAAGACGACATTAACTCTGTGCTGTACCGAGCTCAGTACACTCCATACAGTAACACCTATAAACCCGGATATTCCTATCAGCCGGGCTACAACTACCAACCGGCGTATGGCTACCAACCCCCGTCTGTTTCCTACGTACCATCCGCATATTAAAGAACTCTGACTCAAAAAGTAGGCCTGAAATTTCTATAGCTGTATGACCTCATGTAGTCAGTTTATCAACATCCAGCTGTTGTCCTGGACTCATCAGTGTATATAATGATCATGGATCATAGATTTACTTCACCAGTGAATGAGTCTGTTACAAGGAGCCGCTTTAAAAAAAATGATTTAAAAAATCAAAATTGAATATTTTAATCATAATCGTTGTTATATATACATTTTTTTTAAGTTAAAAGATTTTTGCCAGTGGACTTGACTTTGCCTTATGGACCCAACTGTAGCAGTGAGCGCTCTGTGATTGTTTTAGTAAAGAACATTTACCACGTAAAACGGACGTTTTGTACAAATTAAAGGAAAGACAGGTCATGTGATATACTATGGACATTGAACACACACACACACACACACACACACACACACACACACACACACACACACACACACACACACACACTGTAAAGAAAACACTGTCTTGTAATCTCTTGTGAAAGTGCTCTAATGCTTTTTAATCTTTGAATAAGTATGTTTTGTTTTATGTTTATACTATTTGTTGAAAATAAAATTAGAAAAAGTTATGTGAAGAACAATGTATGTAGACTATGCACTGTTTGTTTGGGTTTTTTTTTTTGTTTTTTTACATCACAGACACTAAATCCAGAGTCAAAATTAATCAACTGACTTTGTGGGTCATACACAATGGCCTCAGGTGTTTAAGTTGACTTTAGACTGATACCATGCTGTAAAGAAAAATACTTCCAGCAAAAGCTCAGCACTTCTGGCTCAACCTGTTTGTGTGGTTTTGCTAAAAAGGAATGTGATTGTTTGTGGGCATCTCAGACCTCTAGACACGCCTGTAACTCAAATTTACCTGCGGAAGTCCAACCACGAAACCAGATGGAGTCTGAAATCCATAAAAAATATGCACAACGTCCACTGGGAGAAACTGAGACAAAGGTGTATCAGTTGATTCCCTTTATTAATGGTTGAGTTGCAAACGAAGAAGGGGTTGTATTGGATTGTGATAAGGGAGGTTGGGGTTAAACAAGAGAAAATAAAACTACAGCAATATAACTACACATGGAAAAACCCCACATCCAATTAGCTAGCTAGCCAGGGGGTGCGAGTTCAATTCTCACTAGAACATACAATATATTTCCTGCTTAGGGCTGTAGCCATCAAGACCATCATTATCAAGACCAAGACCAAGACTAGCCAAGATCGGGTCAAGAATGAGTTTTAAGGGGGTTGAGGCCAAGTCATAAGTGAGCCCGAGTCAAGATCGAGACTAAAAACCATCAAATGGACGGGACTCAAGTCCTACAGCCATAGTGCCGCCCCCAGGGGCAGGTTGTGTTCTCTAGTAGCAACTCTTTAGAAGTAAACATTGTTCATTGGTGTGTTTTTGACTGTGTATCTTCTCCCAAACTAGTCCCTTTTCAAACCATCCACTGGTCCCATTTCATACCATCCCTTGGTCAATTGGTCATTTGGAAGAGGGTGGAAGGGTGGAAATAGTGCGAGTTAGCAGTTTTGTGATGGGGAGAGTGGCAGATCTCGAAAGCTCTTGGCTGTCGTGTAAATCAGTCAAGCAAGTCAACATGCTGTCACTCTGACTTCCTGTTAAAGGAAATACATCAACGTACAGAATCACATCACATCTCTTAAGCCCTTCCCTGGGGACTTTAAGAGAAAGCACACCAGCTCTTCCAGTGAAGTCGGGATTAACGAGTAACCAGAATTTTAATGTTTACAGATGCAGTCAGCTACGAGTCACCTGCCAATGGTTGTATTTTTAAGTCCAGGATACAGTATAATGCTGTTATATAATAGTTGGAATGACAGTGCATAGACATCTATACTAACTGATTAAATAATAGGTGTTAAGAGGCAAACAACTATCAACACTATTAGTAAGGAGCAGGTAATAGTGTGTGACAGAAACATAAGGAATTTAAAAAAATAAAAAAATAAAAATGATTTGAATGTCATAAGAGGATTTCTCAGATGCCTAAAAACACCTTGTTTTAGTGTTAATAAAAACTCTCTAGAGTCAAACCTTTGGACATGAACTGAATCTCCCTTTTGGTTAATTTGTGTAAAATATTATTGTAGCGTGTAACCTGTGTGTAAATATTTGACGACAGTTTCAGAGTATAAGGCGTAACAGAAACAAGGACCTCCATGTGACTCTCTGAGTCTGTATGTGTTTGTTTTCAGGATCCCCAGGCACCAGTGGTGGTTTTGGCTAGCTGCTTCCTGCCCCTCCTTCTCCGGCAGGTGCAAATGAGCTCGGCAAAGAAGGATACGATTTCACAGCAACCACCTAGAGATCCCGCCCATCCTTTACTTCATTACGGAGACAAGGGGGCAGGGAGCAAGTGCACACAACTCATCCACTGGGACAGCTTCTCCACCTGAATACAGATCCCAGCGAGAGAGAGAGAGAGAGAGAGAGAGAGAGAGAGAGAGGAAACAGCCATTTTCTTCCTTTTCCAGTTCCAAGAATGATCCACTGTTTGTGCCATTCGGACTGAAAAAGTCGTGCCAAGCGTTCATCCACTGGAGCACAAGCAGAGCAAGCTGAGATGGCAGGCCAGCCGATGGAACTTGCAGCACTAATCCTGTCTCTTTTGGGCCTAATAGGTGTCTCGGCCAGCACAGGGATGCCCATGTGGCGCGTGACAGCATTTATTGGCGAGAACATCATTGTGATGGAGACGCGCTACGAGGGCCTGTGGATGAACTGTTTTCGACAGGCCAACATTCGCATGCAGTGCAAGGTTTACGATTCGCTGTTGGCACTCACGCCTGATCTCCAGGCTGCCCGAGGCCTCATGTGCTCCTCGGTGGCACTGGCCGCCATTGGCCTGTTTGTGGCCATCACAGGGATGAAATGCACTTCATGCATACAAGGAAACGAACGCGCCAAACGTATGGTTCTCATTGTGGCTGGCTCCCTCATTATCCTTGCCTGCATCTGCTGCATTATTCCTGTCTCCTGGACCGGCAATGTGATTATACGAGATTTCTACAACCCCCTTCTGATCGACGCCCAGCGAAGGGAGCTTGGCGAGGCGCTCTACATCGGATGGGTTTCCTCGGCGCTGCTTTTCGCTGGCGGATGCATTTTTGCGTGTTGCGGTGGGTCTGAAGAGAAACGAGCCGACCAGAAACCTCGCTATGCTTACAATAGGGATGTGCCGTACGTGGCATACCAGCCTCAACCACAAACAGTGGCGTATCAGCCCAGACCTGCAGCCGCCTACAGTTTCGCCTCTAGAGAGCCGTCCTTTATCCAGACGTCCACTCAACCATCCATTGTTCAGACATCCAGGCAGCAGAGCTTCATCCAGCCATCCAGGCAGCAGAGCTTCATCCAGCCGTCCAGGCAACAGAGCTTCATCCAGCCGTACAGACAGCCGTCGGTTCGTAGTGGTGTTGCCTATCTGTGAAATTGACTGGATAAGCACGCAATGGTTAAATGAGGACAGAACAGGGTATGGTAACCAGATCCAGTCAATGTGTGTGTGTATAAATGTATGTATATCCTTGTTTACTGCAGCTTACTTGAACTAACCTCAGTCGACAATACTGTTCTGATGTTTCATGTGAAATCAGCATTCTGTGACTTTATGTACGTAGCTCACATTTGAAAAATCAACATGCCTCAATGTCTAGATATTCTCAGAAAAGCCTGTTTGAGTTATAGATTGTATGTTTTTGACACATGTGGCGACAGGAAATTTTTTCCCCACAAATTAACATTGTGTTAGCACTTGGATTGTCACAGTGAACTGAAGAATGATTTTTTTTTTGTTATTATTATTATTTTTAGAGTAAGCTCTTTTTTAATTTATTAGGGATGTGTTTGGGAGGTGAGACAAGTCGCTTGCAAGCAATCATGTTTACCAAACTCTTTGTCGCTTTGTGTACTCCAGAGTCTTAGTGATCTGCGTGCCCCGAGGCTCCTGTGTGAAATGTAAGCCAATGAGCATACATTGTCTCAAATTCTTTAACCAGACACGCCCTTTACATCCACAGAAACCTTGCAACTGAAGCAGAACATGGAGAACAAGCATCTAATAAACCTTCACTGGTATTGTACAAAGACACCCTTTTTTATGGCAAGAGAACAGGCTTGAGTCTAATTAAATAATAAAAGAAGAGAAATCACATGCTAATACATATATATATATATATATATATATATATATATATATATATATATATATATATATATATATATATATATATATATATATATATATATTATACAGAGATTTAAGGCAAGCATCAGTTATAAATGTTTATATGTAATCATTTATTCATGAATATCTCTGATGGCCAAATCTGTCTTTGGTACATGTAATTATGTACTTATTACTTACGTATTTCTACCTTATTATTTCTGATGATATATTCACCAACTATGCAAGAAAACAGAGCATTTTGGAATGAGTGCCAGCTCAAGTCATCATACTTAACCTTATTGTTTTTTGGGGTCCTGGAGACCACAGGTTTTTTCAAATTAATCATTACAAAAATGTTGTTTTATCAGATGAAAACTGTATCTAAACATATATTTTAGACCAGTGCTATATGTACATATCTCTTCATAAATACACCACACCTTATAGGAATCATGTCATTATTTGGTGCAGTAATGTTTTATAGTCATTGTTGGATTATGGATTTCGTCATCCGAACTCTATTTTGTGGCTCAAAGGGTTGTTAGCGCTAAGATTGTTCGCTAACTACTGAGTTACTGATTAAATCAAAGGAAAATAAAATCGAGAGAAATGGTTCATTTATTATACTTATTAATCCCAGTAAGGAAGTAAAGGCAAGCTTAAGAGAACCCGAGGATCAAGAGAGCAAGCAGACAAGACTGGAAACATTCGAAAAAGGGAAATTAGAGGTTTGCATGAGTTTGCATATTTCTGAGGTGATGGCAAATGAGGAAGAGGCGGACCTGTCCGTCACTAAACAATGTCTGTTTATGCTCAGAGAATGCCAGTTTATTAGGTACATCTACCATATGGGTCACTTTGTAGGTCTACAATTACTGACTGTAGGCCATATGTTGCTTTGCACAAGGTATTGGCAAACCTTCGTCCCATCGCCTCGATGGAAAGGAGCACCACTGGACCTGAGAGGTGTTAATAAGTGTTAATAAGTGTTAACAGGTTTTAAAGGTGGTCTTAATGAAATAATTACATATTCAATTACATTTTATCCACAAATGAGCTGTTTCAAATTCTGCAAGGAACTCAAGTGATTCCTCAAGTGCTTGTTGTTTGTGTGGTGTGGGGGAAAGAAATCAGCTGGATTTTCCAGGTCATCCAATTTAAGAATATTAATATGTAATCACATATGTTGATCCCATTTGATATCTTTTATAAAATAAAATAAAAAAACAGAGAACCTTCCTGTAGACTAGCATACTTGTACTTCCTGGTCAGCTCTGTTCATGCTCAAATGTACTTTTTTTTTAAATATTTGGATTCATGAATATTGGATTTGTAGGCTTTTTGTGGCAAAACAAGTAAAAACTATTTTTTTAATCATTTAAAATTAATTAAAATCATTTGAAAAATTAATTAGATGGAAAATAGTATTTTAATTTCCCTTTTTCTGTCGTTTTAGTGTGTGTTTTCAAAACTGAAAAGGAATGAATGCAACAACCATGGACCATCGAGTCTGACTCAGTGTTCTAGACTAGGATTTTAGGTTAGATTTGCATTACAGCAGCTACCAGTATATTTCTTTTGGACAATATCAGTCCCCAGAACACTATCAGTATACAAAAACAAGTAACGTAATGTCGGTACATATTTGTTTAAGGAGCACTCGTACCATAAATATCCTAATATAGTCCCATAAAACTTAAATACTGGCATAATCAGTATAAGTATCCAACTGTAAATCATATTCATTTGTAACTGTAACATATTGATGTCGCCATGGTTACGTTTGATGTAGACTAAGGTGATATTGCAAAGCTTACATTTGTATTGCATCGTAATGATGTCGCCAGGGTTACATTAGGCTTACACTAAAATGATGTTGCCATGGTTACGTTTGACCTGCACTAAAACGATATCACCCTGGTTATGTTTGAACTATACTAAAATGATGTCGCCAAGTTTACATTTGACTTAAATTTAAATGATATTGCCATGGTTACGTGTGACTTACATTAAAATTATATCGCCATGGTTACATTTGACTTACATTAAAATGATATTGCCATGGTTACTTTTGACATACATTAAAATTATATCGTCATGCTTACATTTGACTTACATTAAAATGATGTTGCCATGGTTACTTTTGACTTACAGTAAAAAGATATCGTCATGTTTACGTTTGACTTAGTTGCATTAAAATTATATTGCCATGGTAACATTTGACTTACATTAAAATTATATTGCCATCGTTACATTTAACTTACTGTAAAAAGATATCGTCATGGTTACGTTTGACATACACTAACTGAGTTTAATTATAAAAAAGTTTATTATAACCCAAGACTGGATTTATTTCTTCCCCTGAGGTCTTATGCAGTTAAAGAATGTAGTGCACACACTTGTCAAACACACACATCTTCCCTCTAGAGGTGAATATGAGTACTTCTGGTACGCAATGGCAATTAGTACAGTAGAAAACAGTAGAAAACAACTTCAAGTAAATTAATTTGCACAAGTCCAAGAGCCGGTGTGCATCCAAGGTTGCATGTGTGTATCTGTAGAAGTGAGATTTATTATGTCCATAACCCACATGAGTAAGAACACAACAAACATGCAGTCAGCAGGAGCCCTCATCATCCTGAACCAATCACAAGGGGGTAAATGTTTCCCATAACAGAGAGAGAGAGAGAGAGCAAGAGAAAGAGTCAACTCTGTATTCATCGGTCTGGCCCGTTCACTCTAACGCCCAAGTGGACTGGGTATGAGGATGACTGTTTAATGTTGCGAGAACACATAAGAGAACAGAACTAAACGCCCACCAACTTCTTTCTTGTTCGAAACCAACAGAAAGGTGCCTCCAAATCATTTCTGTAGGTGACGTCTTCTGGTTTCTCCTCAGGAGGGATATGTGTTACTCTTGAAGGAGTTTCAAAAGCAAGAACTGGAACTTACTGGATTTTTAACTACTCAGGTAATGGATTAATTGACTGTTTGTTTGCTCCAAAACTTGCCTTGGGATATTTCCCAAGCTTAGGGAGTGACGCTCTGCCTTTAGCCCGCCTGCTAGTCAGAAACTTGTTACGGGACCTTTAGTGACCACTGGTTTCTGGACACTGTGATCTTTTGATAATTCTCAGCTGAACGTGAGTACAAACGATGGCTGAGGGCGTGTGTGAGCTCATCGGCTTTTGCCTAGGCGTCGTCGGTCTGATCGGCGTTTCAGCTGTAACGGGTCTCCCCATGTGGAGGGTGACGGCATTCATCCAGGAGAACATCATCGTTATGGAGACGCGCTGGGAGGGTTTATGGATGAACTGCTACCGCCAAGCCAACATACGCATGCAGTGCAAAGTGTACGACTCGTTGCTCTACCTGCCTCCTGAGCTTCAGGCTGCCCGAGGTCTGATGTGCTGCTCGGTGGCACTGAGCTTTGTGGGATTGGTGGCATCCATGCCAGGCTTACGTAGCTTTTCCTGTTTTTCTGATCAACCACGAGTTAAATCTCTCATTATCACAATCGCTGGCTCAATGGAGATCATGGCTGCCATTTGTGTCCTCATTCCTGTGTCCTGGACGGCTCATTCCATCATTCAGGACTTTTATAACCCGCTACTACTTGATGCCCAACGCAGGGAACTTGGTGAAGCTCTTTACATTGGCTGGGTCACTGCATTCATCCTCTTTTCCTCTGGTGTCGTCTTCCTTGCATGCCGGAGTTACCAATCGAATCAGCCTTACCAGCCTGTTTACGCCCCCAATAGATTGACTATGTCACATTTCCAACCCCTCACGCCAACCCCAAGCTCAATTAGCTCAATTTCCCATCTGCCTCTGCTTCTGCGCCACAGCTTTTCTTCTCAGCAGCCTTCACATTTATCATACAATGTCCCTGCAGCTCCCTCTGGTGGCCAAGCTCCACTCTACAATGTTCCTGTAGTTTATCCTACTAATATGATGCCTGTTCAGCACCACCCATCTCTGTACAGCTCACACAACTCAGGGATATTCTCCACACCAGTAAATCCCTTCCATTCAGGGCCACACTCTGCCCATCCGAGTTTCCAATCCACACCTCCTGCTGATGGAACTTTGAACTTTGGCACTGCCAAACAGCCCACCGTACCTCTTCCACCCATGGTCGGATACAAATGGAGTAAAAACGGATCACACCAGCTCTCCAGTACACACTCAAGTTCAGGAATATATATATGAACATGGACAATCTTTAAAGCAGTGTAACTATACATATTCTGTAGAAATAATTATATAATACTTACCATTAAGAAGTTCAGAAGCTATCAAACTATGGGGCATATCTTAGAGTCTGTGACTTAAGTCCAAAAAAATTACATCAATATTTACATGGGGGAATGTTTCTCGTATTGCTCGAGTCAATTTTCTGGGATTTTTCTGGGAAATGATCTGCATCTCAGAGGTTACCAGTGTCCGAGATGGGGTTTTCGATAGCGTCTAGAATGCTGCCTTTAAACACAAGACCTAAAGGCACTACAGATCCCTCCCCTCCACCTTAAAAAAAAAATTCAGGGATAGAAAATATGGAGTGAAAAAGGAAATAGTATATTTACCATGCTGCCCTCATTGTAATTATCACATCAGTTGCTGCAAATTTAACAATATGGCTTTATTCAGCAGCTTATAAAATAGCACTTGATCCAGCACATCCTGTTATTATTTGTGCACACATGAGATACTTAACAAATGTCATGAAATCATAACGAGTGTACAGGATGTACTTCTAGACTCCACTCTGAAAATTCCACCCAGTAACACATTGCACTTCTAACACATAGTGATAACTGTTGTCATCTCAACTATTAATTACGCTTCTTAGCGTGTTATTTCACATCGTCTCTACTAATTCCAATCAAAAAAGAACACAATGTTGGGGGGGGGGTTAGTGTAATGTGTTATTAAAATGATTCATCTTTTCTTTCAAAGAATTTGAATGCTGTATGTATGTTATATAAGAGTTAAATTAAATTACTGAGACGCTTTCCTCTCTTCTCTTTTTTCTTCTTCTTTATTTTCAGTCACACTGTGATATTGGCTGATGAGATCACCTTGAAAGTACAACGCTTAAGTGAATCGCTAGAACGTCCTTAATGACTCGTGTCATTTACATGGATGCTACTTAAACATACAGTATTTTGTGTATTTGCTATTAAAAACACTATAAAGAATGAGATGAGTTGTTGATGAGTTGTTGTTGTTAACGCATTGTTTGAAGGGTAAATACATTTTCCTGGATTCATTGTTGAAAAAAAAAACTTTAATTTTTACATCGCTCATACAAGGAATAACCTGAATAGTGAAAAGCTTCACTATAGTTCGTTAAATTAGGCCCTACATACTGTAAAGCGAACAATACTGTTCCCACAGTGGGTAGCACATTGCCACCCTCATAACTCCCGGGTCCTGGTTCGATCTCGAGCTCAGGTTACTGTCTTAGCATGTTCTTCCCGTGTCTGAATGAGTTTCCTCCAGGATCTCCGGTTACCTCCCACCTCCCAAAAACATACCAGTATGTGGACTGGTTACTCTAAATTGAACCTTGGTGTGAATGAGTGTGTCCATGATGCTCTTCAAAGGCGTGGTGTTCCCTGGATAAGCTCTGGATCCACTGATGATGAAGATGATGATGAGGATGTTCCCAAATTGTTGATACTCATGAAAGTACATGGGCTGCCCCACTTACAGTCCCAATTTAAACCCGTTAATATCAATGTCACTTATTTGAAAACATTCCTCCGTTTCAGTGAAGCCCCGCCTTTACTTTCATCCGATTGGTCAACACACACACACACACACACACACACACACAAAATTAGTTTCTCCACCGCTTCTCCGTGCTTGAACTTTTTTTTCTTTTTTTTTTTTTTTTTTGTCTCGTGCACAGATCGCGTGACGCGTGCGCACCGGGAAACAGTCAGGATCAGGCGCGTGACAGCACAGCAAAAAATGAATTGACCGCAGAAAGAAGAAGAAGAAGGAGGAGCAGCAGGAGGAGAAATATCCATGCTTGAGGCAAGCTCCGTGCGCGCGCGCCATGGCGAAAAAGAAACGACTTCCTTCGTCGTTGCCGCTGCTGCTGATGCTGTGCGTCCTCGCGAGCGCGCAGCAGAACGTCCTGCGCATCGGTACGTACCATCCTTCATTAACTTTACTACAGCTTTTAATGCAAACACAAACTTTGTTGGTAATATAGAACTAATGCAGATTTCATTTTGCTGTTGGGTTGGAGTCCTTGTGCATGCTTAACCCAGTGTCGGTGTGGGTTCACTCTGGGTTCTCTGGTTTCCTCCTACCTCCCAAAAACATCCCAGTAGGTGGGCAATTCTAAATTGCCCCATTGGTGTGGTTGGGTGTGTAAAATTGTGGGGACATGGTGCCCTGCATCACATCCACCTAGGGGTGTATTCCTGCCTCGCACCAAGTGTTCCCGGGATAGACTCCTGATCCATCAACCAGGATAAAACGCTTGCTCAAGATGAATGAATGAATGCTTTTGGAATCACGCTATTAAAAATAAAGGGACTAGAGTTTAGAAAACAGACGTTATAATCCTGGAAATTGGTAAATACACTCAATAAATGTACAATCCCATTACAATGCTGTTTCTGGGTCTCAAACACAATGTGTTTCAGTAGACTGACCTGAAAACCTCCATGGATGTCCACAATCGGTCAGCGTGGCCTGATTTAAATTAATCCAAACAAACTAACAAAAACAGTATGATTGTTTTCATTGTTGTCTGCTTGTTCTCGTTTGATGTCTTCTGTGTATGACCAAAAGAATTGTCCTTGCCTCAAAATATATCAAAAAATACCAAAGACTTTATAAATGTCATCAGAGAATAGGCTTTTTAAAAAAAAAAAAAAAAAAAATTAAGCATACTATTAAGTATTATTAACTATTAAGTTAATAGTACTATTAAGCATATTTGCGCTGACTGGGGTGTGTCAGGATGGCAGGATGGCATGGTGGTGCAGTGGGTTCCGTTGCCACTTGATCCTGAGCTTGGGGTATTTCGTATGTTCTCCACCTCTATGCAGCTGTGACTTGCGATGGACTGGTGTCCATAGCAGGGTGACTGCTTTGCACTCAGTGTTCCCAGGATAGGCTCTGGATTCACTGATACTCTGACTAGGACAAATCACCTTACTGAAGATATAACATCTAATATCACCACCAGCTGTCACTGGCTGAGAGCCGAATCAGATTCTGAATGTTGTGGACAGAAGAGTGTACAAAAGATGGTCAGAGCAACTGAGGTTGAGCCAAGTCTCACCCAAAACGTTTTCTGTAAATGTCTTAAACCGCATCCAGTTCTCCAGTGATATCACACAGAATTGCTAATGTCATTTAGCGCTAGATCTTTAAGGACTGTAATACTTATAGGAAGGTTCTTGGATAACTGAAATCGCATATTTCTGTAATGCAGCTTGGTACAGTTTTGGACTTCCGTTACTTTGTCCAAATTCGAAGTTTCCAGTTCGGATTGGATTCTGGCACACTTGTTAAATCGCTTTAGATAAAAGCATTTGGCGAATGAAGATATGTAAATATGAGGTCTAATCCTGAATTTTAGTCTGATGTAGGCCAAACCGTGTAATTTATCAAACATGGTTTATTGAGACAGAAACCCAAGAAGAGTGAGACTGAAGAAACACACTGTAATCTAACCGTGTTTTAATCCGACTGAATCCTTTCTTTATCTCTCGCTCTCTCTGTGTTTGCATAATCTTCATCGTTTTATTCATCAGTGGACAAAACATAATCTGGCCCATATGTTGCAGTATTGTATTATGACGTTGCACTAGCTGCTCCAGATGAATACGGCCCTTTACGATGTTTTAAACAGGCTGTCAGACTGCGGCCAATTAACATAATACTTGTGAATACATAGTAAGGAATAAAACACTTGGAGGCATGCTGTTGTAGGGGTTCACCGAAACTGGACAATTGAAGATTGGAAAAGTTGAGTCTATGCCTTCTATAATCTCTGTTTCCTGTCTTTGTCCAGTGTAGTATTCTGCTGTTGTAGCCCATCTGCCTCAAGGTTTGATGTGTTGTGCATTCTGAGATGCTTTTCTGCTCACCACAGTTGCAAAGAGTGGTTATTTGAGTTACTGTAGCCTTAATGTCAGCTCGAACCAGTCTGGCCATTTTCCTCTGACTTCTCACATCAACAAGGCATTTCTGCCTGCAGAACAGCCAGCTTACTGGATGTTTTTCGTTTTCTGCACCATTCTGTACTCAAACCAGCCTGTATGGCACCAACATCCATGCCATGGTCCATCCAAGTCACTGAGGTTTGAGATGAACAATAACTGAAAATCTTGACCTGTATCTGCACGAGTATATACTTTGCACTGGTGCCGCATGATTGGCTAATTGGATAATTGCATGAGTGTACAGGTGTTCCTTATAAAGTGGACAGTGAGTGTATGTGTTAAGGTTTGCCATATGTGGCCATGAATGTGGGTCTGTAATGAAAGAAGACATGAAGAGGCATTATCAGACATAGCATGAACCACTTTCAGATAATTTCCCAGAAGGATCAGCTGGCAGGCAGCCATCATGGAATGGCCCTGTATTAGTGCTAATGCAGCATGTTGCTGCTTTTTATGTGTGTGTGTTATACATTAAATATTGCAATATAAATGCATTACACCTAAGAGTTTCAATAAAAATCTAATCTAATCTAAACTAATATAGTGCTTTTCCATAAACCGGGGCACATTTCACAAATAATAATAATAATAAGGAACGATACTGCAAGCGATCCATGGACATAAATACTTATAGAGACAAATATTAAAGGCAGTAACGTAAACAACACTGCCTCATCTGTCAGATATAAATGTAAATATGTCATTCTTTCTCAGTCTGACTGCAGGATTGTGTATGGAGGTGTGCGTGTATGTGTGTGTGAGACTCTGGGCAGGCTTTTAGAGTCCTGGGTGAATGCAGGGACTAAACAGTGCAGTGATTGTCCTCTAGTCCTTTACATGCACCTCCGCATGGCAGTGAATACTGTTGGACCACACACACGCACACACACACACACACACACACACACACACACACACACACACTATTTTACATTATTTTATATAATTTATATTACACAGCAACAACGAACTTATCATGTAAAAAGCTGACATGATTGGTAGTTTCGTTTAGCAATTTGTTTAGGAATATCAGGAAAAAAAGGAAATTGCTTTGAAACTCGTAAGAGGAAGTGTGTAGCTTTCTAGGAATGTTAAGTGTTTCATTTCTGCATGCTCTCGAATCGGTCACCACATCTATAAAAAGCGTAAGTGATATTCTGGTGTCTAGGTTCAAGAAAGTTTATAATCTTTTGCAATTTTCTCTCTCTCTCTCTCTCTCTCTCTCTCTCTCTCTCTATATATATATATATATATATATATATATATATATATATATATATATATATATATATATATATGTCCTTCTCAAAATCAGCAACATGTGTACTAGATTCACCACCTAGACATTTTCTTAATCAAATTAAACAATTTAACCCTGTTAAAAACAATACACACCTCCAAAATATTTTAAACTCAGTTATCAAACAGTTGATTTAATAAACCTGATCTAGACCCTTGTCATCTGTCAAAGTGTAGGCCAATTCCAAACCTCTTCTTTATCTCTAAGATCCAAGATGTTGTGGCTCATGTTGAGCTCATACTTGCATAGTAATTATATGCATGAAATCTTTCAATCAGGGTTTGGTCTTCATCCCAGTACTGAGACAGCACTGGTTAAAGTAGTAAATGACCTTCTACTGGGTTGTGATCAGGGTTGTGTCTCCTTGCTTGTATACTGCACCATTTGCTACCATATATCACAATATTATTCTAAACAGAATAGAAAATGTTTCTGGAGTTTTTGGCTCAGGTCCTAACTGGCTGATCGCTATCAGTTTGTAAATGTTAATGGTGACTTGTCTATCCATTGGTGTTCCACAAGGCTCTGTTCCAGGGCCACTGCTTTTCCCCCCGTATATGCTACCTGTGGGTACATTTATGATATACATGGCATTAGCTTCCAGTGCTATGCTGATGACACCGCTATATGTTTTAGAAAGAGATACCAGGGATGTGTAAAGGACATTAAATACTTGATGCTGAGTAACTTCCTAATGAAAAGGATATTTGCATTTGAATATGTATAGAACTTCCTTTAGTTTTGATATTACTTACATTGCTTAATTTGGAATTGGTGTATCAGGAATTAGCTAAAGGAAGGAAGATGCCATTGGACAAGCCATAATAATTACACTAAGAATCTTAGAAGTACACATTAGTGGGAGAGAGAGAGATTTGCACATTCAAATTATCTAAATGTAATGTATCCATGAGGAATATCTGTTGCTCTAATGCTGCGTTTGTATGTGCAGGTGGTATTTTTGAGACACTGGAGAATGAGCCAGTCAGCGTTGAAGAGCTAGCCTTTAAATTCGCAGTGACCAGCATCAACCGAAACAGGGCATTAATGCCCAACACAACACTCACCTATGACATCCAGCGCATCAACATGTTCGACAGCTTTGAAGCCTCAAGGAGAGGTAAATCGGAGCTTTGGAACAACAATATTTATTATAACGCTTATCCATTCTGACATTCTTGCCAGAAATCGTATTCTGGAATCTTTTACACAACTCTAGCTCATAAATTTACAGTGGTGTTTCTAGCCTGAATGTTATAGGACTCACATCTTTTCTGGCTAGTACATTACATTTACATTAAAAGTACAGTATATCCCCTATAGTAAATTTGTTCTGGCAATGCCCTGTTCTTGTTTAGTGTAACTACATGCTCTTTTGTTACCTCACAGTCCTGACAAGAGTTTGTCAAGTCCACTCCAGTTCTAACTCCTATGGCTTCCTACAATCTGTACATTTGTTTTGTAACTCATTTGGTTTACCCCTTTACTTATGAGGTTATTACTTTCTAGATTTGTTAACAATTACTCTATCTGGGTCTATTTGTCAAAATAATTTAGCCACATAATTCCAAAATTTACATAAAATTTACACAGTGAAAGTTATGTGTAGGTTACATGGCTGCTTAAGTAGATTTCTTGGGCTCCCCATTTAGATAATGCGAGTTACCTGCATGTAGTTCACGCTTCCGAGTCCAAGATAAGGTGTTACTTCTAAACACAAGGACTTGCCATTAAGCAGGATAAAGTCCCCCCCCCTTTATGTTACATACAAGCAAAAATCTAACAGGAGTCTTGCATATTGCCAAAAGTCTTTCAGTACATCACAATGACTTCACTATGTGATGACTTTTTGTTGCTCTCCTTCCCTTCATAACACCTTCTCATCACTTACTCTAACTCTTCTCTCATTTACTTTCAGCATGTGATCAGCTGTCACTAGGTGTGGCTGCGGTCTTTGGCCCCTCCCACAGCTCCTCAGTCAGTGCAGTGCAGTCCATCTGTAACGCGCTGGAGGTTCCTCACATACAGACACGTTGGAAACATCCATCTATGGACAACAGGGACAGCTTCTACGTCAACCTGCACCCAGAGTATGCCTCCATTAGCCGGGCTGTGCTCGACATTGTGCACTTCTACAAATGGAAGAGTGTCACTGTAGTGTATGAGGATGCAACAGGTAGGAGGGGTTTATCAGTGATAGAAGCTATAAATAAACCTTTTGCAGGAGTGGGTGGGATTGGTTAGACTTTCTGTGGGAGCATGTGGGATTGGTCAAACGTTCTGTGGGAGCAGGCGGGATTGGTCAAACTTCCTGTGGGAGCGGGTGGGATTGGTCAAATTTTCTGTGGGAGCGGGTGGGATTGGTCAAACTTTCTGTGGGAGCGTGTGGGATTGGTCAAACTTCCTGTGGGAGCGGGTGGGATTGGTCAAACTTCCTGTGGGAGCAGGTGGGATTGGTCAAATTTTCTGTGAGAGCGGGTGGGATTGGTCAAATTTTCTGTGGGAGCGTGTGGGATTGGTCAAACTTTCTGTGGGAGCGGGCGGGATTGGTCAAACTTCCTGTGGGAGCAGGTGGGATTGGTCGAACTTTCTGTGGGAGTGGGTGGGATTGGCTTTTATGTTCTCTCTTATGTGGTAAACAGAATTATGGGGTTGCCATCTCTGAGAAGGGCATATGTGATGCACAAATTCTTCCAAAAGTTTTCCAAAAACCTTAGAAGATAGCTGTCCTGTTCCCAAAGTTGCTGCCTACCTTTGACTGAATCGAAGCAACTGTGGTGTGCAATATTTTCACGGAACTCTGAAGTGGCACAACAGAAAATGCGCATCCTATCGTCAGGTGATCTCGAGTTCAAATCCTGACGATGCCACAGCCTTCCATGGCTGAGAGTCCTAGAGAGCCTCTCTGGGTGGGAGGGATGTTGTTACACTCTCCCCACTCTCTCCCCTGTGTCACAGAGCCTGTGAAGTAGCATAAGCAGCAGTGTGAATAGATGTAGTTGGTTTCACATGCCTTGGAGAAAGCATGTGCTAGCCTTCACCCTTTCTGGTTGATAGCTGTTGTGTGATAGAGCTGGTTGGTGGTTGGGAATCTCTGTCCACCTAACAAAATTATGAGATTACCTATGCTGAGAAGGACACATGCAATGCTTACCTCATATTTGACTAGAATAAGGAACTGAGAAGGAGTGTGCAAATGCTGCCTATCTAGAGAACTGCCTTCCGATTGGAATATGAAAATATGGTATATACATTGGTTGAGATTATAAAACAACAAGAGACAGGCAGACTAACCTACATACTGAAGTAGGGGGCATGGTTAATACTGAGCTGAAGGAAAGAAGAAAGCAAAGGCATAGCAGAAGGCTATGTAAGGTAAACACCTTACTGTGTTTGCTTATTTGTTTTGAAGGTCTGATTCGTCTGCAGGAGCTGATCAAAGCTCCATCCCGTTACAGCATTAAGATTAAGATCCGCCAGCTGCCTGTGGGGAACAGAGACGCTCGGCCGCTTCTCAAAGAGATGAAGAAGGGTAAAGAGTTCTGCGTCATCTTCGACTGCTCATACCAGACCACAGCCGAGGTGTTAAAACAGGTAATACATGCAAAAACTCTCCTGAGCTCAGCACAGGTAACACGCTCAGGAAATATCAGGCTTCTGTGTACACTGGAATGCAGCATCTATAAATATGAATTTATATGAATGAAATTTCTTTCTCTTTCTCCACAGTTACTCTCTATGGGCATGATGACTGAGTACTACCATTTCTTCTTCACCACGCTGGTAAGTCACAATGCCTAAGGTTTGATTACACAATATTTTCTATCGGGGGGGCACAGTGTCTTAGTGGTTAGCATGTTTGTCTTGCACCTCTGGGGTTGGGGGTTTGAATCCCTGCCTTAAAAAAAAAACTGACCCAAATTTCATGCCTCATACAAGAAAAAACAACTTTTTTGTGATTTTATGCTTTCAATTTTGAGTGTTTCTGTTTGGGTTAGAGAGTGTGACTCTGTTGAGGTGTGTTGTGCTGTAGGATATGTATGCTCTGGATCTGGAGCCGTACCGCTACAGCGGCGTGAACATGACAGGTTTCCGCCTTCTGAACGTAGACAGCCCTCAGGTGGCATCTGTGCTGGGGAAATGGTCCACGGAGAGAGTTCAGGGTCCACCGAAACTCGACACTGGCATAATGGAGGGCATAATGACGGTTAGAAATCATCCCAAAATGACCACCCTTTCATATATATCATCAGGCATCACTTTTATCTTTTGGATAAAAGTGTTTTGTGGACATTTCGCAACATTAATTGTAACTACAAACAGATCAAACGTACATGTCATTGTAATCGTTGGCAAATCGTGTTGGTATTGGAAAAGAATCAACTTCGAAGTTATACCAAGTGCTCTGTTTCATCACACCACCCTGATGTTGATAATTTTTCTATAACAGCACACACACAAGTGTTTGATTCTCTACTTAACGCACCCTTCCTAAGAATGCAGTGCGTGTATTTAAGTGTGTGTGGTACATCAGCGTTTCCTGATTACACTTGGCCCCTTAACAAACCTTTCATGATGCATGATGATAACATGGGTGTGATGGGTGTGTAAAATTGTGTATTTTGTCTCTGCCAGACTGAAGCGGCTCTGATGTATGATGCCGTGTTCATGGTGGCAGCAGCGGCGCAGCGAGCATCACAGATCACCGTCAGCTCGCTGCAATGCCACCGACACAAACCCTGGCGCTTCGGCTCGCGCTTCATCAGCACATTTAAAGAGGTGAGTGGTAGCTTCAATGCAAGTCAAAGGAATTCATTATTAGTTAATGATTAATAATCGAGCGTTCATGTTTTCTAATTAACTTAGTTCCTCAAAATTATTTCCCCGAAGAGGAATAATGAGTAGTCCTGGGAAAGGGTGGTCACACTGGCTAAACACTGTCTCTGCTTGTCCTTTGATGTTCATTTCTGATCACCTGCATGGGATTAAAACATCCTGGGACTCTTTTTGTTGGAATCCCAGTCTGAAAGCACACCTCTACACCAGTCCTAAATGACCACAGAACTTTATGCTCTATTATGGTCCAAAGTTGCGTAATTGGTCCTGGTCTCTGGGTAAGAGGGATGGCTTTCCTCTTTCTCCTGTTGATCACAGAGTTGTAAGTACCTTTCAAATCCAGATGCCAGAGCCATCTGTAGCCGGGAGTCCAAGAGAGCAAAACTCTGTGTGTGTATACACAGTACATATGAAGACAGAGGATTGAATTGGATTTACAGTGCGGCATAATAAGGAGAGGAGGGGTTCACTCCAGTTTTCCCAGCATGCCGTTTGGTCAGTTTTCCCAGAATTCCATGAGTTCAGTTTTGAAGAGCTCAATCAGCTACAGTATATTATGAAAATGATTGAAATGGAGTAACATTTTTTCATGGAACATCTGTGTGTTTTCATTCAGTTCCAGAGGAACTGTAATGGGATGAATTTGTGTCCATCAGTCTTTTCATTGTGTCCCGTTTTCATCGTCAGTCTCAGTGGAACGGATTAACTGGACAGATTGTCCTGAACAGGACAGACGGCCTGAGGAAAGATTTTGACCTTGACATCATCAGCCTGAAAGAAGACGGCATGGAAAAGGTTCACACACACACACACACACACACACACACACATACTGTAATTAGTCATCAAAGTATGATAACTTCGTAATTACAATAATGACCTCATAATCCCAGAGACGATGTTATTATTAATGATGGCCTCATAATTACAGTAATGACTTACTGCAATAATGACTTATTATTGTGATGACTTCATTACTTCATTAATACAGTAATGACCCCATTATTACAGTGTTATTTGTTATTGTGGTGATGAACTAATTATTACAGTGGTTATTTCATTATTACAGTGATGACTGGTATTACAGTAATGATCTCGGTACTACAGGGATGACCTCATTAGTGCATCATTAACCTTATTGGAACACTGGTTTCATTATAACAGTAGTAACCTTTTTTATTACAGATATTATTACTTTCACAACCCTATTGGTACACTGACATAACCTTAATATTACAGTAATGACTTCATTATTGCCTCAGTGGCAATATTATTACAGCAGTGACCTCATTTGTGCAATGTTAAACTGATTAGTACTAATATTTTGGTTATTATTATAGCAATTACATGAATTTAAAACAGTAATAGTCAGATAATTACAGTGATGACCTCATTATGATGCTAATTTTACAGTGATGACCTTATTATATTTTAATTCTTTGAACAAAATACCTTAATTCAACCTTGTGTTGTAATAATGGAAGAATAATAATAAGTGTTTGTACCAATTGCAACGTGGTCGTATTTCCTTTACCGTTATTACATTAATGGAATTTTTATTAGGTCGTCAGTTATGTATCTGATTTTTTCCCCCCTCTTTCTCTGATTTTTCACAAGTCGGATGCTGGGCACTTTCATAAAGTGTGGAGGAAGGTTTGTTTTCACGGGATGGCTTTACTTCTTCCCCTCCAGCCCTTTACCCTTACTTCTGCTTTTAATCCCCTGGCCACTCGGAATTAAATAAAAATACTACTGTACTGTACTGCATTATAGTCCTTTTGGCTGTGACAGTGGCATTTAAGCACTTAGCTAGAGTAGCTAGCTAAAACCACTTGATAAATTGTATGTATGAAACTCGGTATATTTTTTTAACCTGCCACAAACATTTTAACTGTAACACAGTGTCACAACTAGAAGTCTGAATTTGCACGGGCCAATTTGTACAGATGATTAAACTGTCTAAAGAAAGAGGAAGTGACCACGTTAGCTAGCTAGCTACGTATGCTCAGTATGTAGTTTGTATGATTGGTGGTATAGTGCCTTGACAAAAATTTGGATGAGAGAGCACTTGTAGCTTTAGTTACAACTTCATTTATATGAAAGTTTAACAGCAATCGAAAACTGTGCAAAAAGCGATAACTGTGTAGTATACACGGATAATTTACTTGTGAATTAATTGTTTTAGGAAGGCTAGCTTAGAAAAACGCCGTATTGAAACATTTTATTTATATTTCCATTGTTTCTCTCCACTGTAACCCCATTATAGTGGTGTCTTTCCTAATATTTTGCATTATTTGCTTCCTCAATATAGGCTCTTGCTAAAAAAATTTATATACAGATTGTAGATGTCCTTCAATATGTGTATTCCTGAACATTTGATGAAAATGTAATACCTTATGATTTACTTTTTATCAGATTGGGGTGTGGAACTCTAACACAGGACTTAACTTGACGGACAGCAAAGACAAGTCGGGTAACGTTACGGACTCCATGGCCAACCGGACTCTGGTCGTCACGACTATTCTGGTAAAGATTGTCAGGAAATTGTTTGAAGATCTATAACATTTACCTTTTAACTATTAATAATAAGTCCATAGCTATCAATAAGACAATGTGAAGTCATTAGTTTATTAGTTATGAGTTTAACACTCCGTGTTAATACTTTCAAGTGTATTTTTTCAAGTGTTTGGTTAAGGCTGTTGAAATACATTGCTGATGACCCCAGAGATAGATCCATGAATCCTTTATGGTTTTATAACAAAACATTTAGTTTAAAATCCTAAATATATCTTTATCACAGTGACGATTTATACAATCAACAATCAACAGAAGCTGTATCAGTGTAGGATGAATGTGCTAAGCTTGCTTGTTCAGGTGGTTTCCATGCTCACTTAGGAACAAGGTATTAATCTTTAGATGTTAGGGCAAAACTGGTGCTACTGGGTGTTACTGGGGTGGATACAGCACATATAACTAGACCTTAAGGACCACTGCACTGTTGAAGTTGGATAATAGTTGTAATAGTTGTAATCCATATAGATTTGACAGAACGAGGTGCCATCCACAAGACTTGGCATAGAAACATGACAACTATAGGCGCCTTTCCACCAAGGTTCTTAAAATGGATTATTTTTTACTTTTGTGAAACAAACAACAACAGGACTACCAAAGGTCATAAGTAAGAATACATAGAATTGTATGTTTCATGCAGTCTATCCTTTACCAGAGAACTGCACCTGCTCTGAACCTAGAACTATTGCTAAGGAACTAAAATTGGCCCTGGTTGGCCCTCTGGTGAAAAATAGCCAGAAGTTTCTGACTTCCTGAAAATGTTCCTTGTTTGGCTGTGGATCATCTGTTGGAAAGTAGCTTAATGTACTTTAATTCCTGAAAATGTTTGTTGTTTTTTTTTTAAAGCAGTAGTAATGCACCTTATGAGAACCCTAGTCGTACCTGTTCCAGAGAACAATACCTGCTCTGGAGCAAGAACTATGGCTAAGAAACTAAAATTGGCCCATGTTCCTCTGGTGGAAATTAGCCTAAAGTTCCTGACCTCCTAAAACATTCGTGTTTTTTTAACGCAGCAGAAACGCACCTAATGAGAAGCCCAACCACACCTACTCTAGAGAACAGTACCCTCTCAGGAGCTAAAACTATTGCTAAGTAAATATAATTGGTGCTGGTTCCTTTGGTGGAAACTAGCCAAAAGTTCTTGACCTCCTTGTGTTTTTTTTTTTTTGTGTTTTTTTAAGCAGGGGTAATGCACCTTATGAGAACCCCAGTTGTACCTGTTGTAGAGAACAGGACCTGCTCTGGAACTAGAACTGTGGCTAAGGAAGTCAAATTGGCCCTGGTTCCTCTGGTGGACACTAGTCTAATGTTCCTGATCTCCTGAAAATATCCCTGGGTTTTTTAAAGCAGCAGAAGTGCATCTCATGAGAACTAGCAAGATAGAACTAGAAGCTAAAGACTAGATGACAGGAATATAGAAAAAAGAACTAAAGAATACTTGGAATATAGCTTTAAATTACAGCACCAACAATAGTGTAAACAATCTTCGGTGGAGTGTTACGGGCAGAGCGTAAAACCAGACCAGTAAACAACATTTGAGAATTTATTAATTAATTATTAAATGGAGCCACAAATCTTTTCTTATACTTGTGGGTCTTCCTGATGGCACGTTTTGAGTTTAAATACAAGATGGAAGGGATGGGACAGCCGATAACATCGTTGTTCCAGTTCAAATTGTTCACCAAATACATTTTTCTGGCAGGAAAACCCATACGTGATGTATAAGAAATCGGACAAGCCACTGTACGGGAACGACCGCTTCGAGGGTTACTGCTTAGACCTGCTGAAGGAGCTCTCCAACATCCTGGGATTTTCGTACGAGGTCAAACTTGTCTCGGATGGCAAATATGGTGCCCAGAACGATAAGGGGGAGTGGAATGGCATGGTTCGAGAGCTCATAGATCACGTATGTTTCACATGTGGAACATTTATATCATGTGACAAATCTAAACAAAAAAAGATGAAGGGTTTATAAAGGAAACAGGGAATGTACCAATGACAGATAGTGACAGGTACTGTTATGGTAAATGTTCTGAAGGGGAGAAGATGACATCATCAAACGAGCCTGAGCCAAACATACATGAGCTATGCCCTAAACCACCATGCTGCTCTATTGATGAGTGAAAATAGTTTGCCATCTGTGGTAACCTATATTGTGGTACTAAATTGTGTGATACTACATGCTATTTGGTTTGGTATTTATTGGTGGACCTGGATGGCTAAACACCACATGGAAAATAGTGTGTGCCAATCATGGGCTATGTCCATGCCAGTTGAAACCTAGTTTACCACTAATGATGGCTGGAAAATATTCTTTCTTGAGGCTTTATCTCAAGTTTATCTGCTAAGACGTTTATCTGCTAAGATAGCTAACAACTGCTTGCTTATTGTAAGTATCATAGGTTTGCATACTCTTTGGCCATACAGCTTGGTAAGAGCTGAATCTTCAGGATATTTACCAAAATGGCAGTCGATGAAGAAAATCATGATGTTTCCAAAAATCGGCTTAATTTTTTTTTATCGTTTTATCGATAATCGTTTTTTATTCTGCAGGTGGCGGATTTAGCTGTGGCTCCACTCACCATTACCTACGTCAGGGAGAAGGTGATCGATTTCTCCAAACCCTTCATGACCCTGGGAATCTCCATCCTGTACCACAAACCCAACGGCACAAACCCGGGCGTCTTCTCCTTCCTGAACCCGCTCTCCCCTGATATCTGGATGTACGTCCTACTCGCCTGCCTAGGAGTCAGCTGCGTCCTTTTCGTCATCGCCAGGTAAAGACAGCTTTCAAAAACTTTAATGAAATCCTGGTACTCCCTAGCCTTTAGCTGAGATCTGAATGCTCTCACACTGCTGAAAGTGGACTTGAGACAGAGACAGCTTATAACATTTAAGTCCTGCCCATCCAGTAAATGTCAAAACTGTCAGATATTCCTATCCTGGGGGCATATTTGGTTTTTGTAGCCTTTGTAGGAGCTAGATACTGTGGTTAAGATTACGGTTAGGTTTAGGTGTAGCATAGCATTAATTAGCTATATTATTAATTATGTCAGTGGAAGGTCCTCAGAAGGATAGTAAGACAAAGGTTTTGGTGTGTGTGTGTGTGTGTGTGTGTGTAGGTTCACACCTTATGAATGGTACAATCCTCACCCCTGCAACCCTGACTCTGATGTGGTGGAGAACAACTTTACACTGATCAACAGTGTGTGGTTTGGCGTTGGAGCACTAATGCAGCAAGGTAGGACCTTCCTTTTTTAAATTCAACTATTTGGAGAATCCGACATACAAGCCCATCATGGATTCTTTTCATCACATTGATTCCACTCCATTGATCATCTGAACACGAGGGAATTAAACATTATGCTACCACTACCATGTTTCACTCTGGGGATTGTGTTCTCTGGGTTAAGAGGGTGAATACTTATGAAAGGCACTGTATAGAATCAGCAAATTATATCGATCTAGTGTGTGTGTGATAATTTTTTGCCTCCCCAGGTTCAGAGCTGATGCCTAAAGCTTTGTCCACTAGGATTGTTGGGGGCATCTGGTGGTTTTTCACACTCATCATCATCTCATCATACACAGCAAATCTCGCTGCATTTCTCACCGTGGAGCGCATGGACTCACCCATCGACTCGGCTGACGATCTCGCCAAACAAACCAAGATCGAGTATGGAGCCGTGAGGGACGGTTCCACCATGACCTTCTTCAAGGTGAGAACACAGAGCAGGTGTCCGTTCTCCTCTTAAAGCTCCATACTTTGTATGACAAACTAACAATTTCTTTCCCTTGCTCCCCCAGAAGTCGAAGATCTCAACGTATGAGAAGATGTGGGCCTTCATGAGCAGCCGTAAGAACACAGCTCTGGTGAAAAACAACCGCGAGGGAATCCAACGTGTGCTGACCACCGACTATGCACTCCTGATGGAGTCCACCAGCATCGAGTACATCAGCCAGCGCAACTGCAACCTCACACAGATCGGAGGCCTCATTGACTCCAAGGGCTATGGAGTGGGAACCCCAATCGGTGAGAGGAGGAACCAGTATTTACAAATTGTTTTATTTTGCCTTGAGTTTCTCAAAGGTGTCTGGTTAATGGTATATAGAGCCATCTGATTTGTGGTTCATCACTTATTTGTCGGCAAAAACCTCTAACCAGGTCATGTGACCCATTAATTACTTCTTGTAGTAAATGGGTTTTGATGGACATCTTATAGATGTCACTAATATTGCTAGTATCACATCAGCTCATCTGGCTGATGCTTTCTTTTATCCAAAACAACTTACAGTAGAGTCAGGAGGCAATTGTGCAGTTGAGGGTTAAGGGTCTTGCTCAAGGAGCCAACAGTACCAGCTTGGTGATGGGATTTGTACTCACAATCTTCCAAACAGTAGCTCAAAGACCCACCCACCTGAGTCACCACTTCCCCGATGTCATGTTTTTTCAGTATATTAGTCTTCAGTAGTTTATCAAACCAATGCAAATTTCCTTTCAAATGCTGTAGTATCTATGATGTCATGGTGGAGCAGCTAGGAATGGGGCTCACCATATTAACCAGAGCAGAATGTTAGCGGTATAACTATAAAATAAAGTAGATAAATAAGTTAACACCCGTAAAACAAAAACTGTTGTTGAATATTAATGTTTTTTCCGCCCCCGCAGGTTCCCCGTACCGCGATAAAGTGACGATTGCAATTCTGCAACTGCAGGAGGAAGGAAAGCTGCACATGATGAAGGAAAAGTGGTGGCGAGGAAACGGCTGTCCGGAGGAGGACAGTAAGGAGGCGAGCGCTCTCGGTGTCGAGAACATCGGCGGCATCTTCATCGTCCTCGCCGCTGGGCTCGTGCTCTCCGTGTTTGTGGCCATTGCTGAGTTCGTTTACAAATCGCGCAGAAATCTCGATGTGGAGGAGGCGAATGTTGGGCAGTGCGAGTGGCACAACAAGCACTGACAAACAACAGACGACTGGATAAATAATATCGCAGCCCTACTTGCAATGGTACATTAGGAATCTCGACCAAATTTGGAATGGAAAAAAGACTCTCACTCAAAGGGAATTATTGGTAACGTACTTCGGTGCAACAATCACAGAACGTATTATTTTCATAACCGTCACATTCCTGTACTTTCCTTTTCTTCTTCTTTGCTCTATGTAGCACAAAATGTTAAACTCTTCACCTTTATATGTGGACTACATAGGGTCTGAAACAGGGAGCCATTTGGGATTCAATCACTAGTCCTATATACTGGAAATACATTACAAATAATGGCTTTTATGCATAGCGTAGTGCACTATGGATCAATCATGAGTTGAGTTCCATTTATATAGTAAGGATTTAATACAGGAAAACACACACGTTGGTATTCTGGTCTCAGACGCAACCACAGACTTTTTCTTGTGTGATACTGACTTGAGCAAAGAATCCAGCGCCACTTTTTGATAGTTTGATGGTGCCCTGAAATTCATGTTTTGGGCTGTAAATACATTCAAAACGATTATGGCATGTCATTTGAATTCAATATGAAATACATAAATATGACTCTATTAATTGTGTTTGTTTAAACGCCTTGGAGTAAACGCTATTGAAAAACCCTGGCTTGGACACTTCTACTGGGAGCCCAGGGACGTGCGCAACCCGACTCTGAATATGAGGAACTTTCCCTGTGTAACGTTTTCACTCTGAATATTGTCCCAGTGTGTCTAACAAGAAGCTGTTTGGGACTAAATCACTAGTCCTATTTAAGTACGCTAACTACACAATAAAATAAAAGCTTTTATGTATATAGTGTATACAAGACAACCAGACATTTGGCATTCAGCTTCCTATGAAATAAAGGTTCCAACTCAACGTTCAGTGGTTGGGGGATTGAAAAACTGTTTGAAATTTAAATGCACTACATAGTGAGAAATTCTTTTTTTATACCCTATGTAGTGCACCCTTTCTCAATTGGGAGTCATATGTCATTCAGCAGCTGTGTAGTTTATTATTATTATTATTATTATTATTATTATTATTATTATTATTATTTTCCAAATGTGTTTGTTACAGTTTTTCCTCTTTCAAGCCTGAAAGCTGAACTGAGACACTTTCAAAATACTTTATATATTTAAAAAAATATATATATTAACTTTAAATTGCAGCCATTATGTATTTTAATTGAATTATTGATTTCTGATCTGTCCTTAAGCTTTATTACTAGTTCATTACATGATTTAAATTTGAAAGCATCTTGTACTTTCTCTTTTTCCCCTCTAAGATCTTTTATTCATGTCTGATTTTATATTGTCTGACGTTAATGAAAACAATGACCATCTTTTTCCTTTGGTTACTGTTTCTTACTGCTAATTTTTTTGTGTATGAAATATACAGTAAGAGTATAAATACAGTATGGGGGAGTGAGAGAGAGAGAGAGAGAGAGAGATACACACACAGAGAAAGGAGAGAGGACATCTGGCTGCTCAATGAGACCTTAAATGCTCGGGTTGTGATGAATTCAGGACTGAACCCTTGTTCTTTAATCTCCTGAAGCCTTAATCGAGTCTTTCATCACAAACCGGGATTAGAAACTGAAGGCAGGGGGGATTAAAGAAAGTGACCTGGAATCAGCCTCCTCCTCCTCCAATGAGCTTCACAGAGCTGAGTAATCACAATGTACTGAGGTTTTGTGTGTGTGTGTGTGTGTGTGTGTGTGTGTGAGAGAGAGGTTAGGAGTTTATTAAAAATGAAACACATAGTGTGCAGTGTGTCTTAAACCTCGACCTTTAGCTCATCGTTCATTTATTATTTTTGGAATGACACTCTGATGTCACAGACCCGATGTCTGGCACCGGAACCATCTTTTCCTGATGTCTATACCACAGCGCTGTCGCATTCTCACTTCTGATTGGTCAGAGGACGGTGATTCATTTGCTATAACTGCAGCTCTGACAGTTTTCATAGTAACAGTTCCATTCAAGCCGCTGTGGTGTAAGAGGAATAAAACACTTCGGGGTGCGTGCTGTTATCGGAAAATCAGTATCTCCGCTTCATCACAACACCACTCGTTGCTTATTTTCCTGTAACAGATTGCGCACAAGTGTTTTATTCTTTAGAAAGTTCATTCCTCAGGGATACATGCATGTACTTTTCTGGCTTGGCCCCCAACTTGCGACTTGATTGGTCGGGAGGTAAAAAAGTGAAAAAAAAAAACTCTTTATAACCGTGATGAACAGAGAAGCATTTCAGAACTCACGCCCTCTGAAACGTGTGATAATATGCGAAACCGAGTCCTAGGACGTTTGGCCAAACTTCACAAAACAGACAAATCTGCAGCAGTGATGTCATGCAATCACGTCAACATGGACCAGAATAGCTTGTGGAATCCATGTCACCAAGAAGACACTACTCTGTTCCTAATAAAGTGGACGGTGAGTGTATATACTCTACAGACAGACAGACAGACATGAATAGAGCAACATACACACAGACAGACTGAGACATGGAGCAGATAAAGATAGACGGTTTATACATAACTGTTTATTCCATATGACATGGAAATGGCATCTTGCTTCATCATTCATCACACACACACTCTTGTAAAACGTAGAGTCCTCGCTCATCTCCCTTCGACTCCGAAGTAGAGCTGGAAGATTTGGGCGCAGCCTCGCTCGCTGAGGAACTGGAAGAGCTGCCCGAGGTCCATGTGGTTCCCTCTGTTCCCGTGAGGATCGAACGCGGCCTCCTCGAAGCTGTCGAATCGGCGCAGCGACTCTGCGCTCTGGCCGGCTGGATCCAGCGGGACATCCTCTCTGTGACGGATCACGATGCGCTTCCAGGTCAGGACCTTCACTCTGCACAGAATCATACGTAACAAACGAGGTCAAATGGTGAAATGATCGCACAAGGGGACGTGTAGATAACCAGCCAGACAACCGAAATGACAGCGGGACCGACTTAAGGACTTTTAAAGCGCCGCTGCATCACTCTCTTTAGATGGGGATGAAGCAAGGGCTAAATCCCACTGCACCACTGAGATGAGTCTGGGTGATAAACGACCTCTAACACACACACACACACACACACACACACACACACACACACACACACACACACACCTGGCCCAGAATTCCTCACAGGCGGCCTGTAGACCCTCCACACACACGACCCCGGGCTTCCCCGGCATGCTGAAGCCGGTCAGCTGCAGCTCTTTGGCCCACTCCAGGATGTTCTTCCTCTTGGTCTTGTTGTAGATGTGATGGCTGTAGATCCACAGTCTGGTGAAGGTCTCTGCGCTCGGCGTTTCTGCTTCCCCCTTCGCGTCCTCCTCGAGGAGGTATCCGTGCGTGTGATCCCTGACCCAGTCGACGGCGGACAGCACACACACTTCGCCCGTGCAGCTCTCACGCAGGTACGAGCGCAGATCGGAGACGAGGCAGGCGTGCTGTGCCCGGCTCAACTCGCCACATCTACGACATATCACACTTTACTACTTATTAATCAGCACTTTCCGGCCAATCAGAATCCAGAATTCAGCATCGCTGTGGTGTAACAAACAAATATTTTTGATTCATCAATCACAGATGAAAGGATACGGAAGTTTTTGATACCTGACAACGATCTCGGGCAGCGCTGCTGGATAGTCGGACGGGTACGTGCACGAGAGCGAAACGTCCACCTGCATGCGAGAGCAACATTATCGTAAGAGATAAATAAACGACAAACTCAACACACGTGGCGTCTTTACATGCAGTATACACGCCATTAAAAACGTACATAAACAATACATCACCATACCAACGATATCTCAGAAAGGTGTATCGTGTAATCATTTATCACAATATCAATATTATATCGATATATCGCCCGGCCCTTGGTACCGGAGCTTAAAGGGAAAATCCACCCTGAACAACTTGTATATTAATATTTATAACTAGCACATGATCTTGAGTGGCGACCAAGATTTCTTTTAGGTATAAACTGCTTTCATCGGCATTGATTAACGGTTCCGTACACCAGCATTTTACCCGCTGATAGTGAGTGGTGCAGTTAGATTTATCCCTCGCTTCATGTCTACCTGCAGAGAGCGATGCAGTGGCGCTTTAGTGATCACTGAACACATCACGTAATCATGTAATAACGTGTTTCAGGGTGGAGTTTTCCTTTAATCATTGATTTATATATACACACACACACACACACACACACACACACACACACACACACACACACACACACATATATATATATATATATATATATATACACGTTAAAGTGTGTTTAGTTCACCCCGGCATGTGTCCGGATCTTGACGCAGAGCTCAGGTCTGGTGTTTGGTGGACAGTCCGCTGTTCCCTCCACATAAGCCCTGAGATCCGCATACGCCACCTGCTCCACCTCCAGCTCCTCCTGGCTGGGGAACATACTCAGCAGCAGCTCGACTTCAGCCAGCTGAGCCTCTGCGTGCTCGGTCTGAGCCATTCACCCTTACACTCAACTGCAGTCTGATCTAATCTGATCTCTCACTGCTGATGTGGCACAGACAGAAGAAACAAACACCACCGCCATGTAGTGTCATACAACTCTCCGTCATATAACTCTCATAAACACAACACCAGCATGTTTAAACCATTTAATATGTCCAAATAGCACAAATCCTAAACTGTTGTCCTGTAAATAATCACTCTTGCACAAAACTATTGTGCAATGTACTGCGCACAGTAACGTTTAAATGACACCAAGTATAGTTTGCATTTCATAACTTAGAGCTGTTTGATGGGCAATTAATCACTAGTACACGCGAACTACCTATGTGTGAAACTAGCGACCGTTACCGACAGTACTTCCGGTGACAAAAAGAAATTATGATAAACTAACACCAGGTAATAGACAAATTATTCATCTCTCTTAAACTTAAAATATCACCAAGTGTGTTTAATATTTTCGGAATTTAGAGCTACTTGATTATTATTATTTTTTTTTATTAGCCGAAGCTAGACAGTTCCTGGTGGGTATAGCAACTACTTCCGGCCACCAAAAAAAAAAAAAAAAAAAAGTCATGTTACGTGTCAAATAAATACATCATGCAAACATAAATGTTTACATAATTTTTTTTTCATAATTTAAAGAATTATATTTTAAAAAATATATATTATTATATTTAGAAAAATATATATATTTAGAAAAAAAATAGCCAGTGACCCAGTGTGAAGTGAGTTATTGTTAACAACAGTATTTCCGGTCACAAAAAGCCACGTTAAAAAATGTAATTAAATCTAGATAGTCAGCAATAATAAAATGATTCGCCTTTTAAGAAAACATCAAATTATAAATTAAAACATTTTAAAATTACGTGGCTACAACTTCAAAATAAAATAAAATAAAATAAAAACACAATCGCAAATTTGATGTTTACCGGAAGCAATAAGCAAATTCGGTTGCGTTCCAAATACCATGTATTCCAGATACAGAGCACTACGTAAGGGTGTACAAGGTGTCAGATTATATGCTAAGGATTGCGCCTAGGTAGGGAATGATGAGATATTTGGATTTGAACCGTAGGAAGCGTGTAGTTTAATAGCTATAGCTACATCTGTGACTGAAACGAATTTCGTTAACAAAATGGTTTTGTTACACGGATTTCTATCTGTCACAGGATCATGTACAGTAGTATGAGATTATACATTCCATGAAAAGAAAGAGCAAGACTACAAACTGTGTAAACTTCACTGCTGTTAGCTAGCGAGGTAAGCATGACGTTAGCATTGGCTTAAAAAAAAAAAAAAAAAAAAAAAAAAAAAAAGAATAAATCTAAAATTAAAGTTAAATGCGGATAAAAGAAAAGGCGTTGTATGGAGAAAAATATACACATTTGGGATTTTAAAAAAAAATTTTATTAATTAAAAATTTTTTTGTGAAGCGAAATACTTTTGAGCTAAAGGTCATTTTCGCTTTCTTTATACTTGGAGAAGATAAAAGTATTTATTCGTATTATTTAAATATATTTTTTAAATAGATAAATATACATTCAGTAACAAATAATGTTTTAGCGTTTCTGTTCTGGACTATATTATTATCTCTTACACTTGGAAATTGTATTGGAGCTTTTCAATTCACGCAATGATTCATTAAACGTGCATCGATTTGCATAAATAGTACATGACGTCATATTGGACACCTAGGGTGCGTAAGGAGAAGGGAGCAGGGTCCTAAATGACTATAATGACGTCATCACCACTTTTACCTACTTAAAAAAATATATATATATATATATACACGTGTGTGTTTTTTATGTGCGCTGTGTGTCGTACGTTTGCGCAGGAAGTGTGTGTGTCACAGCGTAACGTTTCAGACGTCTATCGATGGGGAAGAAGCGAGCCAAAGACAGAGGCAGGAGTCCTAAACTGGACAGCGCTGTCGACCTGACGGGTGAGTGACGCCGGCCGCACCCGTATACCATATACTCTTACTTCCTGAATCAGGTCATGTGACCCGTGTGTGTGTGTTGGTGTTCATTCAGGTGCGACGTGTACGCACATCCGTAAAGGAACAGACCCGAGCTGGCTGAGGAAGACGAGCCTGGATAAGAGCTGGGACGCGTGCGAGGCGTGCGAGCAGGAGAAACACACCGAGAACGAAGACGGAGACGGACGAGACACGGCGGGGATATGGATGTGTCTCAAATGCGGACACAGAGTGAGTGAGGACGCGTGTGTATTGTAGTGTGCAGGGTCTAGTACTCGGCATGGCTCCGTATTGCATATCTAGCTCACTACATAGGGTGCCTGAGCCACTGTTTCATACCCTATCTAGTGCACTGCATTCAAACCCTATAAAGTGCAGGGAGTCAAATCCTAAAATGACCTCAGACACTAAATACAGTGTAGTAACCCTTATTCTACACCCTACATAGTGCACAAGAGTAAAGAGCTGCATCCTTTATCGCTCTTTGACATATCAGACGCTAATTACCATTCCTTCGTAGTGCACTAGATCCTAAAACGTTCAGGATCGGGCCCTGGCGAGTAAACGTTCTCTCACGTAATGAGTAGGGAGCTACGAATTAATTTATTACCATTTGTACGTGTTCAGGGTTGTGGGAGGTTCTCGGAGAACCAACACGCCATTAAACACTACGAGACGCCGCGTTCAGATCCGCACTGCCTTGTGCTCAGCCTGGACAACTGGAGTGTGTGGTGAGAACGATAAACACACACACACACACACACACACACACAGAATCTTTTATACTACAATATACCATACACAATATTATTTCTTTAAAAAAAAAAAAAAAAAAGATTGAGTAGGTAAATCTAGCTAAACACTTTGTTAGCATAAACATCTGAGTAACTAGCAGTTAGCGTACTTAGCATTGTGTTTGCTCATGTTAGAAAGTGAATGCAAAATATTTCACACTTGAAAGGGCGTGTTCGATGGACGTAATACTGTCGAAAGCTGATTCGTTTGTTTGTTTGTTTTTTTTACTGTTAAGGTGTTACATCTGCGATGACGATATCTACTACTCCAGCACGGGACAACTGGCTCAGCTCGTCTCCAACATCAAGAAACAAATGCTGGCCGAATCCAGACACAAAACTGCCGCTAGGAGTAAGTGCCTTAGTGAAGTATGTGCTTTATGTCCGCGTTCATCGACTTTCACGCTTTCATTACTTCTAAAAAATTGCAGAAAAAAGGACATTGTAAATAGTTCTGAAAAGGACGATGTCCTAAAGAAGAGTGCCGTTACAGGCTTTGTCCCAAACCACGTGCTAGGTCAGAATCGCACGACACATCATTATTGGCGTACTACAGTATGTTGTAATGAATCAATCATTACTAGCATTATTCTTTTCCACCAGAATAATGTAATGGATCAACTTTAAACATGAAAAACGAAACAGAAGCGCACACTTGGATTCAACACACCTTTTTAAAGGAGACGAGTTTTAAAGCGTGCTCGCATTATCTACCAGAATGTGTAGTAACTCGGGTCAATCTGCAACGTTTAAAATTATTCTCCACCAGTTACAATTGATGTAATGAATTAAAAGATGTTTTAACACGTTTAAATGTATTCTCCAATTTATATAAGGAATTAGCTCGACCGGCGTGAAATATATCTATATATCTAATCAACGCGTGTTGTGACCAGTTATAAATATACATCAGCCATGAAAGGGAATTCGTGTATGTGCACATATACATATAGATAATTAACTACAACGGATTATAATTAATTATGACTATGTATGTGGTCTAGATCAGCTTTTAGGATTAGCTGTAGTCTAGTTTGGAATTATGAACTCTAAAGAGGGAGTTTATCCTTCTGGCCAGGAAGGAAATCTCCGTTTCCAGAGTGTGTAGCTGAGGTAATTTTGTTATTAAAATTAGAGCAGGTAACCGAGATCTTATGCAGTGTAGAATATGACTCATCACGTGACCAAAACAGAGACAAATCAAGCGTGGTGATAATAGATTTTAATAACTAGATGTAACTATGGATACATATGACTAACTCTAAGCAAAACATACATATGTACATCTATATACAAGGAAAGAAAAGGTATAGAGAGAAAGTAATGAATTAAAAGGGAATGGCAGACAAAAACACAACTAATTAGCCTTTTTCAAAACCAGCAACGAACTTAAATCTCCTGTAAACAGGAGTACAATCTTAAACGCAGATATAGATCCATTAACTATACTTGCATGGCTTCGGTTTGAAAGTTCGCGCGAGGTTGTGTAGAGTTCGCTGGTTCGTCGTGCCGTTTGAAAAGGCGTGGGCCGTGAGGCGGTTGCATCTTTTGTCCGGGAGAGAGAGATCCTGGCTTGCTCTTCCCGGGGCACGTGGCCCCGGGGGAGAGAAACCGGAAGAGTGTCAAGTTGAAGTGAAGAGTTGACGAAGAGAGTGAAGTGAGACTGAAGAGAGCGTTTCAAAGCGTGGTGTTGTTTTAAAGACAACATCAACGCACACGCCTCTTTGGGCTATTGGCCAATCAGGAAGTTGGATTTGTTGGCGGGATGAACTCTCTTTGTCTGGTCTCAGACCTGGATTTGCATGTCCAGGGAGGAGCCGGTTTAAACCGTATTATGTGTGAAATTAAGAAAAAGCATGAAATAATGTATCCCATTGCCATATGATATGCATAATCAATCAGGGTATCGCAAGACGATTAACCACATACAAAATTTGATGGACTTGTAAAGAATATTACAAGAAAAACATGGTTACAGACATTTAAAATAATATCCTAAGTTAAAACTATCTAAAATCATTATAGTTATGTTACATAAACACACAATATATGTAAACACGAAAACATCACACTATTTAGGCATCGAATAATTACATATAATTACATGTTACATTCAAAAGAAATTCTTACATTGTGTGTGTGTGTGTGTGCTTTGTATGTGCTTTGTGTGTGTGTGTGTGTGTGTGTGTGTGTGTGTGTGTGTGTGTGTCTGAAGAGGGGGGGTCGTGTCGCATTCCGATGGCATCTGGTGAAGACCGGAGGGGGGTTACAGAGAAACTTCTTTGCTAGATCCAGGCTGATTCAGAAATCAGTTTGATACGTTCAGACGTTACAATGTGCTAAAACGAGTGCTAAAATTTAGCACTTTAGTATGCGGTTATAAACTGACCACATGGTAAACCAGATACGCTTCAGTGTTGCTGATAAATACTTAGTTAGGGAACATTTCCAAAAGAATGAAAACGAGGCCCTGGAATGTGGGGCCCTTTCCAAATTTACAGTGAAGGAATCTAGGAACCTGGAAACGTTGGTCTTTGGGAACATTGTGCCGTTGAAATGTAGGGTCCTTTCCAAATTTACAAAAATGACCATAGGATCCTTTCTGAATTTACCAAGAATCAATACAGGGCCCTAGACGCATCCGTCCCTGAGAATATTGTGCCTTTGAAATGTCAGGCCCCTGACAAATTTGGAACATGGAGCCCTTTGCAAATTTACAAAGAATCAACATAGGGCCCTAGAAACTTTGGGACCTGGAAACACCGTGTCCTTGAAACTTTGGGTCCTTGAGACACGGAGTCCTGTTCACAAAATTTTAGATGGGGACTATGGGGTTTGGGAGCATAGGGTTGACCCTTTTTTGTGCCTTCAAGCTCCCATGCAACATGGCCACCATCAGCCAATCAGCTATCAGCAGGCACTCAGGGTTAACATTGAGGAATATGTTCATCTGTGGTCTCTTTAGTGTTGTATGTGACTTGGCAAGAACTGGCCTCTACTTGCGAAGGGTGCTTGGACCCCACAACTCGCAGCTTGGATACAGAGCTTGAATATTTAGCGTGGATATATAGAAATGTATCTGCGAGTTGCGGGGTTCAAGCACCCTTCGCAAGTAAATGCCAGTGCTTGGACCCCGCAACTCACAGCTTGAATATATAGCTTGAATATATAGAAATATATCTGCGAGTTGTCACTACCCTTGCGAAGGGTGCTTGGACCCCACAACTCACAGCTTGCAGCTATATTTCCTAGTAAATTACATTCCGCATAAATGTTTCGCTAGCTAGGATTCCGCTGACTGAGAGTTGTCTCTAAACGCATTTCTCTCAAATAAGAAGCAAAGGAAGAGGACACTTCAAGCGACACCGTGCAGGAAAACGAGGCTGAAAAAGAGCAGGAAAAGAAAGAAGAGCCGAAAGAAAACAAGAAGTGTGTGAAGCAAAATGGCCAGGAAACACAGTCCAGTAGTGTGCCCGTGCGAGGCCTCAGCAACCTCGGCAACACGTGTTTCTTCAACGCTGTGCTGCAGGTCCGCAGGTTTTTATACTATATTTTATATCGTTGTATTTCTTTGGAAGGATATTTAACACATTGAACAGTTGATATTGAATCTCATACTAAGACAAGCAATGTGGTAGTATGTCCTATAATAATAGCGCTTATGCTAATGCTATAGCTTAGGCTAACAAGAGAACTTATGAGAAGAGCACTCTAGTACACATACACGCTTATGCTATTGGTAACGGCTATGCCAACACATGTCTTTACTAGACCTTGTTTGCTAACGCTAACCCTTACGTTCAATTTAGCTCAATATTAAAATCCAATCATATGGAGACGTTAAAATTTCACTAACTTGTGTGTTTCAGAATCTATCGCAGACTTGGCTGCTGCGTCAACTGCTCAGTGATTTCAGGGACGAAGAAAAGAGTGTGTTGATCACACCATCATCATCATCCTCCGAACTAGTACGTCCCACGTTTCTGTTATAAGCAGAATCCTACGCTAACATTCACCAAATTTCAGAAAAGTGGTCACGTATTTCCTGCTCCGTCCAAGCCGGGTTAAATATCCACCGTGTTTACATGAAGATTGCACTTTGGTGCTGTGGTGGTGTTTACCGCCTCAGAAATGCGGTTAGCGGTTGATGCTAAGTGTAATTACAGTGTGATTTGTGGTCATAGGGGGTCTTTTCGTAGTAGTTTATCAACATATCTGAGGTAAACGTCGATGTTCCTGACAGTTTGGTCTGGTTTCCGAAGTCGTCGTTACATTCTGTGCCATATAAATCTGGGGAACATAGGAACGACCCCCTCTCGAATCTTTTATACAGACCACGTAAAGGGACAACGACAACGCAAACCAGACAAAACTGTCAGGAACGTCGACATTTCCCTCAGATATGTTGCTCAATTATCAAGAAAAGACTCCATATGACTAGCATTAACCGCTAACCGAATTTCTGAGGAGGTAACCACCACCTTTAGAAATTAAAGACCTTTGAGATCTGTGGAAATCTCTATATTTATTTCTATTCATTTGTCTGTTCGCTCTTTATAAGCAATGCGCTAACCGTTATCGTGAACGACATGCTAGTAGCTGAATTAGCGGAACAGGAAAAACGTTAAAGTGTGCCAAATATAATCATCTTTTTTTGTGTGGTGTTTTTTATTTTTTAAAAAATTTTTTTTTTACGGCAGGATCCTTTGCAGGTGCGGTTGCCGAGACCCGGGTCTCTCACCCTGGCCATGTGTCAGCTGCTCAGTGAAATCCAGGAGACCAAAAAAGGCGTGGTGACGCCGCGTGAGCTCTTCACACAAGTGTGTAAAAAGTATGGCTTGGAGAAACTAGCGCTGTTTCAGCACAGTTAGATAAGTCTAGTTTGTGGAAATAGCTTGATTTTTCTTTTGTGTGTGTGTGTGTGTGTGTGTGTGTGTGTGTGTGTGTGTGTGTGTGTGCTCAGGGCAGCAAGATTTAAAGGCTTCCAGCAGCAGGACAGTCAGGAGCTTCTGCGCTACCTGCTGGACGGAATGAGAGCCGAGGAGAGCATTGTACGTGTGCTAGTTAGCTTACATTCTCATAAACAGCAAGTTAGCATACAGTAGGCTAACAGTGAGAAACTAGCTAGAGCAGTTCGTTAAAAGTGTATATATATATTGTGTATTAACATTTTTTTTTTTTTTTTTTTTTTGAATGAAAACCTAGCGTTTATTTATTAGCGCTTCTCCATTTCAGCTAACAGCTTTGCTAGCAACTCTAATACACTTACAACACTTAATCCCTATGCTGTGCGCTAATTGTCATGCTAACGTGTTATCCACAGAGAGTAACTGCTGGAATCTTGAACACGCTGAAAAGTTCGGGCAAAACCTCCGAGCCAGAGCAAAACAAACTAGTCAAAGGTGAGCTACTGAGCTACATTATTACGCTATGTATGCTAATGCTAAGCATTATAAAGTGTAACCTTTGTACATTCCTATAGCGAGTTCTTGAGAGTATTTTTTATTTATTTAAAAAAAATTTTTTTTGATAGAGTACGAGAGCAACGGCAGGATGAAGAGTTTTGTGGAACGTGTGTTTGGCGGAGAGTTGACCAGCACTGTGATGTGTACGGAGTGTAAGACGGTTTCCGTGGTCACCGAAGTGTTTCTCGACCTCTCGCTACCTGTGGCCGATGAGGTAAAGAACTGAAACGACTTAGCCATTGAGGTTACATTTGTCATATTTAGCTAGCGCTAGCTGCTTTATTTAAAACTATGTCATACTAGCTAATTATCGAGCTAGCTAAACATTCAGCTACTCCAAAGACAACTGCTCAAGATAGTGTTAGCCAGCTCATTATATATAATGTCTTACTTTATGAATCTGTTAGCCAGCTAGCTGTTTGGCTAACGTGCTTATTCAGTAGCAAGCTAGCTAACTATTTCATCACTATACTGCACAAGACTAACATTTATCCTTTTTAGGCTTACAGGAAAAAGAAAGGTGGCAGTGGTCAGCAGAAGAAGAGCGAAAGCATGGAAAGTAGGCGGAGTGTTGAGGCTCCACTGACCAATGGGAATGAAGATATGCCGATGGGCGCAGGAAGCAAGTACCAGCAAAAGAAAGCCAAGAAGCAGGCGAAGAAACAGGCTAAGGTACTAAGACGCCTACTGTGCTGTAAGACACGCCCCCGTTAACCTAACAAGACACTCCCCCTTGTCATTGCATTGATATATTAAGACACGCCCTCTGATTTCCTCATATTAACATTCTGGTATTTACAGACCCAGCGGCGCCAGCAAAAGCAAGGCGCAAAGCTCACGCTGGATTTGCTGACCAATCAGAGCGAAGACGCTTCTCCGGAAGCCCCGCCTCTGAGCACGGACGAACAGCCGGAAGCTGAAACGGAAGGTGGAGCAGACGAGCTCGTTAGTCAGTCGGAGCCTGCGGAACAGAATCGGCATCGGGAGACGCCCGCTGACGAAGAGGACATAGAGGGCGATGGAGAAAGGAGCGAAGCGCAGAACTCCGCCTCTAATAGATTCATCAGCCTATCAGAAGAGGGAACGGAGAAACAGGCTGTGGACGAGGAAGATGAGCACGAAGAGGCCGAGCTTACCAAGAGCGTGAGAGCGCTGTCGATCTCCGAGGATCAGCAGACCAAAGAGGAGGAATCAGGGGCGGAGTCAGAGGAGGAGGAGCTGGGGGCGGAGCCAGGGTTTGTGGTGGTGAACGGGGACCCGAAGGCCGCGTTCTCAACTCTGTCCAGCAGGGCGGCGCTGAACACCTCGGAGAGCTCCGTGGAGTCGAGCCTCCATCAGTTCACACAGGTGGAGCTGCTGACACACACCAACAGCCTCCTGTGTGTGACGTGCAGCCGGAGAGCCGCACACGGTACACACACACACACACACACACACACACACACAAAAAGTGAATCCAAATCAAGACAGATTCTGCTTAAGTCTCTCTGTGTCACTGTTTTCTCTCTCTCTCTCTTTTCACAGGCGGTAAGAAGAAGGTGTACACTGAGGCGATGAAGCAGATGCTGATCTCATCCCCTCCTCCTGTACTCACTCTGCACCTGAAGAGGTTCCAGCAGGTAACACACACATACACACACACACACACATACACACAAACACATACAGAATAAGACAGATTTACACAGAGATAAATCACTAATCCACACGGCCAGGATTTGTAGAAATGGTGCATCATTATCTCACGATGTAAACTGTGTGTGTGTGTGTGTGTGTTTGTGTGTGTTTGTGTGTTTGTGTGTCTAGGTGGGCTATAGTGTGTGTAAAGTCAACAGGCACGTACAGTTTCCTCAGGTGCTAGATCTCGGCCCATTCTGCTCTGCCAAATGCAAGGTGTGTATAATATATGTGTGTATGTGTGTGTATATATATATGTCTCATATTTCTCTCTCTGGTTATGTCTCGAGTCGTTACGTTCTTACAAGTGGTCTCTGACTTTCTAACGTGTGTGTGTGTGTGTGTGTGTGTGTGTGTGTGTGTGTTTAGGGGTTGGAGGAAGGACAGACGCAGCTCCTCTACTCTCTGTACGGTATTGTGGAGCACAGCGGCACCATGCGCTCGGGTCATTACACAGCGTTCGTTAAAGCCAGACCTCTCACACACACTAGCATCGGTTCGCTAAACGGAGCGTCAGGTGAGTCATTCATTTAGCCTAATGTTTACACAATTACACAGGGCGGAGCCTTCACAGGAAACGGAGTGTAATATGTTTAGGAATTAAGGGAGATGTGTGATAATTACCATGCTCCATAGTGTTGTGTGTTATGTCCCTTATGGATCGATAGCACAGTAATAAAACGTTGTTTGGCAGGTGACGAGGCGCCCCCTAAAGGCTCCTGGTTCCACATCAGCGACAGCAGCGTGCAGCCGGTCACCGAGGCCCGAGTGCAGACTTCCCAAGCTTACCTGCTCTTCTACGAGAGGATCTCTTAAGTCCAACACGTCCACGCTCTCGTGAAGCACTACATCAGCGAGGAGACCGTTCTTACAGAACTGCTGCTTTGTGACGGGTCAAACGATCTCCGTCGAATCATAGCTGACAACGACGAACTGGAATTCACATAGCTGTGCTGATGAATCCTGATGAATAAAGGAGTGTTTAGTTTTTTTTTTTTTTTTAAAGGGGCTTTCTGTGGAGTTTGTTTCCTGTCAAAGGGAATTTTACGTGAACGCAACGCAGAAATCACAAATGCACAATTGGTTTTGTACCAAAACCTGTAATTAAGTACGCTCCAAATGTGAATCGTTATTCACTCTGCTGAAAGTTACAACTTATGATAGTATTATTGTGTTGCATCCAATTCCTTTTGACAGGGAATTCTGTATAACTCCGGGTTTTTCCGTATCAGACAGTATCACGCAGCAATAGTGTGCAGTGAAGGTGGGAAAAAAAACAAGAGCGCTCTCTAATGTTAAGCAGGAACACCTAACTTGCCTAAGTACCATGTTTTTTTTTAAATTACAGAATATTTAATTTCCTGCAATTTTATATGTAACAATAATAATTGATCAATAAAAAAAAAGATTCGACACACTGCTTCATTATCTTGTCTTTAGGAATACCTTTAAAATATTATATATTTAAAATATATTTCAGCACTCAAACTGAGCTAGGTCTTTGTGTGGTGGCCTACACCAATAAGATTAAATATTTATATATAAAGATTAAATATATAAATATATAATAGCCAAAAATAGTGATGTCCTGAATCAATTTTTGCATTAACTATGGAAAAAAAATTATTAATCGACTACTTTCTTGAATTACTAGTCAGCTAGTAAAAAAAACAACATTAATTTATTAATTCCTAAATGAATCGATTAAAACATCATGAACACTGGTAATAAATGTTTAACCCGTACAAGCCTTTCACAGCAGACGAGTCAATTGAAATCGCAAGATTCGAATCACTACTGACGAGTCACTCGAACGAATCGCTGTAGTGCGCATGCGCATTTCATCAGCATTACGCCGGTGCTGTGGTTCGTCCTCTTCACTGCGCATGCGCCTCAATCCAGCATCGTACCTGTGCTGTTAGCCGTTAGCAGCAACGATGCCGACTGTCAGCGTTAAACGGGATCTTCTTTTCCAAGCTTTGGGGAGGACATACAGTAAGTTTGTTTAATCTTCATAAACATTTAACTGCTTGAGTCATTCGTCAATAAAATGTCATTTCTGGCCATTAAATCAAGTCAGCCGTTAGCAATGCCGCAATGTAGCGTTGAATGAATGGGAAAGTGCTAGCATAGCTAACTAGCCAATAGCTGTCATTTAAAAATAAGCTCTTGTGACTCTTGCGGTGGAGTAAAAGTACGTGTTAACGTGCATGATGACATTCTGTACATTTCCGGTTACTTTGCGGGTGAATTTGGAACGTGAAATGTGAATTTAAAAACCTTTTTGAGCTGTATGTTGCGGCGATTGCATCAGATTGTGTGTGTGTGTGTGTGTGTGTCATCTGGGATTGGACGCTGAATTAAAGCTCTGATATTAAAGATAGGAATTTGTGTCACGCGGTGAATTATTAGATATAAATATGCGTGAAAAGATTTGATAGATCTTATACATTGCGTTTTGTTGTAAATTGATAATTTAACCTTAATTTGGGGAATTCATTTGAACGGTAGCTAGGCTGGATAGTGACGTCATCAAACAGCGCCAAGTACAGGCATGGGTTCAGAGCACTATCATTATTATTTCTCTTACTACTGTTGTTGTTGGGTTTTTTTTCCTAATCATCATTATTATTAATAGCAAGACAGTTCTGTTTAGCCTGTCTTACTAAGTCTTATTCTTTTCTACTAAAGCCAAAATGATAGCTGGAATTTCTCCAAAAAAAATAAAAATCTGTAGAGTCTTGCCTTGACACATTCTCAGTAAGTCTTAGGTTGAGTAGGTGAAGCGGTGCACATTTTGAATTGGCCTTTCTCGTCTTTTTCAGCTGATGAAGAATTCGACGAGCTCTGCTTCGAGTTCGGCCTGGAGCTGGACGAGATTGTGAGTGATAATCGCTTCCTGGATATACTGTACATTACTTGACTTGATGTATTCGTGGCGGTTCGGCCAAGTTTTTAACTATGAAGGGGGAAAAGGGTCAGGCATTAAGTAATTTAGTGGGAACCTGAGGTCAGTCGTTTATTGAATTTGCTGTGTTTTTGTGCTTTTAGACGTCGGAGAAGGACATAATCAGCCGCGAGCAGGGCGATCAGAAAGCCGAGGGAGCCTCGGACATGGTGCTGTATAAGATCGACGTCCCGGCCAACCGATATGACCTGCTGTGTCTGGAGGGACTCGTCCGAGGACTGCAGGTCTTCAAGGAGAAGTACGACATGCACATACATTGTGATTCACTATAGTTCTTTTCCCTGTCACAGTGCAGTGCAGCTCTAGTCCTGTGTACCTGTGGTTTGTTTCCCATCACATAACGGTATTCTTGAGGTTGTTAAGGGAATGATTCTGGTCCACTGGTGGGTTTTTTTTTTGTGTGTGTGTTTTTTTTTTTTTTTTTTTTTTTTAAATATGCAACAATTCTCAAAGTGTGTTTGACCAATCGGTGCCCTCCACTACTTGTAGCTCCACCCGTAAGTACGGTGTGACTCATTTAGAAAAGACTGTCTGGTGGAAAAATGCTATAAAATGTGCAGTGTTGTATACAATACAATGTAATATCCAAAGGCACTCTGTATAAACATCTCGTGTGTGTGTGTGTGTGTGTGTGTGTGTGTGTGTGTGTGTGTAGAATGGAGGCCCCACGTTACCGGCGTGTGAGTCCAGTGAACGGAGACCCACAGCGGCTCATTGTCACTGAGGAGGTGAGTTTATTGGAAGCCTAGCGCATACCTGACATCCCATAATGCACTGCAGTATCTTAATGCTTACTCAGTCTACACCCAGAATTAGGAGGACGTTCTCGTGATTATCGACTGTCCTTGTATTTCCCTGCGCAGACGGCGAGAGTGAGGCCGCACGCCGTGGCTGCCGTGCTGCGGAACATCACGTTCACGCCGGAGCGCTACGACAGCTTCATCGAGCTGCAGGAGAAACTGCACCAGAACGTCTGCAGGTGAGGCAGGACATCGCCCGGGTGAGCTACAGAGAACAGAGTACTAACACACACCCAATCAGGCACACGCTGATGATCAGTTCAATTTATTTCACCTCAGTTAGTACGTCAGTCCCTACTTCCGTTAGCCAGTGAGAACTCATTGGTGTGGAATTGCAGGAAAAGGACGCTCGTCGCCATAGGAACCCACGACCTGGACACCATCTCGGGGCCGTTCACGTACACGGCTAAAGCGCCGGAGGAAATCCGCTTCAGACCGCTGAGTCAGAGTCAGGAGTACACGGCCACTCAGCTAATGAGCCTCTACAAGGTGAGATCTGATTGGCTGTCACTGCCTTTATCTATACCATGTCCAAGCAAAGCCCTCGTTTCTGATTGGCTGTCAGGTGTCATTTGTTTTCTTATATCAGGATGTGTGTGTGTGTGTGTGTGTGTGTGTGTGTGTGTGTGTTCTATAGACGGACAGCCACCTGAGACATTATCTGCACATCATTGAGGACGAGCCGCTTTATCCCGTTATCTACGACAGCAACGGAGTCGTCCTGTCCATGCCTCCCATCATCAACGGTAAGACTTCACCTGTCTCTCTCTCTCTCTCTCAATCTTGCTGTTTCTCTTTCGTTCTCTCTCTCACTCTCTCTCTCTCTCTCTCTCTCTCTCGTTCTCTCCCTCAATCTTGCTGTTTCTCTCTCGTTCTCTCTCTCTCTCTCTCTCTCTCTCTCGTTCTCTCCCTCAATCTTGCTGTTTCTCTCGTTCTCTCTCTCTCTCTCTCTCTCTCTCTCTCTCTCTCTCTCTCTCTCTCTCAATCTTGCTGTTTCTCTTTCGTTCTCTCTCTCTCTCTCTCTCTCGTTCTCTCCCTCAATCTTGCTGTTTCTCTCGTTCTCTCTCTCTCTCTCTCTCTCTCTCTCTCTCTCTCGTTCTCTCTCTCAATCTTGCTGTTTCTCTCTCTCTCTCTCTCTCTCTCTCTTTCATCCAGCTGTCTTTTTTCTCTCTCTCTCCCCCTCTTCATCTGTCTTTCTTCTCTCCACCATTCTCTGTCTCTTTGTATCTCTGTGTGTGTTCCTTTCTCTGTCTCTCTCCTTCACCTGTTTCTCTCTCTCTCTCTCTCTCTCTCTCTCTCTCTCTCTCAATCTTGCTGTTTCTCTTTCGTTCTCTCTCTCTCTCTCTCTCTCTCTCTCTCTCTCTCTCTCGTTCTCTCCCTCAATCTTGCTGTTTCTCTTTCGTTCTCTCTCTCTCTCTCTCTCTCTCTCTCTCTCTCTCTCTCTCTCTCTCTCGTTCTCTCCCTCAATCTTGCTGTTTCTCTCTCTCTCTCTCTCTCTCTCTCTCTCTCTCTCTCTCTCTCGTTCTCTCTCTCAATCTTGCTGTTTCTCTCTCTCTCTCTCTCTCTCTCTCTCTCTCTCTCTCTCTCTCTCTCTCTCTCTTTCAACCAGCTCTCTTTTTTCTCTCTCTCTCCCCCTCTTCATCTGTCTTTCTTCTCTCCACCATTCTCTGTCTCTTTGTATCTCTGTGTGTGTTCCTTTCTCTGTCTCTCTCCTTCACCTGTTTCTCTCTCTCTCTTTGTTGCTCTCTTTCCTTCACCCATCTCTCCCTGTATTTTTCTCTCCTTTGCCAGTCTCTCTCTCCTGCTTCGCCCTTCTCTTCTCTGAAAATCTCTCTCTCTTTTTCTCCCTCTTTTTCATTGCTCTATCTCTCATTTTCTCTCCTTCACCAGTCTACCCCACCCCTCTCTCGTGTATAAAGTGGTGTTTGGATGCTGTGTGTCTTTTGCAGGTGATCACAGCAAAATTTCTGTCAACACAAGGAACGTTTTTATCGAGTGCACAGCCACGGACCTCACTAAGGTAAGGGGCGTGCACTCATAAATATCGTAATTTTATGACCATAAGAGGGTATCATGTGATGCCACGTGTAATTCGTAAATCCCATTGAGGCGATTTAATCTAACCCATAATAGCTTACGTGTCCTCTAAAGGAGTGTACAATCGTGTGTGTGCTTACAGGCAAAGATAGTACTGGACATGATCGTGACCATGTTCAGCGAATACTGCGACGAGCCGTTCACGTAAGTGTGTTGCACCAGTAACAGTACAGCGGCTTGCATAAGTATTCACCCCCCCACTGAACATTTCCACAATTTGTAGTGTTATGACATGGAACTAGAGTGGACTTTAACTGACTGTGTCATGAATCAGGAGGCCAAAGTGTGAACTCCGAACATGATGCTACCACCACCCCATTTCGCTGTGGATGTAGTGTTCTCAGAGCAAAAACGTATCTTTTGGCAAATTTCAAACAGGAGCCACTTTTAAAGCGCAGCTTTATGGATTATGGCGTTCCTGTGAACAGCTTCTCCCATCTGAGTCGTGCATCTCTCCCGAGTTATTTGGTTGTGTCTCTGACTAATCTCTCTCTCTCTCTCTCTCTCTCTCTCTCTCTCTCTCTCTCTCTCTCTCTCTCTCTCTCTCTGTCTGTCAGGGTTGAGGAGGCAGAGGTGGTGTATCCTGATGGCAGGATGTTCTCCTATCCTGTATGTATATTTATATTTGTGTATTTGTATATTTGTTCACTTGGATTCAAAAAGATGTGTTCTTTGGCCTTAAATGCACACACACACACACAGCGTTACTGTCACTTGATTCCCACATGAATATCATTTTATAACTGATGTTTTAGGGAAAGCACACTTCACATTGCCTGTCCATTGCTGACCTTTGACCTTTTGAACCACAGGAGCTGGCCTATAGGACGGAAACCCTTTCAGCAGACTTCATCAACCGCAGAGTTGGCATCAAGTGAGACTCACACACACACACACACACACATATTATATACAGTATTACAGTATATATGTATGTATAAGTGTGTGTGTATGTATGTGTATTATATATATATATATATATATATATATATATATTTTTTTTTTTTCTCTCTCTCTCTCTCTCTCTCTCTCTCTCTCTCTCTCTCTCTCAGTGAGACAGCTGACAGCATTGCCCATCTCCTGACCCGGATGTGTCTGAGGTCAGAAGTCACGGACGAAGCCGATCAGATTCAAGTAGAAATCCCGCCCACCCGCTCTGATGTCATCCACGCCTGTGACATCATGGAAGACGCCGCCATGGCATACGGTTTCAACAACATCGCCAGGACAACGCCGCGCACCTACACAGTAGCCAATCAGGTAGGAGAACCAGCATCACGACGGCCATTCAGACACGATCTAATGAATGTATGAGCAATTAAATAAGCCTGATTTCTGTGTGTGTGTGTGTGTGTGTGTGTGTGTGTGTGTGTGTGTGTGTGTGTGTGTGTGTGTGTGTGTGTTTTAACAGCTCCCCCTGAACAAGCTGACTGAACTGCTGAGGTCGGACCTGGCAGCAGCGGGATTCACCGAAGCTCTCACCTTCGCCCTGGTACACACACACATATGCGCACGCACACACAGACCACGTGTCTCCAACATGGCTTTTCATGCTCCGTGCAAATCCACATAATCATAAGTTACAGCAATTTGAATACATTGAGTTCCGCCCCATTAGAATTAATTGGCATGTGGCGGAGGTGTTGTTTGCAAATCTCAACATTATTGAGGATAATTCTTTTTTTTAATTTTTTATTTTTTATATTAAGGTTCTGTTGAATATATTGACATCACTTTTGCACCAACAATCCTAGGATTGGTTCCCAAAAGTGCTTGGACCCCTAAAAAATCATCTGTACATTTCTCTTCCTCTGACCCCTGTTTCAGTGTTCTCGAGAGGACATCGCAGACAAACTGGGAAAGAACATCACAGAGACGGGAGCCGTACACATCGCCAACCCTAAAACTGCTGAATTCCAGGTACGACACACACACACACACACACACACACACATGGAAGTGCGCACGCACCAAATTCAGGGAATCGCTGTTAGTTGGTCAGCTTGTATCAGTAATGTTGAGAGCGCAGGTGTTCTCAGTTCCAGTCGCCATGCTCCTCGCTAGGAGTGTGTATCTTTCTTTCTGATAGCCGTGTGTCAATATTAAATTCGCTTCTCAAAACAATCACGGTTTCCAATGTTGTCACAGTATTGCATTTAAAAGGAATGTTATTCTCACTAGGCAGTGCTTTGATTAGTTTTCAAACTGTCATCTGGTGAACAGAATTATGGGATTGCCTTCAGTAAGTTCATTCAGTAGGTTCTTACGCTGCAGACAGGAACCTGAATATCACAATACAGCTGGGATTATTTATAATGCTCGTCTAAACACTTTATGTTCAGCAGTGGGGAATATTTACCCTTATTTTGTTTTCAGTACTCTGTGTCCGTGCTGTGTATTCAGTAGTAAGTAGTCCGGTTAGTCTATAAGTAGTCTGGACTGTTTGTGTTGTATATTAATAGTTTAATAGTTATATTATGCTTTGTCAGAGGGCTCATTTGCATGCTGCACCTTTGCAGCATTTGATATATAATGTGATCGCTTTATGATGTTTCAAAGGCAAGTATTTCAGTATAAAAAAATGCTGTATTGTGCAGTCATTTGTGTGTGTGTGTGTGTGTGTGTGTGTAGGTGGCAAGGACTACACTGCTGCCCGGGCTCCTGAAGACTGTGGCTGCAAACAGGAAGATGGCGCTACCAATCAAATTGTTTGAGATCTCGGACGTGGTACTGAAGGATGAAGACAAAGGTGTGTGTGTGGGTGTGTGTGTTTTCAAAAAATTATTATTTAACATGGGAACCTTATCAGGATACAGTGATGAGAAATTCCATACAGCGCACTTAGTTTGTGTGTGTGTGTGTGTGTGTCAGACGTGGGAGCACGTAACAACAGGCGTCTGTGTGCGGTTTACTACAACAAGTCGCCGGGCTTCGAAGTCATCCACGGCCTCCTGGACCGGCTCATGCAGTTGCTGGACGTCAAACCGGGTCGTAACCACGGCTACCACATCCAGGCATCAGAAGGTGAGTGACTCGTGGACTTTGTATGTTTTTAACATCTTTTTATAAAGACTAAAAAAATGAAAAAAAATTTTCTCTCTCTGTCTCCGGCTCAGACCCCACCTTCTTCCCGGGCCGCTGTGCTGAAATCTTTTTCGGCGGGAACAGCATCGGGCGCCTCGGCGTCCTCCACCCGGACGTCATCAACGCCTTCGACCTCACCATGCCCTGCTCTGCCCTCGATGTCGACATTGAGCCCTTCCTATAACATCACTAATTAAACCACGCCCACACACACACACACACACAAAACTAGCCATGGCCATGAACATTACATGCAGTAGCTGTTACTGACACATCCTGTAGCTCCGCCCATATCAGGATGTAGTGGGTGGAGTCTTCTCTTTGTCTTGGGTTTAGGGTGAAGGGCACGAGTCTCTTCTCCTTCATAGATGGCTTTGTCCTATTACCAGTACATCGTAATAATTAATAAACAGATATCTCTATGTACTGGACATGAGTGTGTATTATTGTCATCACTTGTATACAAAATAAACACTGCAATTATGTTTTAAAAATATACTTTTTCTCCCAAGAATTTCTTCTTCTAGTCTTTTTGGAAAGTCGCCATGTAAATCATACAGACAGATTGACAGGAATACGTAACTATAGAAAGATATCCCATAATTTGAAATGGAAAGAATAAGGAACGACTATGTCTCAGCCTAGAGGAGACTGTCCAGCAAAAATCAGAGACCCAGGTAAAGAGGAAATTAGACAGAGAAGCAACCAAGAGGCTAAAGGTAATGCTCAACATGATGCTACCAGCACCATGCTTCACTGCAGGGATGGTGTTCTCCCAATGGTGGGTTTCCAACAAATGTAACACTTTGTGCCAAGAGCAAAACGTTACGTTTCGGTGTCCTCCAACCAGAGAACCATTTTCCACGTTTGCTGAGTCTCCAAGTCTTTGAATAATAAATACAAAAACATTAAGTGTAGTTAGGTATAGTTTGGTCAAAAAATGTGTGATTTTCACTTACAGATGTTTGACTCGGTGTCTGATCACACAGTGTTGTGTATATACTGTGACAAGGTATTCAGCTATGTAACATCATCGTTAAGTGACGCTTCGGTGAGGAAAAACATCCCATTTGGGTAAAAATGTCCCATTTGCTGTCAGTTCCTCAGTTCTTGATATTTTTATTTGCATCTGTCCCCAGATAGACAAGAGTAGTTATATCATACACTTTATGTCAAAAAAATGATTTATGACCCCCCTGTCATATGATTTATGACCCTCATGTCAGTCTGATTGACAGTTCAGCACAACCTGTAATTTACGACCCCACCTGTCTTCTGTCTGTGTGTATGTATGCGCATGCGTGCGTGCGTGCGTACAAACGTGTGTGTCTGTGTGTGTGTGTGTGTGTGTGTGTGTGTGTGTGTGTGTGTGTGTGTGTGTGTGTGTGTGTGTGTGTGTGTTAATGGGTTTTACACCCCTGCTATGTGTGTTGTGGCCAGAGAAAACCGCTGTTTTTATGAAAACGTGGACAGGTCAAAGTTTTTGTTAATTTGATTGTAAGAGTGTTTCAATAAATGAACAGACTGATGTTTGTGAAACTGCTGAAACATTTTGTTGATTGCGTTGTTGAGAAAAACTCTTGTTCACTTTTACTGAACTGAAATCCCAAACATTTAAAACCATGTGAGTTATTCTTTGTGGAATCGAATCTGAATATCCTGTGTCATTATTAACTAACTTTAGCCAATAATACTTTATTATACACACATCACATTCAATAATACAGATAACAACATGATCAAAATACGACAACATGCAAAAAAAAGATCAAATTTTTTTAAACTTAGCCACTGATTCCGGTCATGAGGGGTGAATTGAATACATGGTCATCTGGGTAAAATGAATGTGTTGATGGAGAACTAGTGGGCGTTTTCTGTTTTTACTCTTCTTAGACGAGCGTCAGATAGCATGTGGTAATGGGCCCGAGCTCGGCAGCCCCGTGGCGCCTGCGGCTCAGACACGGCATCAGCATGTATTATCCGGGGCCGAGTGTGGCCCACGGCTCGCTCTGACACGTGTGTTTTTGTTACGGAGGTAAAGTACTGGGGCCGATTCTTGTTCACCATAACTAACCCGGATCTGGCTTTAGAGTCTGGGCCACTTCTGGCGATGACTCGGCTTGGTTCAATCAGATGCCCTAATATTTATAACAGTAGCAAATATATTTAGATATAATGCAACATATTCTTTTATATGCTTTTATTTATTATAAACACACGTCGTTGTGCTCTCAGGTGATTTCATCTTCACTCACACAGCAGTGGGAGGGGTCTTGTACCTGTAGTAGTGGGAGATGGCAGCCATGTTTGTGCGGGTAGGACACGAACAAAACAAGAGATATGGGACTATTTAGATAAAACAGTTCGGGTAAGCATCGATTCACATTTACTTTTCGAGTATTGTACTTGCAGATGTTCATAAAGGACCTTGTAAAAAGTGAATGTTCACGCTGCACTAAACTTTGACGAGCAGCCCTCTGACCCGTGTATATACAAGTAGAAAGAGCAGGTCGTTTGTATTTTTACTTTCCACACTCTTCTTATTTTTATGAACGCAACTGAATTATGCAAACCTTGTTTTTATTCCATATTTCTTCAAGGACAATAAAGGTTTTATGAGAGTTACGAGGATTTGTTTTTATTATTAAGTAATAGGCTACTATAACTCCATGCATTTTTTTTTCAGTGGTGGTTTTTAAGCTAGGCAGATGAACGCTGTCTGTATATTCAAACACCGGTAACCTTTGTTATTACACGTATATTTCACAGAAAGACTTGTGTAAGTTTTAAGTTTACATTCATACTGAGCTTGAAAATGGTACATAGAGGACTAATTTCAAATCTTGCATAACACTGATGTGTTTCTGTAGCCGGTGGAGACTGATAAAGGTGTCCATGCCTCGAGGTTCTGGATCAACAGGTCGGTTTTGGAATTCAGTCAGTTTTACTGTTTAAAACATTATTCACAGTGTTACTGTAGAGTTTTGTCAGGTGACCGTTTTTAGGTGAACTGATATAAGCCTTTTTAAAAATACGACTGAAACGAATTAAAATGGATAAAAGGTTTCTATAAAGACAAATTGGCATTTTTAGTTCCCCAAAGAACCTTTTAGTGGTTGTTAAAAAATGTAACTATTTCGGACTCTTTGATTGTACAGCAAGGTTCTATTTGTTTTATTTATTTATTTTATTCTTATTTTTGTTTTTCAGCTTACAGCAAACAATCTTGTTTATCATGCAGCTTCATGTTAATATATAAATAGACTATTTTTCATGTTAGTTGATGTTCATAATGTGTTAACTGATGTTAACATTCAGCGTTTAAAATAAAAATGTTGGTGACACTTTGCAATAAGGTTTTATTTGTTAACATGAAATAACGATGAACAGCAGACAAATAGTCTGTGAAACGTTGTGTTGTTCTAGAGCAAAACTAACACAATATCTGTACTCAGCATCTAAGTATTAGTAAGAAACAACTATCAGATCCTATTCAGCAAATCTGATGCAGGGTGGCGTTATGAATTAATATGAAAGAACAATTGTATTTTTATTAAGTAGTATTAACCAGGATGAATAAGTTCTGTAAAAAAAAAAAAAAAAAAGTTCTTTGTTAGGTCATGTTAGTCAGTGCGTTAATGAATGGGACATCATAGTAAAGTTATGCCAAAGGTGTTATTACAAGCGGGTAAATGCTTGGTTTGAGCTAATAGAACAGATCCAGATTTCATGATCATGTATAAAATGGTGTAAAATGTGAGTATAAAATAGATAAATCACAAGAGAGGGCAATTTGTAGTACATCAGTCTTTCTATATGTCTGCATAGAGCTTGACATAATGGGGCTGGTTTGCAGTACATCAGTCTTTGCCAGTGTGTGCAGATTAATGGCAGACTGTTGTTTATGATTCAAAGTGTGAATGTAAACCATTTTAGGAATGTTACCACTATAACTTTTCAACATACTTGAGCTTTTTCACTCTTAATAAAAATACAATTGTTCTTTCACTATGTGCGTGCAAGTTTACATGGAAGTTTGTTCTTTCCCAGGTGTGTGTGTGTGTGTGTGTGTGTGTGTGTGTGTGTGTGAGTGTGTGTGTGTGTGTGTGTGTGTGTGTGTGTGTGTGTGTGTGTGTGTGTGTGTGTGTGTGTGTGTGTGTGTGTGTTTCACGAAGTATTACATGTTAATGAGTTTTACAACCCACTATGTGCGTGCGTCCTGAGAACTGATGTTTTTTAAAAACGTAGACGGATCAGTTTTTTGTTAAACTGATTTGTAAGAGTGTTTCAATAAATGAACAGACTGATGTTCAGCGAGTGTGAAAGTCAAAGTCTCCAGAAGAACTGTGTCTGGTTCTGCAAGATTCTCAATAAAACTTACCAGCTCATTTCCTTATAAAACTGCACACATTGTACCGGAGACACTGTTTTTATTTTAATTTAAATTTTTTTGTCACACCAAATATTAACTTTGTTTAATTTACTACTGTTTACTGCTCTTTGCGTTAAAGACTTTTAAAAAGTTTTAGGCAGATGCAAAGAAATGCTGTAGTGCATAGATGCCTTCAAAATTATGAAATTAAAATGTTTCTACATTTTTTTTAAAAAAAAACATACCGTAAAGTGCAGTAAACAGTAGTAAATAAAACAAAGTCAATTTTTGGTGTGAAGTCAAAAACAAAAAATCTGTAACAGTTTTTACTAAAAAAATAGGGTGCCTAAAACAATCATATATATATATATATATATATATATATATATATATATATATATATATATATATATATATATATATATAATATAATATTTATAATAAATATTATTAAAACTATAGATGCAAAATCATGTATCAATACATCAAACACTTACAGTAGACAATAGAAAATACAATAAAAATGCTCCATTTACCCTGTAAAACAGTTTAGTCCAACAATACTTAAAAGACAGAATACGCTAAAATGCCACAATTTCAGTCACTAAAAGGGAATAAAATATAGTGGTCAGTTGTTTAAATCTTCTCTCTTGCCCGATGGCCTCCATCCCTATCTGCGGCTAGCTGCAGCCATCTTTTTACCCAGTGTTCGACTTCCTGGTCTGTTGAAGTGGAAGTTAGTCTATTTCTTCTGACTGCACTTAAAATGACACAAATATAAAAACAGTATAAAAAACATATAAAAACAGTAAGGTAGCAAATAATTGATATTAAATATTATTAATCTACAGTTGCTATCAAAATTGTTCAACCCCCACTGCAAATCAGGTTTATTGTCAAAATTTACAGACTTTCAGCTGTTTGCAATGAACAAATCAAACAAAAGCAACTGAAATAGTTCAACACAACGAATGCTTCAAGTGTTAATGGTTTTTAGACCCCCGCTATGTGCGTGTTGAAAAAGCTATTGATTAAATAAATAGCTGTGGATAAAACATAGAAGAGGCTCCGTAACACCCATACGATGTCTGGTCCACGAGGTCCCAAACCCTTAGAAGGACGATGTGTATTTCACCAAGAATACGTGTTGAAATGAGTGGTGTCGGCTTTTGTGTCAGTGTGGGGGAAAACAGGGGTGTTATCAAAAAACGGAAGACCATCCCTTAAACCCTCCCCACGAACGTTTCTGTAAGGTACATAAATCACAAAAAGCTCATGTCACTGTCATGAAATGTGCATAAATTATGACTCTAGTGTCAGTCGCGAATGGGTGTGAATTATCACCCCCTTGAACTGACAGTTTGGCAAACGCTGTAATTTATGACTTTTTTCCCCCTGTATCCTGGAAGTTTGTTCTTTCCCAGGTGTGTGTGTGTGTGTGTGTGTGTGTGTGTGTGTGTGTGTGTGTGTGTGTGTGTGTGTGTTTCACGAAAGTATTATTAGGGGTTTTACACCCCTGCTATGAGTGCGCGTCCTGAGAACTGGTGTTTAAACATTGATTAAATAACCACCCCGACCTTGCCTGTATCCTGTCTATGTGTGTGTGTGTGTGTGTGTGTGTGTGTGTGTGTGTGTGTGTGTGTGTTTCACGACGCATTATATGATAATGAGATGAGTTTTACACTCCTGCTATGTGTGTTGTGGCCAGAGAAAACCGCTGTTTTTATGAAAGCGTGGTCGGATCAAAGTTTTTGTTAATTTGATTGTAAAAGTGTTTCATGAAATGGACAAACTGGTGTATTGTGAAACTGCTGAAACATTTGTTGATTACGTTGTTGAGAAAAACTCTTGTTCACTTTTACTGAACTGAAATCCCAAACATTTAAAACCATGTGAGTTATTCTTTGTGGAATCGAATCTGAATATCCTGTCATGGTGCACATTTAATGAGGAATATGCTGCGTTCATTCTTAACTCATTTTAGCCAATAACACTTTATTATACATTCATCACATTCAGTAATACAGATAACAACATGACCAAAATATGGGAACACAAAACATACAAAAAAGATTAAATTAAAAAAAACGAAAAAAAAAAAAAACTTAGCCATCTGTGTGTGTGTTCTGAAAAACTTTTGTTTAAACTCTGATTAAATAATCCTGACCTTTCCTGTATCCTGTGTGTGTGTGTGTGTGTGTGTGTGTCTGTGCGTGCGTGTGTGTGTGTGTGTGTGTGTGTGTGTGTGTGTGTGTGTGTCTGTGCGTGCGTGTGTGTGTGTGTGTGTGTGTGTGTGTGTGTGTGTGTGTGTGTGTGTCTGTGCGTGCGTGTGTGTGTGTGTGTGTGTGTCTGTGCGTGCGTGTGTGTGTGTGTGTGTGTGTGTGTGTGTCTGTGCGTGCGTGTGTGCGTGCGTGTGTGTGTGTGTGTGTGTGTGTGTGTGTGTGTGTCTGTGCGTGCGTGTGTGTGTGTGTGTGTCCGTGCGTGCGTGTGTGTGTGTGTGTGTGTGTGTGTCTGTGCGTGCGTGTGTGTGTGTGTGTGTGTGTGTGTGTGTGTTTCACGAAGCATTATATGTTAATGAGTTTTTACCACCACTATGTGTGTGCGTGCTGAGAGCCGCTGGTTTTAAAAGCGTGGGGTCAGACACGCCGACGGATCGATGCACTCGTGTGTGCGCAGAGAAACATCGCTCTCAAGTTGCTTTTCCGAAAAGTTTCGCTAATTTGGTTTGTAAGAGTGTTTCCAGAGAAGATGGCCGTCTATCTTAACAGTTAGTATATTTATTATCTTGTATTTATTATTGTTGTTGTTAAGAATTATTTATGAGACGCTGTTCTGATGCAAAGAAAAAAGCTTAAAAGAGGTTCTCTAACATCCAGCTGATTTGAACGAAACATGTTTTATTGATGCTCGGTTCGGGAGGCGAAACTTATACACATTTTCACACCAGGTTTATATTGTGTTGCCGGTATGTAGAATTAAACGTGTTTCTTATTTGCCCATCCACAGGATCGAAGGAGTGTGATAGTCTGATCTCAGAGCCCGTGTCTCCGGGAGAGAGCGTGAATAACCCCCCACTCAGTATGTAGTTTTGTAATGCTGTAATATTCACACGAATGCTGAAAAATGTTTAAAAACGTACTCATGTTATATAATCGTTTTCTCCCAAAGACTTATCAACCCTGGTAAACAAGATTGGTACGTCTGGAGACGATCATCAAACAGCGCTGTCTAACGGGGGACGTGGTGCTAAAAATCCCCGCAGAGCTGAACGTAAAGAGATGACGGTCGCTCAGGTTCACGCACCGGTTGATGGTTATGAAGTTAATTCTGAACACCCATCGACAGAGCCAGAACGGAAACGGGTGAGACGTTCGAGCGCCGCATCACATGGTATGTAGCCTATGCGCACGGTTGTTCAAAATATTGTTTTATCTTTTCCTAATTCATACACCATCCCTATGTTCTTTTCCCACAGAGCTGAATGTGAATAACGAAGATTTGCGCTGGGGTGACGAACTGTTAGAATCGGTGGACGCGTGCGATTTTAGTCCAGTACGTCAGGTTGAAGGAGAAACACAATCCACGGCGGTCGACACGGCGGTTCTACCTTCAAATCAGGAGGCGTACAGACGGGAACCACAAAACGTTCATCAACGTTTAACCGACGCGATACGGGACTGTCTCAAGCCCATTGAGCATCGTTTAAAAACCCTTGAGGAACGTATTGACGAACATATTATTGACGTTAACCAACGTTGGGATGCCTTTGAGAAGAAACAGGAATGTTATGCTCGGGATTTGACCGACACACACCAACAGCACGGAATATATCTTCAACACATTTTAGCGGAGTACAGCTTGTATGAACGACGGACCCGTGCAACAGCCGAGGACCAAAAACTAACCACTGATTTGTTAAAGGACATAGTACTCTTGCTTCAAAACAAACTCGAGTGAGTTGTGAAAAAAGATTCTTATATATTATGCGTGTTTTTATATATTTCCCCCATCATTATAAATGGTGTATTTACTGTTAATTTGTATATTTAGTGTTAGTTTGTTAGTGTGTGTGTGTGTGTGTAATAGTCTTGTTTTACTGATTACTGGTGTTCATGTTTTTACTGATTATTTGTGTTATTTCATTAGTTATTTTATGCAAACCCCATACGTGTTTGTTTAAATAAATTTCTTTTTTAAAAAAATGGCAAAAGGTTGTCGGGATGCGGATGGGTGTGATCAGGGTGGAGTAGTTATATTTAGACAAGGCGACAGCAGCGAGCAGTGCACCAACACCCAAACACTGCATTATTTAATTCAGACGATAGAGGATATGAACAGATCTGAGTCTACAACATTGCTAGATTTATTAAACATAGTGAGATCAATGTCTGTTGACCAACCTGAGACTGAGACATTTTAAATCTCAGAAATGGCCTGGGCCACATGTCCAAGATAGTGACTGACATCTGGGCCAGATCTGTCCCACATTTAGATACTATATGCAATAATCTAATTAACCTATAATAATAATTTTTTTTTTTAAAGTATGTAGTATGTTGCTTTATTAAAATATCAAATCACGTAAATACAGAATTCCAACAGTATTATTCACCTATTCTCACAGAACTGATACATTTTCTATGAGCAAAACTATTAACTCATTAAATATTTAACAATGTATTTTTTTAGTACAAACTTTGTTATACATTTTTTTATTTTATGACTTCTACATTATAAAATCAGTATAAAAAACATTTTAGATTCACAAACATTAGTTTTCCAGAAAAAAGTGTTGCAGAAAAATGTTTGTATGTCATTAAAGAAAGCAGCATATTACATAAGAGACACTTTTCAGACAGAAAACACAATGAAGGCTGCTGGGTTTTGCTACAAAAATAAGAAGCGAGTGTGAAAGTCAAAGTGTCCAGAAGAACTGTGTCTGGTTCTGCAAGATGCTCAATAAAACTTACCAGCTCATTTCCTTATAAAACTGCACACATTGTATCGGAGACACTATTTTTATTTTAATTTTTTTGTCACACCAAATATTAACTTTGTTTAATTTACTACTGTTTACTGCTCTTTGCGTTAAAGACTTTTAAAAAGTTTTAGGCACATGCAAAGAAATGCTGTAGCGCATAGATGCCTTCAAAATTATGAAATTAAAATGTTTCTACATTTTTTTTTTTTTTAAAAACATACCGTAAAGTGCAGTAAACAGTAGTAAATAAAACAAAGTCAATTTTTGGTGTGAAGTCAAAAACAAAAAAATCTATAACAGTTTGTACTAAAAAAAAATAGGGTGCCTAAAACAATCATATATATATATATATACACACACACACAGGTGCATCTCAATAAATTAGAATGTCGTGGAAAAGTTCATTTATTTCAGTAATTCAACTCAAATTGTGAAACTTGTGTATTAAATAAATTCAATACACACAGACTGAAGTAGTTTAAGTCTTTGATTCTTTTAATTGTGATGATTTTGGCTCACATTTAACAAAAACCCACCAATTCACTATCTCAACAAATTAGAATACTTCATAAGACCAATAAAAAAAAACATTTTTAGTGAATTGTTGGCCTTCTGGAAAGTATGTTCATTTACTGTACATGTACTCAATACTTGGTAGGGGCTCCTTTTGCTTTAATTGCTGCCTCAATTCGGCGTGGCATGGAGGTGATCAGTTTTTGGCACTGCTGAGGTGGTATGGAAGCCCAGGTTTCTTTGACAGTGGCCTTCAGCTCATCTGCATTTTTTGGTCTCTTGTTTCTCATTTTCCTCTTGACAATACCCCATAGATTCTCTATGGGGTTCAGGTCTGGTGAGTTTGCTGGCCAGTCAAGCACACCAACACCATGGTCATTTAACCAACTTTTGGTGCTTTTGGCAGTGCGGGCAGGTGCCAAATCCTGCTGGAAAATGAAATCAGCATCTTCAAAAAGCTGGTCAGCAGAAGGAAGCATAAAGTGCTCCAAAATTTCTTGGTAAACGGGTGCAGTGACTTTGGTTTTCAAAAAACACAATGGACCAACACCAGCAGATGACATTGCACCCCAAATCATCACAGACTGTGGAAACTGAACACTGGACTTCAAGCAACTTGGGCTATGAGCTTCTCTACCCTTCCTCCAGACTCTAGGACCTTGGTTTCCAAATGAAATACAAAACTTGCTCTCATCTGAAAAAAGGACTTTGGACCACTGGTCAACAGTCCAGTTCTTCTTCTCCTTAGCCCAGGTAAGACGCCTCTGACGTTGTCTGTGGTTCAGGAGTGGCTTAACAAGAGGAATACGACAACTGTACCCAAATTCCTGACACGTCTGTGTGTGGTGGCTCTTGATGCCTTGACCCCAGCCTCAGTCCATTCCTTGTGAAGTTCACTCAAATTCTTGAATCGATTTTGCTTGACAATCCTCATAAGGCTGCGGTTCTCTCGGTTGGTTGTGCATCTTTTTCTTCCACAATTTTTCCTTCCACTCAACTTTCTGTTAACATGCTTGGATACAGCACTCTGTGAACAGCCAGCTTCTTTGGCAATGAATGTTTGTGGCTTACCTAGTGAACCAAACTGAGAGACCATTTTGAAGGCTCAGGAAACCTTTGCAGGTGTTTTGAGTTGATTAGCTGATTGGCATGTCACCATATTCTAATTTGTTGAGATAGTGAATTGGTGGGTTTTTGTTAAATGTGAGCCAAAATCATCACAATTAAAAGAACCAAAGACTTAAACTACTTCAGTCTGTGAGCACTGAATTTATTTAATACACGAGTTTCACAATTTGAGTTGAATTACTGAAATAAATGAACTTTTCCACGACATTCTAATTTATTGAGATGCACCTGTATATATAATAAATACATACATTTAATTTAATACAATAAATATGCTCCATTTACCCTGTAAAACAGTTTAGTCCAACAATACTTAAAAGACAGAATACGCTAAAATGCCACAATTTCAGTCACTAAAAGGGAATAAAATATAGTGGTCAGTTGTTTAAATCTTCTCTCTTGCCCGATGGCCTCCATCCCTATCTGCGGCTAGCTGCAGCCATCTTTTTACCCAGTGTTCGACTTCCTGGTCTGTTGAAGTGGAAGTTAGTCTATTTCTTCTGACTGCACTTAAAATGACACAAATATAAAAACAGTATAAAAAACATAAAAACAGTAAGGTAGCAAATAATTGTTATTAAATATTATTAATCTACAGTTGCTATCAAAATTATTCAACCCCCACTGCAAATCAGGTTTATTGTCAAAATTTACAGACTTTCAGCTGTTTGCAATGAACAAATCAAACAAAAGCAACTGAAATAGTTCAACACAACGAATGCTTCAAGTGGTTTCCCCAAATTCAACTGAAAATGCAACTTACAATGACTTCTCCAGTCTCAAAATTATTCAACCCCATCATGGCAAGCATCTTTAGTACTTAGTAGAGCACCCTTTTGCTGTTATGACCTTCTGCAAATGAGATGCATAGCCAGACTTTCTATGGGGTTCAAGTCAGGTGACTGATGGCCACTGTAGAATCTTCCAGGACTACTTCTGCAACTAAGCCCTGGTGGAATTTGAGGTATGCTTGAGATCATTGTTTTGTTGGAAGGTCCAATGACGCCCAAGCTTCAGCTTCCTCACAGACTGCATGGCGTTTTCTCCTAGGAGTTCCTGATACTTCAATGAATCCATCTTGCCTTCCACATGCTGCAGGTTTCCAGTGTCAGAGGATGCAAAGCAGCCCCAGAGCATCACTGAGCCACCACAATGCTTGACTGTGGACAGAGTGTTCTTTCTTCATTCTTCTTCCTCCAGACATACCACTGATCCATCATGGTGAAAAGTTCCAGTTTGTTTCATGGCTCCACAGAACAGAATCCCAAAACTTCTGTGGCTTATTTAAATGATTTTGAGATGACTTTTCTTGTGCTTTTGGGTCAGTAGTGGTGTACGTCTTGGAGTTCTGGCACGGAAACCTTCTGCGTTTCGTACGCACTATACTGTGCTCACTGAAACCTCAGTGCCTGTTGCCACCAAGTCTTGCAGCAGGTCTTTTGAAGTCACTCGAGGGTTTTTCATTGTTGCATACAACAAGCTGCAGTGGGCACGTTTGTACAGTACTTCATTTACATTGTGCGCACTGTGCTTTTAATACGGCAGGGTTTATATACACACACACGTTGCTGGCTCGCTGACGATTGGGTAACACCTCTGACACACCCACCAAACGAGAGAAAACTTCTCAAAGCACATGATTCTGTAATGGAAATCACTGCATGGGCTCAGAAACACCTCCAAAACTCATTGTATGTGAACACAGTTCGCCGTGCCATCCACAAATGCAGGTTAAAGCTCTATCATGCAAACAAGAAGCCATATGTGAACATGATCCAGAAACACAGCCGTCTTCTCTGGGCCAAAACTCATTTAAAATGGACTGAGGCAAAGTGGAAAACTGTTCTGTGGTCAGACAAATCGAAATTTGAAATTATTTTTGAAAACCATTTTTGAAAACCATTTAGTCCCCTGGACTGGAGAGGGACCACCCGGCTTGTTATTAGCTCTCAGTTCAAAAGCCTGCTGGTATGGGGGTGCATTAGTGCCTATGGAATGGACAGCTTGAACATCTGGAAAGGCCCCATCAATGCTGAAAGGTATATACAGGTTTTAGAGCAACATATGCTTCCATCCAGACGACGTCTTTTTCAGGGAAGCCTTGCATATTTCAGCAAGACAATGCTAAACCACATACTGCATCTATTAAATACTGCTTCTATTCCTCCCCCAAAACTCCAGCAACTGGTCTCCTCAGTTCCCAGATGTATACGGGCTGTTGTTAAAAGAAGAGGGGATGCTACACAGTGGTAAACAGGATAAACATTTCAGTACCTACCTTCATTAAAATCAGTCTGGGATGATGATGATCCATTGACTGCTGCTAAAGACATGAACAAGACATCAGGTAAGATATTAGCTTACATGTTACGCGACAGTAGATGGAAGTAAAAAGTTATAGTCATATTTTTACTCTGGGGCTCCACTGATTTGGTTTTCTTACAGTTTAAAAAATAACTAATGCGTTCTTAGCTTGAGCACTTTGTGTTTATTTATACTCATGATGAATTGGTGAAATTCCACAGGTTTTCTAGCCACTGTGTTTCTGTGTCTTCTTTTCCTTTCGGCTGTTCCCTTCAGGGGTCGCCACAACGAATCATCTGCCTCCATCTAGCCCTATCCCCTGCATCCTCTTCTCTCAGACCGACTACCTTCATGTCCTCCTTCACTACATCCATAAACCTCCTCTTTGGTCTTCCTCTCAGCCTCCTGCCTGGCAGCTCTAACCTCAGCATCCACTGTGTTTCTGTGTAAGCTGCATTTTTTTCCTCACTTAATATTTTTTCACATTGTTGGACTCTATGTGAAAATTAAAAACTGAATCAGGAAAAAAGGTTGATTCTCTGCACTTGTATAAACAATTATCGAAACATGTAAGGAAAACAACAAATTTAAATGTTTTGTTAGTGAACTGTAGTGATGGGAAGATCAGATACTGACCTGGATCTTTGATTATTGTGAATCAAAATGAACAAATCTTTATTCAAGCCATTTCGTTCATATGAGCAGAGTTAATAAAACATTACATTTTCAATATCAAAAATCCCACATCACGTCTACTCACGCAAATTACGATCATATTCTGAATTAGGAAATCATGATAATGCAGCCAAAGACAAATTATGAGAAAAAGAAACGATTAATTCACCATTCAATTGTGTCTTCTGGTCCTACAAGTGGTCTCTCAGAGAGTGGTTCATTGTCTTTTGTGCCCACGCATGTGCAACACATCCTTTCATTCATGAACAAAATAACTTGGGAGATTATCCAAGATGAGATGATCACCATGGTGCAAAGTCCCTCTTGGAATTGCTCTGTTTATTATTATTATTATTATTATTATTATTATTATTATTATTATTCTCCAAAATGAATCGCATTTTTGAGGGCCTACACGTGCTCGAAAACTCATGAAACTTTGCACATGCATCAGAACTGGTGAAAATTTACATCTGATATGGGTTTCAGAATTAGGCAAAATCAAAGCCCTAAACGCACCAGGAAGTCAGCCATTGTAAATTTCCTCTGTGATTTTTGTGCAGTTTTTGCCATTTTCAGGCGAACTCCTACAGTTACTTTAATCCTAAAGATAATCACATCATCAAATTTGGTGTGTATGATCTTAAGGCCCTTTTGCGATGCTAAATTGCGAAGATCTTGAGTTTTCGTCGAAGGGTGTGTCCCTGGAGGCCTGACAAAGTTTGATGTTTCGGCATGAACCGGGAAGTTGCTGTAATTCAGGCAAACAATGTCCAATCTGCCCCAAACCTCACACGTTTGATAAGAGTCCTATTCTGAACACATGCCCGTGCCCGTATTCAGTTATAGTCATAGCACCACCTGCTGGCAACAGGAAGTCTGGCAAATACAAATGACTGACGTAGTCCTCCTATATTTATCTACTTAGATGCGCATTGCCCACTGTGCTGTTTTCCAAAAGCCACTGGGTGGCTGAGGGCCCCATCATCACTGCTTGCAGCTTTAATTAATTCTGTTTCCCGTACGTACAGGAAACAGAATTGATTAGTTAACCTCCCGAGCCTTCTGGTCCGAGTCATTTGTTCTTTTGTCATGCGACAGCCGTACAGAAAACTTGTTTTCCTCAATGCGAACTTGCCTTAAAGCAGGACCTAAAAATATCATAATCACAGTGTGTGTGTTATAAGCTCATTTAATTTGACTCTTTTATTTGAAAAGCTTGTGCAATATTGTTTATAGGCTTTATAGTGTGATATGATTATATGCATTTATTCCATGGTCAGTCTGAATACTGGATTCTGATTGGCTGGAAGTTGTGCATTAAAACTGTTTATTGCACAGGTAGTTCCAGCCAGTTTGATCACCGTTCTAATTTCAAGTTCTAATCACTGCGCAGCCTACGTGCACACGCACACACATTTATTTAGACAGACACTGGCTGTGTCTGAAATCGCGTACTGTGACTACGTACTGCATTCGATGCCGTACCTACTGCATGTCCATTGAAACAGTACGCAGTATGAATACAATCCCGGACATACTACATCCGCCATGTTGGCATTGTCATGTGACCTTCGATGTCATCATAAACACAAAAATCTTAAAGGGACCAGCAGATTAAAGCAACAGCACTAACAGCAAAATGCACAACAGGAAAGTTAACTGAATAAGCAGTTTAGTGTGTGCAGTGTTAACAGGCTGAGGTAAATTTGTTGCCATTAGCTTGGCCGGCTAAGGCATGATGGAGATCACAAAAAAAGGTTTGAAATGCTGTGACGCTGTGTACTTTCTTCTTTCAGACGAATCCAGTCGGAGTTATATAAAAATAAGAAGAGTGTGGAAAGTAAAAATACAAACGACCTGCTCTTTCTACTTGTATATACACGGGTCAGAGGGCTGCTCGTCAAAGTTTAGTGCAGCGTGAACATTCACTTTTTACAAGGTCCTTTATGAACATCTGCAAGTACAATACTCGAAAAGTAAATATGAATCGATGCTTACCCGAACTGTTTTGTCTAAATAGTCCCATATCTCTTGTTTTGTTCGTGTCCTACCCGCACAAACATGGCTGCCATCTCCCACTACTACAGGTACAAGACCCCTCCCACTGCTGTGTGAGTGAAGATGAAATCACCTGAGAGCACAACGACGTGTGTTTATAATAAATAAAAGCATATAAAAGAATATGTTGCATTATATCTAAATATATTTGCTACTGTTATAAATATTAGGGCATCTGATTGAACCAAGCCGAGTCATCGCCAGAAGTGGCCCAGACTCTAAAGCCAGATCCGGGTTAGTTATGGTGAACAAGAATCGGCCACCAGTACTTTACCGCCGTAACAAAAACACACGTGTCAGAGCGAGCCGTGGGCCACACTCGGCCCCGGATAATACATGCTGATGCCGTGTCTGAGCCGCAGGCGCCACGGGGCTGCCGAGCTCGGGCCCATTACCACATGCTATCTGACGCTCGTCTAAGAAGAGTAAAAACAGAAAACGCCCACTAGTTCTCCATCAACACATTCATTTTACCCAGATGACCATGTATTCAATTCACCCCAGTTATCTGTATTACTGAATGTGATGATTGTATAATAAAGTGTTATTGGCTAAAATGAGTTAAGAATGAACGCAGCATATTCCTCATTAAATGTGCACCATGACAGGATATTCAGATTCGATTCCACAAAGAATAACTCACATGGTTTTAAATGTTTGGGATTTCAGTTCAGTAAAAGTGAACAAGAGTTTTTCTCGACGTAATCAACAAATGTTTCAGCAGTTTCACAATACACCAGTTTGTCCATTTCATGAAACACTTTTACAAACAAACTAACAAAAACTTTGATCCGACCACGTTTTCATAAAAACAGCGGTTTTCTCTGGCCACAACACACATAGCATATGTGTAAAACTCATCTCATTATCATATAATGCGTCGTGAAACACACACACACACACACACACACACACACACACACACACACACACACACACACAGAGGATACAGGCAAGGTCGGGGGTTATTTAATCAATGTTTAAACATCAGTTCTCACGACGCACACATAGCAGGGGTGTAAAACCCATTAACATATAATGCTTTCGTGAAACACACACACACACACACACACACACACACACACACACACACACACACACACACACACACACACACACCTGGGAAAGAACAAACTTCCAGGATACAGGGGGAAAAAGTCATAAATTACAGCGTTTGCCAAACTGTCAGTTCAAGGGGGTGATAATTCACACCCATTCGCGACTGACACTAGAGTCATAATTTATGCACATTTCATGACAGTGACATGAGCTTTTTGTGATTTATGTACCTTACAGAAACGTTCGTGGGGAGGGTTTAAGGGATGGTCTTCCGTTTTTTGATAACACCCCTGTTTTCCCCCACACTGACACAAAAGCCGACACCACTCATTTCAACACGTATTCTTGGTGAAATACACATCGTCCTTCTAAGGGTTTGGGACCTCGTGGACCAGACATCGTATGGGTGTTACGGAGCCTCTTCTATGTTTTATCCACAGCTATTTATTTAATCAATAGCTTTTTCAACACGCACATAGCGGGGGTCTAAAAACCATTAACACTTGAAGCATTCGTTGTGTTGAACTATTTCAGTTGCTTTTGTTTGATTTGTTCATTGCAAACAGCTGAAAGTCTGTAAATTTTGACAATAAACCTGATTTGCAGTGGGGGTTGAACAATTTTGATTTATTATTGAACAATTATTTGCTACCTTACTGTTTTTATATGTTTTTTATACTGTTTTTATATTTGTGTCATTTTAAGTGCAGTCAGAAGAAATAGACTAACTTCCACTTCAACAGACCAGGAAGTCGAACACTGGGTAAAAAGATGGCTGCAGCTAGCCGCAGATAGGGATGGAGGCCATCGGGCAAGAGAGAAGATTTAAACAACTGACCACTATATTTTATTCCCTTTTAGTGACTGAAATTGTGACATTTTAGCGTATTCTGTCTTTTAAGTATTGTTGGACTAAACTGTTTTACAGGGTAAATGGAGCATTTTTATTGTATTTTCTATTGTCTACTGTAAGTGTTTGATGTATTGATACATGATTTTGCATCTATAGTTTTAATAATATTTATTATATATATATATATATATATATATATATATATATATATATATATATATATATATATATGATTGTTTTAGGCACCCTATTTTTTTTTAGTACAAACTGTTATAGATTTTTTTGTTTTTGACTTCACACCAAAAATTGACTTTGTTTTATTTACTACTGTTTACTGCACTTTACGGTATGTTTTTAAAAAAAAAAAAAATGTAGAAACATTTTAATTTCATAATTTTGAAGGCATCTATGCGCTACAGCATTTCTTTGCATGTGCCTAAAACTTTTTAAAAGTCTTTAACGCAAAGAGCATTAAACAGTAGTAAATTAAACAAAGTTAATATTTGGTGTGACAAAAAAATTTAAATTAAAATAAAAATAGTGTCTCCGATACAATGTGTGCAGTTTTATAAGGAAATGAGCCGGTAAGTTTTATTGAGCATCTTGCAGAACCAGACACAGTTCTTCTGGAGACTTTGACTTTCACACTCGCTTCTTATTTTTGCAGAAAAACCCAGCAGCTTTCATTGTGTTTTTCTGTCTGAAAAGTGTCTCTTATGTAATACGCTGCTTTCTTTAATGACATACAAACATTTTTCTGCAACACTTTTTTCTAGAAAACTAATGTTTGTGAATCTAAAATGTTTTTTTGTACTGATTTTATAATGTAGAAGTCATAAAATAAAAAAAATGTATAACAAAGTTTGTACTAAAAAAATACATTGTTAAATATTTAATGAGTTAATAGTTTTGCTCATAGAAAATGTATCAGTTCTGTGAGAATAGGTGAATAATACTGTTGGAATTCTGTATTTATGTGATTTGATATTTTAATAAAGCAACATACTACATACTTTTTAAAAAAAAATTATTATTATAGGTTAATTAGATTATTGCATATAGTATCTAAATGTGGGACAGATCTGGCCCAGATGTCAGTCACTATCTTGGACATGTGGCCCAGGCCATTTCTGAGATTTAAAATGTCTCAATCTCAGGTTGGTCAACAGACATTGATCTCACTATGTTTAATAAATCTAGCAATGTTGTAGACTCAGATCTGTTCATATCCTCTATCGTCTGAATTAAATAATGCAGTATTTGGGTGTTGGTGCACTGCTCGCTGCTGTCGCCTTGTCTAAATATAACTACTCCACCCTGATCACACCCATCCGCATCCCGACAACCTTTTGCCATTTTTTAAAAAAAAGAAATTTATTTAAACAAACACGTATGGGATTTGCATAAAATAACTAATGAAATAACACAAATAATCAGTAAAAACATGAACACCAGTAATCAGTAAAACAAGACTATTACACACACACACACTAACACTAACAAACTAACACTAAATATACAAATTAACAGTAAATACACCATTTATAATGATGGGGGAAATATATAAAAACACGCATAATATATAAGAATCTTTTTTCACAACTCACTCGAGTTTGTTTTGAAGCAAGAGTACTATGTCCTTTAACAAATCAGTCGTTAGTTTTTGGTCCTCGGCTGTTGCACGGGTCCGTCGTTCATACAAGGTGTACTCCGCTAAAATGTGTTGAAGATATATTCCGTGCTGTTGGTGTGTGTCGGTCAAATCCCGAGCATAACATTCCTGTTTCTTCTCAAAGGCATCCCAACGTTGGTTAACGTCAATAATATGTTCGTCAATACGTTCCTCAAGGGTTTTTAAACGATGCTCAATGGGCTTGAGACAGTCCCGTATCGCGTCGGTTAAACGTTGATGAACGTTTTGTGGTTCCCGTCTGTACGCCTCCTGATTTGAAGGTAGAACCGCCGTGTCGACCGCCGTGGATTGTGTTTCTCCTTCAACCTGACGTACTGGACTAAAATCGCACGCGTCCACCGATTCTAACAGCTCGTCACCCCAGCGCAAATCTTCGTTATTCACATTCAGCTCTGTGGGAAAAGAACATAGGGATGGTGTATGAATTAGGAAAAGATAAAACAATATTTTGAACAACCGTGCGCATAGGCTACATACCATGTGATGCGGCGCTCGAACGTCTCACCCGTTTCCGTTCTGGCTCTGTCGATGGGTGTTCAGAATTAACTTCATAACCATCAACCGGTGCGTGAACCTGAGCGACCGTCATCTCTTTACGTTCAGTTCTGCGGGGATTTTTAGCACCACGTCCCCCGTTAGACAGCGCTGTTTGATGATCGTCTCCAGACGTACCAATCTTGTTTACCAGGGTTGATAAGTCTTTGGGAGAAAACAATTATATAACATGAGTACGTTTTTAAACATTTTTCAGCATTCGTGTGAATATTACAGCATTACAAAACTACATACTGAGTGGGGGGTTATTCACGCTCTCTCCCGGAGACACGGGCTCTGAGATCAGACTATCACACTCCTTCGATCCTGTGGATGGGCAAATAAGAAACACGTTTAATTCTACATACCAGCAACACAATATAAACCTGGTGTGAAAATGTGTATAAGTTTCGCCTCCCGAACCGAGCATCAATAAAACATGTTTCGTTCAAATTAGCTGGATGTTAGAGAACCTCTTTTAAGCTTTTTTCTTTGCATCAGAACAGCGTCTCATAAATAATTCTTAACAACAACAATAATAAATACAAGATAATAAATATACTAACTGTTAAGATAGACGGCCATCTTCTCTGGAAACACTCTTACAAACCAAATTAGCGAAACTTTTCGGAAAAGCAACTTGAGAGCGATGTTTCTCTGCGCACACACGAGTGCATCGATCCGTCGGCGTGTCTGACCCCACGCTTTTAAAACCAGCGGCTCTCAGCACGCACACACATAGTGGTGGGAAAAACTCATTAACATATAATGCTTCGTGAAACACACACACACACACACACACACACACACGCACGCACAGACACACACACACACACACACACACACGCACGCACGGACACACACACACACACACGCACGCACAGACACACACACACACACACACACACACACACACGCACAGACACACACACACACACACACAGGATACAGGAAAGGTCAGGATTATTTAATCAGAGTTTAAACAAAAGTTTTTCAGAACACACACACGTAGATGGCTAATTTTTTTTTTTTTTTTTTTTTTTTTTTAATTTAATCTTTTTTGTGTGTTTTGTGTTCTCATATTTTGGTCATGTTGTTATCTGTATTACTGAATGTGATGAATGTATAATAAAGTATTATTGGCTAAAATGAGTTAAGAAGGAACGCAGCATATTCCTCATTAAATGTGCACCATGACAGGATATTCAGATTCGATTCCACAAAGAATAACTCACATGGTTTTAAATGTTTGGGATTTCAGTTCAGTAAAAGTGAACAAGAGTTTTTCTCAACAACATAATCAACAAATGTTTCAGCAGTTTCACAAACACCAGTTTGTCCATTTCATGAAACACTTTTACAAACAAATTAACAAAAACTTTGATCCGACCACGTTTTCATAAAAACAGCGGTTTTCTCTGGCCACAACACACATAGCAGGAGTGTAAAACTCATCTCATTATCATATAATGCGTCGTGAAACACACACACACACACACACACACACACACACACACACACACACACACACACACACACACACACACAGACAGGATACAGGCAAGGTCAGGGATTATTTAATCAATGTTTAAACACCAGTTCTCACGACGCGCACTCATAGCAGGGGTGTAAAACCCATTAACATATAATGCTTTCGTGAAACACACACACACACACACACACACACACACACACACACACACACACACACACACCTGGGAAAGAACAAACTTCCAGGATACAGGGGGAAAAAGTCATAAATTACAGCGTTTGCCAAACTGTCAGTTCAAGGGGGTGATAATTCACACCCATTCGCGACTGACACTAGAGTCATAATTTATGCACATTTCATGACAGTGACATGAGCTTTTTGTGATTTATGTACCTTACAGAAACGTTCGTGGGGAGGGTTTAAGGGATGGTCTTCCGTTTTTTGATAACACCCCTGTTTTCCCCCACACTGACACAAAAGCCGACACCACTCATTTCAACACGTATTCTTGGTGAAATACACATCGTCCTTCTAAGGGTTTGGGACCTCGTGGACCAGACATCGTATGGGTGTTACGGAGCCTCTTCTATGTTTTATCCACAGCTATTTATTTAATCAATAGCTTTTTCAACACGCACATAGCGGGGGTGTAAAAACCATTAACACACACACACACACACACACACACACGTATGTATGCGCGCACGCGCGCACACACACGCACGCACACGCACGCACGCACGCACATACGCACGCATGCGCATACATACACACAGACAGAAGACTGGGGTCATAACTTACAAGTTGGGCTGAACTGTCAATCAGGATGACATGAGGGGTCATAAATCATATGACAGGGGGGTCATAAATCATTTTTTGACATAAAGTGTATGATATAACTACTTGCATGATATAACTACTTATATTGTCAAACCCTACTTGCTCTCCCACAACTACAAGCAGCTCCCCTATTGTCACGCCAGGCTCTGGTACACACCTGCACCCATTTCGGAGTGATAGGTTAGGTGATGTTTGTCCGGGAATAGATGCCATTTCGGCATCTAAAATTCCACAGACACACGATAGAAACTTGTCTTTTTTTTCTTTTCTCTCTTTCTTAAATTTGAACTGTATAACAAGGGGGAAGAAAAGAAAAGAAGCACAAAAGGAAAAGAAACATATAAGAAAAAATAGGCAGCTTTTTTCACAATCGCTCTCAGAAGCGCACTCAGTCCTCCTCACCCACACTCCCAGCATGCAACACGCAGAGAGAGAACGAGAGAGAGAGAGAGAGAGAGAGAGAGAGTGAGTGAGAATAGAATGAACAGGTCCTGGAAGGCACATCATCCCCATTGCGAACGAGTTTATATTTATTCAGTAGTGTTGAGTGGTTTGTGGCTTTCTTTGGGCTGTTTTGGCTCTGAGAATCTGGCAAGCTGAGAATCCCCCCCCCCCCCCCCCACACACACACACACACAGCCAAGATACACTCTAACACACAGCTGTACAAAATACCTGATCATCTAACACCCATTGAAATATTAAAGTCATTGTTTCATGTATCCTTTGCCTCAGTAGATTACAGTAGTGTTGATGTGTGAGTGTTTTAGAGAGACATGGCTCTTCTCATTCAACAGTGCTGGAAAAAACATTATTTCCGGGTTCTAATTTGGCCTTAGAAAACCAGTAAAATTGACATTTCCCCCCCTATTAATTTGTGAATGTTTTAAATGTTTAATAAAGGTGCAAAAAGTCCTAAACAAAAATCTGAAAATATGTCAATATTTAATTTTCTGCGCAGCCTTTGGTGTGTAGCTACAGTTCAACTTCAAAATTTGGTTTTCAGCATTGCGTTTTAAAAATACAACACAACGTTCATTTTTCGTTTTTTATTTATGGGTTAAAAAAGAGAAAATGAATGGACGCAAAATCTTTGAAATATTTTGCATTTTTGAGCAAAAACTGGTTTTAAACATAGTTAATTAGTAATTCAATTTTCAATATTAAACCAAAAACGAATAAACGCAACGTACACAGACCCCCTTTCAGGTGTCTTTCTTCCTTTTTTGTTTTCTTTGCTTGATTGTTGATTTTGCTTTATTCCCTCCATAATTCTCTCTCTCTCTCTCTCTCTCTCTCTCTATATATATATATATATATATATATATATATATATATATATATATATATATATATATATATATATATATATATATATTAGTTATTGTGTGTGTGTATGTGTGTGTGTGTGTGTGTGTGTGTGTGTGTGTGTGTGTGTGTGTGTGTTATAGGTGTGTAAGGGCAGTGTTTTGCAGTCAGCTGTGTTTTCTGTGGTACATGTTGATGTTTTTGACCGTCCTGTGTGTGGCGCTGCAGTTATTGAGTGCGCTTCATCTGTCTTGGTGAGTTCTAATAATATAATACACTAAACATCTATGCATTTAATAACTAATATAATACTTATAAGATTATTTTAGTCGTTTATCATCTTAGAGTCACTTTTGATTGTTCGTATGTAATGCTTGTGAAATATGACAAAAAACACAGAAGACACACTGAAGGCACTGATCTCGGTTTGGGAATGAGCTGATACTTCTTTCACACACTAATCCTTGCATAAGTATTCATCCCCCTGCACATCTCAGCATCCCCTCTTTACTCAGGGACTGACTTTTTGGTGGACAGCCTCCTCTTGGGATATTTGGTACTTTTCCAGAACTTTGCTTCCGGACTTGTTCTGATAGCTCCGTGGTGTTCATGTAGAGGTGTGATTCTCCCTTGTTCAGACGACGATACACATCTCGATACGTAGTTTGTGCTACAATATGAAAACAATACAATCAATTCAGCACCGATACAATTAGTTTCAGCACCAATATGATTTGATTCAGCACCGATATGATTCGATTTGGCTCAATACAATTCGATTTGGCTCAATACGATTCAATTCAACACCGATACGATTCGATTCAGCACCAATACGATTCGATTCAGCACCAATATGATTTGATTCAAATCTGATCCAATATGATTCAGTTCAGTTAATTCATTTAACATGCATTGATTTGTCCTAGGTTGACTCAAGAATTTCAAACATTTCTTCAATGCCTTTATTATGTCTGGGGATTATCTGAGAATTAGTACTGCATTCTGAAAGAAACTGTTAATGCTAGTGTTATCTGTTGCATTAGCTGCAGACTTCATTAATCTCGTGAACCTCATGTGGTGCTTGACTCCATTGTGACTTCTCATGGCAATTGGTTGCACCAGAATTAAATTAGGGGGTGAATACTTCTGCAATCACAACTTTTATGTTTTTTTTATTTGTAAATAAAACAAATTTTATTTATTTGATTCCCCCCAGTTCAGTATTATGGGATATTTTGTATAGATTCATGACATATAATCTCAAGTAAGTCAATTTCAGTTCCAGGTTATAACACTACAAATTGTGGAAAAGGTCAAGGGGGGTCAATACTTATGCAAGTCACTGTATCTATTGGGTTCTTAGTTATAGTTGGATCTGTAAATTGGTAGATTTGATCAAATTTGGCTGGACTTTGAAAAAAAAACCTCTTCGCATTTATCTTTCCTTCTTAAAGAATCTTTCTTTCCCTCAGGAACAACAAGACCAGGCCATCTGACCACAAGCTGATCAGTGAACAGCGAGATGCTCAGTCTATCATGGAGAACTTTAATTAAAATCTGAAATTCAAATCAAAATTCAAAGTGGCCTTCCACCGTTTCCAGTGGAGCGATGGAAAAGACGAGGGCCTGAATCAGGTTTCAGAACCTGCAAGCAAAAATCTGGACACAATTCCAGCTCAACGTCTGGCCAGCACTTCCAGGAGGATCTTACCACCAAATCAGCTATCACATGACCGCAAAGGCGACTCGGTGGTTGACCAGGAAGTCCCAAAATAACCACAAGCCCAAATTTTGTCACAGGACCAACTTTCAAAAAGATTTCCAGAACCTCGATCATCTGGTCCAACACATGACGCCAAACAAACATCTGGCTTTTTGACCAGTGACAGAAACGGCACGTGTCAACCCAAGAACCATGTTGTCTTCCTGAAAACGCACAAGACAGCCAGCAGCACCATGCTCAACATCCTGTATCGCTATGGCGACACCCACAACTTGACCTTTGCGTTGCTGGTGTACATGCACAGCCAGCTCTACTACCCTCACTTCTTCATGTCACACTTCATCGAGGGCATGGAGTCTCGCCGAGTTAACGAGTTCCACATCATGTGCAACCACATGCGCTTCCAAGGGCCTGAGGTCAGAATGTGTGAACGCTTGAACGTGAAAATGGGCTAATGAATTTTTTTTTTTTACAAACAAGGCAGTATTTTAAAATTGTTTGGTCTTTTCACTTGATTCAACCCATGAGCTAATTAACAAGCCTGAACTGGGTTGAACTGGGATTATGTTCCCTTTTCAGTGCTTCTGAAAAACAAAAAAAAACAAAACATACACCAGAAGTCATTCGTGTTGAGGGGCTACGTGTGCGACTAAACAGAATACAAGTGGCAAGCTAGCTAGCTAATGTTAGCCAGAGACATTTTGAGTAGATCCAGCTAACTGCTTAAAATATAAACGGGGCAATACGTAACACTCAACATGGCAGCTGTATAACACAAGTCCCGCCCTTCAGTAAAAAGAGCCAATCGCAAGACCTATCAGATTCTGGTCTAGTTCTGTTCTATTGGTCTTTCCTTATTCAAGTAGAAAGGAGGCTGACTGGAAATTACTCCCCGGGAGAATCACCAAGATGGCTGCCAAGCAGAAGGCCTTTGTGTTAGCTAGTTAGCATTACAGCCAATTTAGCAGTATGTAATGTATTGGGTTCTCCACAACTAGCTAGCTTACACATCATACTATATCTATTGAAAAATACAGGAAGTTACATTATCAACATTTTTCCTTGTTTATTTTTCCTATCTGCGCTACAATTTTGTGTCTAAAAATATATCACTATGTTAATCTGCGACCAGTGAACAAAATATAAATGTAACTGCCTCTAGAGGGCAAGTTTGGAGATTGTGTGCAGACAACGTTACATGGGGGGGAAAAAACCTGTGCAGGTCAGGGTTACTGGATTATAAATTTAGTGTTACACATAAAAGTTAACATTCCATTTGCTGTTCGTAACACTAATGCCTGGGCCACACTACAACATTTACACAACCCCAATCCCAAACCCTCACTCCTTATAATCACAGATTTAGGATTTTAGGTCCATCGACCTTCAGTCATCAAACCTCCTTACACGTCTTGACTTGTAAGACTTTTCGAGAGTAAAAATAATCACACACTTTCAGGTAATTTTCAGATAATGAGTCCCAACCAATGATCCTGATTCTCGGTACCTGGAACTTCTCATCAACAAAACAGACTTCAGATTTAAACAACAAACAAAATGGTGGATGACAGTTCAGCTAAATCTGCCCCAAAATCCACCCCATTATGCTCTAGTTGGGGTCCAGGCATAACCACGATCTTTATATTTCATCATTTACCAAAATGTGATTTTTTTTTCCATCAGAAATCCATAATGTTTTTGGACTGATATTAGTGATGAATAGTGTGTAATATATTAAATGTATAAATATCTGTCTCTCAGGTGAGAAAGGTCATGCCCTTGGACACATTTTATTTCTCCATCCTGCGCAATCCGGTGTCCATGATGGAGTCCATCTTCACGTACTACAAAGCAATCCCAGCATTCCACAATTTCAAGACCCTCAAGGACTTTCTGCTCGACGAAGGCCGTTCTTACAATGCTGCTGTGCCTGATAACCATTACGCTCGTAACATCCTGACGTTCGATTTCGGCTTCAACAACTCGCCACTGTCCAGCGAAGCGGAACTGGATGAACGAGCCGTGGCTCTGATTTCCGCCGTAGAGAGTGAATTCCACCTCATCCTGATCTCGGAGTACTTCGACGAGTCCATGGTGTTGCTCAGACACGCCCTCTGCTGGACCCTGGACGACGTCGTGTCATTCCGCTTGAACAGCCGAAGCGAGAAAGCGCGCAAATCGCTGAGTGCGGAAATGACCGAGCAGGTGAAGAAGTGGAGCTCGTTGGATTGGCGACTCTACCAGCACTTTAACGCTAGCTTCTGGAAGCGGATAGATTCATCGCTAGGGCGTGCTAAGCTCCAAGAAGAAGTGGAGCTTCTCAGAGTGAGAAGGGCAGCACTGGAGAAAACCTGCCTTTTAGGGGGCGGGGCTGTGGATCCAGATCAGGTACGTGATTTGTCAATGAAGCCATTCCAGTACGGCCAAGCGGTTATCCAGGGATATAACATCCGCCCGGGATTGGACAACGACACTCACCATCTTTGTCAGAGGCTCATCATGCCTGAACTGCAGTACACCAAGGCTTTGTACGTTAAACAGTTCCCTGATATCGCTGCGAAAATGGCGGCAAGAAAAAAGCATCCAGCCCCTGCCAAACACGTCATAAATGCTAAGAGAAACGGCACCAGTGAACCTGTCACTGAGAAGCGCAACTCAATCGTACTAAGCAGGACAGATTCTGTTAGAAACAACAGCAACTCACAACCTGGTGCACTTGATAAGGTGCAAAAAGCTAATATAGCTAATTAGTTAGTTAGTCTCATAGTTTAAGTGCTAAAGCTAAAGAAATGACATTTGGAAACTAAATGTGCCTTACTGAGTACATCTGAGGTACGTGGGAATTTTTTTCTTTCCACTTTTAACAAAGAAAACATTTTAACAAGTAAAATTGTTTTTACAAAAAATGCTACGTAATTCTCCTAGACAGTGAATGGGGCTGGTGGACAACTTAAATTTTATGATAAATTTAGCATTTTATCACTGAAGAGTTACCAGTTTAGCAAAATGTTTCACAAAATTACAAAATTTTCAAAAATTTCTTTAGTTGACAAAACTGCTGAAGCTTAATTTTCTTAGAGAATGAGCTCCTAGACAAAATTTATCACAAAATTTAAGTCGTCCACCAGTCTCATTCTCTGTCTAGGAAAATTAAGCAAAATTTTTCATTTTATCACTGAAGTTCAAGGTTAACAAGTTAGCAAAATTTACAAAGTTGGAAAAATTTAAACTTAGAATTTTCGTTTGTTTGTTTGTTTTGGGCAAAACTTCTTAAATGCTGTATGTAAAATATAAAAACAGATAAAAAAATATAAATGATGGTAATTGTCAGAGCAGACTGGGTCTGTATTCTGTATTTAAATTTGTCGCTTTAATTAATACGTATTTATGTACGTCTTTCTGAGTCAGGTAAAAAAAATTGTAGTATTTGTTACTGTAGTATCATTTCACTGTTTTGATTTCTTCTTCACTGTATATTTTTGTTTTAAAGTAAATTTGTCTTTTCAGGTTTTGGTTTTCGAAACATTGTCATTATACTTATACACGGGTGTATGGTGTAATAAATAAATAATAATAAAAAAAAACTCTGATGCACGTTGATACACAACACTGAATTTCTTTATTCGCAAAGTGTGCGTCTGTACAGCGTGTTTATCCGCACGTGACCTCGACTTTATCAGAGTGAAAACGGCTCGGCACCAGTCAAGTCTAAACATCCGGTGCTAGCGAGAAAAGTCTTCTGGCAGAGTTTAGAGGAACTCAGATCCACGTTCATACTTATGTTTATAAATCCGTCTTGGAACAAACCATTCCTGAACCGATCAGGGGGGTGGATCTAATGCATCCTTTACGGTATTTATGTAATAACAATGAGCCTCATTTATCAATGGATACAAACAAATTGAAATCAATTTCAAGAACATTTATACAAGAAATGTGGCATTTATGATAATCTACTATGTTTAGAAAGAAAATCGTATCCTGCGTTTTGTATAGATTTACGTATAAGTAGACACGCTAATGCGTACCTCGATTGATCGCCTTCAAATTGTATAATCGGTGATGAGTTACTGCGATTTTATCAACAAGTCAAATAAGACTATCCATTCGACTAAGGCAAAAGTAATGGCGCCCTATGAAAGGAGAATGTGTGTCTATGGTAGCTGAGCAGTATTTCTGGAAGATTTAGCACATGCCAAACTTTTACAGTTTAGTCGCCATTTTCAGCTCTCTGTGAGCTTTGCCTTTTATGGATATGATTCATGGGTGTGGCTAATCAGCTGTGCTGTGAATACTCTCTGTCATTTATTGCTGATTGCCATTTATGAACAAATACACTCGAGTATGAAGAGAATCAGCCAAACTTATGTGAATCTGGTGGCAATTTTTAGTTCAGTTTGACCTACAAAAACACACAACTGCCAACAGATTAAATAAATGAAGCCCTGTCTGTGTTATAAACGTTCTTATCAACTGCTGTTCTGAAGAGCTGCAGCAAGATGACGTCATCAAATGAGCGCCAGACGAACCCACAGTCGGTGTTGTTCAAATGAAATAACTGAAGGTCACTCAAGGGAAAATAGTCCCAGTAGACCATTTTAGGCCAAGTGAATTATATGAATTGTATCACAACGTTTCATTCATAATTTCTAATTTTTTAAGTGTTTTAAGTCTGTAATGCTCTACTGGCTTCCTAAAAATACCAAATATGCTAAACAGAAGACTTGGAACACTTTCATTCAAACTAAAAAATGTTAAACTTATGGTTCTGCCTTGGTCATTTTGTGTAATTAACACTTTGGTTGGACAATGTGTGGTTAGTCTAATCCACTTTTAGTTTCTCATCCAAAGACATCTTGAAGGGGGAAAAAAGTAAAAAATCCACATTGTTGGTATTAATCGGCTGTTTCTTTTTTACAGTTTCGAAAATTAAACTGAACTGAACTGATGAATTTGCAAACGCTGACTTGTGCTTGTTCAGTCTTTACAGGTGTATAGCCATAATAGTTGCAGATCCACACTAAAGCACAATAAAGCAGACACATTTCCTTCAAAAACGCAGTAACACCTCCCCCTTGTGGACACTTGCATTAGTGTTTCTGAGTATCTCAGTAATCTGAGACAGTGGGTGTACCTGCATACCAGTCCGCTAATTGCTGCCTCGTCGTCCTATTCTACGTCCTTCAGCCTGGATGTCAGTCAGAGTCCACCATCTTTAAGGAAGCTTCAATTCTTAAAGCGCACAAGGATTATTGTAAAAGGATACACAGGTTCTTCCTAAGTGGAACAAACCTTTTTGTACTTTTTAGCCAGAAGGAGCTCATGTTCTTCATCAGACCTTTGACCCTTGAAGACCCAAGGTTATACACTGACCCTTTATGAGGTTTCTGATGGCCCGTTGACTCTTCAGAAGGTTCTGAGATAACCTTCGACTCTTTAGGGCCCTTCCTGCCATTCTGATTCGTGCTTTACCTTTAGGACTCTTTCTAAGGTTCTGGATTGATCCCTAAATATTTTGAACCTGTACTCTGGTTCTTATCAGGACTTTTGACCCTTTAGGACAAATTAAAAGACATGTCTGGTTTGACCATTTCTAGGTCCAGATCTGCTGTTTTTCAGGCCTGAGCCTTAGAGCTGTGAACTGATCTTCAATTATTTAAGACCCGTCCTAAGCTTCTGCACCATCACTGGATTTTTTTAATCCTTTAGGAGATCCTCAACTAACCTTTGACCTTTTTTTGGAATTCTAATCTGATATTTCCCCTTTCCCAACTTGTTATAATGTTTGGAACCAACCTTAATTCATTTAGGATGTGTACTAAGGTTCTTATCAGAACTTTAACTTTTTAGGTATCTTCCTGTGGCTCTGAAATGGATTTAGACCTTTTAGGACTCGTTCAAGGTTTTGGAATGAGGTTCACCTATTTCTGGTCTGATCTTAGCTTCTTGGCTCCTTCTGGAGAACATTTGATCCAACCTGAGGTTCTGTATTGATCTTTTGGACTCTTCCTGGAGGTCCTGGACTGACCGCTGACATTGTAGGATTCTTCCTGAGGTTCTGGACTGAGATTCACATCCTCTTGAACTTTTGTTAACCTTCTAAACTGACCTTTCACCCTTTAGGATCCTTTCTGGGGTCTTGATTTGATTTTCCATATTTAGGACTTGATTCTGTAGGACTCTTCCCGAGACTTTTAAGGATCCATCCTGAGGTCTTTTTGACCCTTCTCACACATTCTCTCTCTCTCTCTTTATTGGTACGGTAAAAGGCTTTACATTGCCAAAGCATTGGTAAAATTAAATTACACACATACATATTTACACACATTCACACAGGTTTGTCGTACTTAAGAGGACCGTTCATTGATATCATTAATTAATGCTATACTACACATACATCTAATCACAATCTTAACCTTTTAGTTTATTTGAATAAAAGCTGCGTTTTTTTGTATAAAAATAGTTTTCCTTATGAGGACCTACCAAATGTCCCCACAAGGTGGAAACTGTCAGATAGTCCTATCCTTGTGGGGATATTTGGTCCCCACCAACATATAAAAACAGGTCCACACACACACACACTTGGACAGGTTCCCAGATAACAGGACAAACAGCATATTAGCTCTGGGCTTCAAACACACACTGAGAACATTTAGTGTTTTTGAATTGTCCCTCTTTAATAAAATAATTATACAGGTTTCTGAGACATCCATAATTGTGTGTGTGTGTGTGTGTGTGTGCGTGTGTGTGTGTGTGTGTGTGTGTGTGTGTGCGTGTGTGTGTGCGCGTGCGCGTGTGTGTGTGGTTGGAGGGGAGGTGGGGGTCCCCATGAGTTTTATGTCCCCATGTTTTTATACCTTAGTGAGGACCAAATGTTCCCATAAGGACAGGAATATCTGAGAGCCATAACCTTGTGGGGACATGTGGCAGGTCCACATGAGTTTTATATGTGTGTGTGTGTGTGTGTGTGTGTTTAGATGCTTAGTAACCATGTCACATGGTGTGTTGGGTGTGTTTTGTAGACTTTGATGAGTCATCACATGTTTAAGGGTTTAAAGCTTAACGGCCATAAAAAACCAAAACAAACAGTGCTAGGAGCATTTTAAAAAAAAAGTAAAAAAAAAAAAAAGAAGGAGATGTTCTTCACTCGCTTGTTTATTCATTCCCATTAGCAGCTCACTAACAAAGTCATAAACATGCATTTATAGCCAAAGCTCAGAGTATAAACCTGCGTAAAAAATAAATAACACTGATTGTGATTGCATTAATCTGAATTAAACACTCTGTAACTATAAACGTACTAATTCTGTGATTGTGTCTCAAACAAAACTACATGGTGAACAACAGTGCATGTGATTTGGGACACGTATACAGTGGACTGATTGAGGATGAGGCATTTGTGATGGTGATTATGTGACAAATTGTTCAGAGTTTCAGCCATTTTGTTAGCAATAACAGCGTGCTATATTTGGACCACAGTGTATGTCTGTTAGAGATGCTAGAAATCAAGCCTAGGCAGTGTTCTTGCTAGAATGTCGGCCATTTTATGTCTCCGTTTCAACTAGCATTGAACTTTTATTTTAGAGCAGCACTGACCAAGAGAATGTGTCTATTACCCATAATGCACTGTGATACGTCAGTTCTAACCATGAAGATTAAAGTCGGCTAGGTCTGTAACATATACGGAAGATATGTCCCTGTTAAATGTCCCCGTGTCCCTCTGGGTCAGGCTTTAGTACGGTGGGTTGATTTATATAGCATCTTACAGACTAATTTGCTAGCTGTCTACACTGGGGAGATGTCGTGCTTTTTTTAGGGACACTTGTTTCAAAGCTGCCATATTGCAATAATGTTAGCGTTAGCAAAGTCACAGCAGCCCCACCAGCGTGAAAACCCGACACACCACCACGCTGTTGACCAACCCAATCGCCGAATACGTGCTAAACTTCAACGGCACTTCGATCTCCTTCCTCCCGCGAGCGCTAACGTCATTAACTGCCACGCCGTAGTGCAAGCACAGCAGCCTCAGTGCGATCCACTTCATTACCTGCCGGGTCAGCACCAGAATCAAAAGCCCCAAACAGAACCGTGCAACTCCAAGGGTAAAGATCAATGGGGTCATGGGAGGTAGGGTCACCGGGAAAGGTCCTGAGGGTTCGAAAGTCACACCGAGCCGCTGATTGAGCCAGTAACCGACAGAACAGCCGGCGCTAGAGCCCAGAATTATAGTGGTGTCCCCCCGCGTAGCGCTGTAATGGTCCAGCTCGGGATATTTGTAGCACAGGATGAGGGGCAGAACCAGTGTGATGACAGGGGACAGCGGGCTGTTGAGCTGGAAGAAGTCCAAACTGTCCCAGTGAGGGTAGGACGCAACCAGAACGAGGGCGGATATGAGAGTCCCACAGATCACATCCTGAGAGGAGGAAAAGAGTGATGATTAAAACTGAAATGTAATGAGTTTTAAGACCATTCTGTAGTGCACACTCGGTTTCTACACTCTCTGTCCAGTGTTATAATGGCTTGCTAACTAGCTAGAGTGTTGCTTTACATTATTTACAGTCCTATCAGTTTGCTAACTAGCTAGAGACATGAACAACTAGCTTGGTAACTAGCTGGGTTGTCAAGCTTTAAGATAGGTACAAAAAAAATCATATTGCCTTGCTAATCAGCTAGCATGGCAACTAGCTCGTTTGCTAACATGCTAAGCTTTAAGCTATTTAAAAAAAAAAGTCATGCTAGCTTGATCAGCTAGCATGGTAACTAGATGTTTTGCTAACTATCCAGTACAGTACAGAGATATATCACTCAATTACCTAGCAAACTAACTAGCTAAGTTGTTAATCTTTAATCTGTCATATTAGCTTAACTACCTAGAGTAAATAGCTAGCATGGCAACTGGGTCACATCGTAGCAATGCGTTTTAGGTAAGTTGTGTTTCTGACACGGTGACTTCGTCCTTCATCTTTCTATTCTCCTCGACAGAGCATCAGTTAAGATGGCAGTCAAGGGAACTCAAGCAAGGGGAAGTGGACAAGTGCGCATTAAAAACAGGACTATAATAGAGGCAGTATGTTTTATATGACTAAAATAGTTCACAGACCAGCATCTTTTTATAGCCTCTCTGTCTCCACACACACACACACACACACACACACACACACACACACAGTGTTAAACTCTCACCAGGGCTGAGTGCATGCCAGTATAGAGGCGACTGAGACCCACGAGGGTTGAAAGAACCACGGCTGTGACCAAACCAACTTCAAACTGAAACTAAACCAAACACACACACCAAAACATATTAGCATTAACACACACAGACTGTCAAAACATTCATTTCTTTAAACAGTTTTTCTCGCTTTCTCTCTCACACACATGTGTGTGTGTGTGTGTGTGTGTGTGTGTGTGTGTGTGTGTGTGTGTGTGTGTGTGTGTGTGTAAACCTTCACTCTCTCCGGTGCACTCAGCAACAATGTGAAGGCGATGGCTGTGGCAGCCATGGCGTGAGTTGAAGGCATGCCGAACTCAATACGATGTTCCAGTTTTACCACAGGGGGCGACGAGGGACGAGGGAGCTTCAGCATATCCTTCATCACCTGTCCTATATACATCACCACCTGTATATAGAGAGAGTAATAATCACCCTTCTTATTGTACATCAACACCTGTATATATAGAGAGAGAGTAATAACCACCTGTCCTACTATACATCACCACCTGTATATAGAGATAGTAATAATCACCTGTCTTATTATACATCACCATCTGTATATAGAGATAGTAATAATCACCTGCCCTATAATACATCACCACCTGTATATATAGAGAGAGTAATAATCACCTGTCCTATTAGACATCACCACCTGTACTGTATATATAGTGAGAGTAATAATCACCTGTCCAATTATACATCACCACTTGTATATATAGAGAGAGTAATAATCACCTGTGCTATTATACATCACCATCTGTATATATAGAGTGATGGTAATAATCACCTGTCCTATTATACATCACCACCTGTATATATAGAGAGAGTAATAATCACCTGTCCTATTATACATCACCATCTGTATATATATAGAGAGAGTAATAATCACCTGTCCTATTATACATCACCACCTGTATATAGAGAGTAATAATCACCTGCCCTATAATACATCACCACCTGTATATATAGAGAGAGTAATAATCACCTGTCCTATTATACATCACCACCTGTATATATAGAGAGAGTAATAATCACCTGTCCTATTATACATCACCATCTGTATATATAGAGTGATGGTAATAATCACCTGTCCTATTATACATCACCACCTGTACATAGAGTGATGGTAATAATCACCTGTCCTATTATACATCACCACCTGTATATAGAGAGTAATAATCACCTGCCCTATAATACATCACCACCTGTATATATAGAGAGAGTAATAATCACCTGTCCTATTATACATCACCATCTGTATATATAGAGTGATGGTAATAATCACCTGTCCTATTATACATCACCACCTCTATATATAGAGAGAGTAATAATCACCTGTCCTATTATACATCACCATCTGTATATATAGAGTGATGGTAATAATCACCTGTCCTATTATACATCACCACCTGTACATAGAGTGATGGTAATAATCACCTGTCCAATTATACATCACCACCTGTATATATAGAGAGAGTAATAATCACCTGCCCTATTATACATCACCACCTACATATAGAGAGTAATTGTCAATTGTGCTATACTCATTGTATACTAGTATATATTTAATTGTGTTTATTTGCTTTGTATTTTGTGTATTAAATTTGTGTTTCTGTCTCTCACAGCCCACATGTTGACGAGGCGGCGGCACAGGAAGGGATCCAGGTTCCAGTGAATGAAGGGCAGAAAGGAGATGTAGAACACTTCATTTCCCAGAGTGGCAGATGCCACAAAGAGGTAGTACAGTGGCCAGTTCCTCACTTCGTAATAAGAACTCCAGGCCTGGAGAGAGAATCAGACAATAGTTACTGTATTGACTTGGACTCAAGGGTGCACTTTCTGTACCTTATATCTTAAACCTGGAAATGTGGATATAGTGCACCTTTAAAAAAAAATCATTGAAGGTATATAAATAGGCCAGAATGAGTTTCACGTCAAGGTTTAAAGGTGCACGACATGCAGCTTTTCCAGGTAAAAGATACTGAAAAGTACAGTTTAGTAACCTTTTATTTCTAAGACTGTAACACTATTTTAAGAGCCAGACAGATGTGTGGAACATACACTCAAGTGTGTATTTGTCACATTTACACACTCGGTATGGATGTGTTCATTTCTCATTCACTTTCACATGTAGTGGAGGTGTTTTTATTTGTTCCACATGCCATCACATTTTATTCACGTGTCTTATCTTGATGTCTGTATAGCTACACGTACTCTTTCAGGGCCTAGCTAACCTTTACACCTGTCAGTCGCCCAGATGTAAGCTCACACCTGACCCAACTCGTAAAGCGGGAAAATCCAGTCCACACCTATTTCTCAATTCAGCTCACCTGGATAGGTTTATTTTATTTTATTTTATGCCTCTAAGAGCATTCAAAATGGTATTTTTAGTAGTCTATAAGCTACTTACGTCGCTTTTGCGTCCGTTCGCCGCGTGCTCGCCGTTCTGGCACGGCGGTGACGTGCCGTTCGCGCGGCTGTGGGTCCTCGTGCTGCCTGGAGAGAGCCGCTCGTGAGTGGCGCGTGGGGCCGGAAACAACCCGCAGGCGCGCTGGAAACCGGCCACTAGCTCCGAGCTGCTCAGGTACGAGACCACCGACCACATCATCATAAACGCCAGCGTCTCCGCGCGCGCCGCTACTACTGATACTACCACTGATACACCCACCGCGCGCGAGCACACCGTAACCACTTGCGCACACCGTAACCACTGCGCGCGCTTCCGCATTCTGCACGAGCTTTCCTGCGTGCATGCAGGTGTGCTGAAGTGAAAAGTGATGGCGAGATTAAGGAATATATATATATATATATATATATATATATATATATATATATATATATATATATATATATATATATATATGAACAATAATAATAATAATAATAATTAATAATAATAATAATAATAATAATAATAATAATAATAGGGGTTTTAAGGCTTTCACAAAGCTTTCACTGATAAAGAAATAATAAAGAAATAGACAAAGGAAGGAAGGAGGGAAGGAAGAAGAGCACCTATATTCTACATCCTCCTCACGCGCCGGTTTGTGTGACGTCACTATTCATTTAATTTAGATTCATATCATTAGTGAGGACCTGCATTTAGCTCTGCTCTTCTCATCTAATATTAACCAGCTTTTCAGCTGTAAATAAACTATGCGCAAGTCATCAGCGGGTCATGTGACATTAATTATAGTGGAAATGACGGCGGGTGTGTGAGTGATAACGCTGATGTATTTCCCTCTGCTAATTAAATGATCCACGTTAAATGATCCAGTAGTTTCCTTCTCCCGCCTGTAGGTGGCGCCTTGAAGCATTTTTATCACATACAAGGCTGTAAAACACTGGAAACATCTGATTGTTTCTGATACCACTATATAATTATATTGTGTATATAATTATATACAGTGTATATAATTATAATTATATATATTGTTTCTGATACACTATATTTCCCTCTGCTAATTAAATGATCCACGTTAAATGATCCAGTAGTTTCCTTCTCCCGCCTGTAGCACTGTACCTCTCCCTGTCGCCGAGGAAATAATAATAATATTAGTAGTAATAATAATAATAATAATAATAATAATAATAATGATAGTAGTAGTCATAGTATATTACCACTGTACTCATTAACACTATACAGACTCATTGACACTATACAGATTCATTGACACTATACAGCTTCATTGACACTGTACAGACTCATTAACACTGTACAGACTCATTAACACTGTACAGACTCATTAACACTGTAAAGACTCATTGACATTGTACAGACTAAGTAACATTGTACAGAATAACACTGTACAGACTCATTGACACTGTACAAACTCATTGACACTGTACAGACTCCTTAACACTGTACAGACTCACTTGACTAACTAAGCTGACTCTCAGACATTGCACAACATTAAATCTAACTATAAATTGTTGAAATGCACAACGTTTCATACATTAATAAATTAAACATTGTAATAATTGTGTTATAAGCGGAATAACCCACTCCAGGCTTTGCTGTTTTATACAAAAATAACGCACTTCTAGGGGTAGCGGAACTCAGCTTGCACATCTTGCCATGTCAACCCTATTCTGTTAATTATTATTATTGTTGCTGTTGTTATTATTAGTATTAGTATTATAACACCACAAATAAAGAAAAAAACGTTCACTTTTATTTTTAAATAATTTTCTTTTTTTATTATGACAAAACTAAAAAAATCGCTTTTATTTATTATTCAATTATTTATTTATTATTTGAAGCTGTACTGTCAGAGATGTACAAAATGTATCGACAACCTTCTGACCAATCAGAGTCGAGAATTCGTTTGTAAACAGTGAAGAAGGCGTGGTTTCGGAGATTTGATTACATATTGCACTATAAATAATGTGTAGCTAGTTTATAGGAGTCATTATTTATCCCATATAAAGTGTATTACACAGGCAACATGTCTGATTTAAAGTTAAACAGGAAGTAAACAAGGTTTAGCCGTGACCTTTGCCATTGACGCGGAGCGTGCTGGGTTCGGCTTTGATCTCACCGCGTGAGCGCGCTCTCTCTGCCTCTCTTTTGTCTCGAGACGCAGCATCATCGCAGTGTGATGGCGGAGTGATTTGCGTCCGCCTCGAGCCCAACCCGCTCCCTCTCTTCTTCGTCGAGAGAGAGAGGAGGAAAGAAAGAAAGAGGGAAGAAAGAAAGAGAGAAGAAGCCGCTCGTGACGCTGAGATTTACCGGAGGGGCGAACGGGGGAAAATATAAACAAAAGAGAAAAGAATAGACTACATCCCATTACATCACCGAGTGAGAACCGAGTCCATCCGGGTACCGGGAGAGAACGCGGCTCGCGACGTGATGTTTATTTTTGCTCCGGTGTGACACGAGCCGGTTTTTACACACACAAAAAAAATAAATAAAAATGCCCGGTTAATAAAGGTTATAAAGGAGCTCATCAGCGTCACCATCAGCGCGTGACCGCCGGAGACTGAGGTGATGTGATCGGAAAGTGCGCGAGACGCCGCCGTCATGGCCGAGGAGGCGGATATAGAGGCGGATGCGGGGGCTGCCGGCTGCACGGACAAGTATGAGGAGTACGAGTGCAAGATCTGCTACAATTACTTTGACCTGGACCGGCGCGCGCCCAAGATCCTCGAGTGCCTGCACACGTTTTGCGAGGAGTGCCTCCACGCGCTGCACCTGCGCGAGGAGCGGCCGTGGCGCGTCACGTGCCCCGTGTGCCGCCACCGCACGCCCGTGCCGGATTACCGGATACGCAACTTGCCCAACAACACCAAGGTCACGGAGAACTTCCCGCTGCGCGTGGATGTGGACGCCGACCCCGTGCCGCAGGACGCGCTGCCGCCGCACCCGCCGCCGCTGCATCCGGCGCTCGCGGCCCTGCGGCGCGACGACGCGTCGAGCGCGTCCGGCCCGAGCCGCCACCCGCACGCGACCCCGTCCACCACGGCGTCCACGGCCACCATGACGCTCTCGCAGGACTCGGTGGTGTCGCGCCGCGAGAGCTGCCAGGAGGGCTGCTGCAGGCGCCTCGCTCTCACCGCCGGCTGCGCGTGCGTCGCGTTCTCGTTCGTGGCCATGCTCGCGCTGCTCTTCGCCGGCCTCGTGTTCGTGCACGGAAACTCCGGGGACCGGCCGCCATCTCCCGCCGGTCCCGTGTGCCTGTCGGTCGCGAGCGTCCTCGCCATGGTGGCCGTGGTAGTCACGTGGCTCCTCTGCTGGCTCAAATACAGACCGGAGCACGAGACGACCGGCCGCGCCTCGGCCACGAGCAACAGCAGCAGCAGGAGAAACGCCTGAGCTCTGTGTGTGTATGTGTGTGTGTGTGTGCGTGCGCGCGCGCGAGTGTATATGTGTGTGTTATTGTCGCTCACTGTGTATTATTATCCTGTCCTCCATGATAAATTAGAGCGGATGGACATTTGCTCTTATTCCTCCCTATGCACTTAAACACGACTGACAATCTCATTCTCTCCCTTTACACACACTCACACACACACACACACACACACACACTTTTCCTCCAATTATTATTGTTAGTATACTACTTCTTATTCTCCTTATCTCCCTAAAGTGCCCAATAACTCAAGATCTGAATGGTAAAAAGTTGTGAAATTTGGCACATTTATACTACCGGCCACGGGTAACTCCCACACCACAAATGGCCCACATGAGCCCATAGGTGGCCCTACAGGCCACACCCAAATTCGACGTGATTTTCCCTCCACCTCATAAGTCCAAAATGTCTGAAAATTGGTATACATGCCTTATTTCTCATGGAGAACCAAAAAGCCATAAAGTCCACCATGATAGATTTTCCAGTACTACAAAAATCTTCTCCTCATGAACCGTATGAACTGTATATACAAGTATTAGCTTTAGCTCATTCAACATACGCTTCAACGTATTCACTCGTTAAATCTATAACATCAACCCTACAGCTCGCTGTTTTGAGGAGGAAAATGTACATCACTCGTCACAGTTAGCGGGCAACTTGTTGCTTACGAAAGACAAACATGTTTTCCCCCCAGCTCTCTCTATGTCTAAAATGACATAATTCCAAGTTCCCACTTCCCAGTTACGTTCCTGACTCCGACCAGGCAGTTACTAAGGATGAATGAACGAATGAACGCTGTTAATGCATTAATGCTGTTAGCACCGTCATTGATTTTTGGTTGCATCCCACAGGATCACAATCCCAATACACTCCTCTAGTCTCAACCGCACGCCCTCCATACCTTTTCGTCAAGCTTTTTGGAAAAATTAAAAATCGTATCTGCATAAACTGTATCGGTTTAAAACACATTATCTGTTCATATTTGTAATGTGTTCGTATTCGCTTACATTCCTGTTCTACGCAGATTGTTTTTAACATTTGAAATTAGGATTAAGACGTTCAGCGGTACTTTAAATTCAGCATCGACAATGCAAACGTGACGGTTTTGGGGCCAAATTTTGCTAAAAATACACTGCAACTAATAATAGCTGAAAACACACACACACACACACACACACCAGAGAATCCATTTAAGACCTTACTCCATATTAATGCACTATGAAGGTTATTAAATAATACACACTCTGTAGTGCACTATATGTTCAGCTCTGGTGAACACACTTTCAGTAACTGCCTTCCTCTTAAACCGTGTACAGTATTTCTCTCTCTCTTACACACACACAAACACACACACACACTGTACACAAGTTACACACATATCCCTTATATAGTCTGCCTTACTGTATGTTCTGTAGAGATTAGACTGTGTGTATGTGTGTGTATATGTGTGAGAGTGTGTCCTACTCATGTCTGTATTTACATATGGAAACGACTTCCTCTGTTTATACGCCTGAACGTTAAGACGATTAAAACACTGAAGAAACAGTATGAACATTTTTTTTTTTTGGTCTTTCCTAAAGACATGATGATGATGAGGCGAGCAGAGCGGTGTCAATACTTTGTGCAGAGTGTGTACAGTAAGTGGTTGTACCTGTATAGTAATATAAAGTAAATGACTGTAGGGATCAGGAAGGTGCTCAACCTGATAAACTAGCACTCAGGGTAGGGTAGCAATTGCGGTTATTACAAGTTTATTATTAAGCTTTATTATTAACATGTAACTAGATTGTAATACATGCAATAAATAGTCAAATATGCTTAATGACAATGCCAAATAAAGTCTTGCGTATCAACTCAAATTTTAGGACGAGCTGATATTTTTGATATTCTGCAAGTATTTCAAATGGTAGTCGCTCTCGCTCGCCCTCTAGTGGACAGGTCAGATTACTGATGAACTGTGCTGAGGATCAGAAACCACAGAAATAAGTTCTGCATGGTCTCGCAATTCAAAGCTCACAAAAATCTCACAAAAATTAGATGAAGTTTGTAGGATATGAAACAAAAGACATTTCTGAGCCAATCCAAAATGGCCGACTAGGTTTTGCACATCGGTTACGTCACGAACACCCGGCACCTGCCAGGGAATCATCAGAGAAAACGATCTGATCTGATGAGCACTTGCGACTTATTGTACAAATTTTATATCTTTCACTTACGTAGAAAGTTCGGTCTGTATGTGTCAAGGCGTTGCCGGGATACAACCTCACTTCCTGTTTGGGGAAGGAAATGTTTGGTGCATATAAATTTTTTATTTTTTTTTAAATCCAAGAAGCAAGTTCTGTTCAGGTTGGTTTCATGAGGCTGCGATCCAAATTCCATGATGACTGGATGAAATTTGTAGGAGAAGAAGCAGGAAAAATCAAAACAAAAAAAACCCAAAACAGACAAAATGGTGGAAATTCCAATATGGCGGAAAAACCAAAGAATCAGAGGAATCACGTTTCTGTGATGTTTGATGATGTGTGGAGTTGTTATTGCAAACGTATATCCAAATTTTAATTCATTATTGGTTACTAATTACTTACTAATGGTTCATAATTATTATTACAAGTGCACTATGTAGTAAGGTATAAATATTGGCTCACAATGTAGCGCACTTTCTGTAGCTGCTTTCGAAATCACGTCAGTTAAAGTTATAAGAAAATACCAAAAAAACTCGGTGATTTTTTACCTTTAAAAGCACGAAGTCTTACATTATATGTAGCTAAATAAGCTCATCATATAAGCTATCTGATGTTTACACAAAGAAGAAAGACAAAGCCAAAAACAGATCAATAGAAAAATAGTTTACTAAAATGAACAGTGAGAGCATCAGAGGCTTTTACAGTCAGAACTCCAAAATATACAAATCCTCCAAAACAGGAGCAGAACATCGTGACCGTGTTTCAAACAAATATTCTGAACAATAATCACACACGTCGCGTTACCACCCACCCCGAGCGTGAAACCACACCCAACTCCCGATGATGCGCGATTGGTGTTCTGTAGAGACCGCTTGGACACTAACTTTCTCACGGTGCACTATGGGATGTCGTGACTCCTCACTATAGCATGACTACGAAAAAAACATTTCAGACGCACAGCTGAGTACGTACACGTTTCACCGAACGCCAGTTTAAAAACATCAGATTTTACGAATTTAGAATGAAATGAAAAAAATGCACAGCAAACACTGAGGACAAACGATCAGATTAATCGAACAGTCCTGAGCTCAGAACAACACCTTCACTTTTATTTGTTTGTTACACTCGTTTCATATTCTGCATCTCGTTCTTGAAAATTTTACTGAAATCAAACAGGAAACTCTGGAGTTTAGAGAAAAATTGGGCGAATCTTGTGGAATTTTCGGACTGTTACATATTTGTGTACATTTTCATAGTGGAGGTTTTCTTTGAAATTTAGTTAAAGTGTGTGAGTTAAAGAGATTCTGGGTTTTTTGAAATTCAGGGAATTAAAAAAAAGTTTTTGTGGATTTTTCGGAGGGTTCAGTAACATTTTGGAAATGTTCCCTCTTTTTTTCAGTTGTTTAGAGAAACCCTTGGGAATTTTGTTTGTTGAATATAATTCAATTATATTTATAATTTAAATATATAAATTCAAGCAATTCTGTGGATTTCTTTGAAATTCTTTTAGTAGAAGTTCTGTTGTAATTGTGAGGTTTAGAGAGTAATGAGAATTTTGTAGAATATTGGGAATTTCTTTTTAAAGTATAGAAATCTTTTTTTATTATTTAAAAAAATACATTTTAATCATTTGGTCGATTTTTGTAAGATTCTGTAATGTTTGGTAATTTTGGTTGATATTTAATATTTTGTAATTATGAGGTTTGGATGATTTTTCTAGACAGGAAGTTTTTCTGAACTCTTTCCTCTTTTAGGATTAGGTTGATGTGAGTTTTTGTTAGTCTTAGATATTTTAAGGGTTTTTAATTTTTTTTAAATTTTTTGGAGTATCAGTTTCTGAATTGTCCGTGACCCCAGGGACCTCCTCTGGTCCACCCGCCATGCCTGAATGGAGGCTCCGGGCCGAACCACTCGGGTGGTCCTCTGGGTGGTCCGTTGTCCTGCCAGTCGTTTCTGAAAGGCCTGCCGTTCCAGTGTTCGGCTTCCATGACGCCTGGACGCAAGAAATCTTCAGCGGGATCGTTTTGACCCGGCATGGGCAACCTGATCCGGAACATGGGAGCCCTGGGCACGTTAGGAGGAGGCAGATTGGGTTGAGGACGCAGGATGTTGGGAAACTGAGGCATAAATCGAGGAGGAGGATGATTTAGAGGTAACGGTCCGGTCTGGCTCGGGGGGCTGCTGATGGAGTTTTTTGATGGAGGTTCCACAGGGTCAGCTGTGTTTAAAACAAAAATCAGAAGAAATGGATAAATATGTAAAACATTTATTTAATGTTATACATATACATACATACATATATATATATACACATATATATACACACATACATACATACATACACACACACAATATATATATATATATATATATATATATATATATTTCACCAATTTCCAACAACAGTTACAGAGATTTTAACACTTTTTTTTTTTTTTTGGTGGAATCATTGAGACTTTAGGAATATGGGCTTGGGATGTTTGGTTAATTACTTCTCAAACTCAATGCAAATCGCATAATTCGTTTTTTTTTTTAAATCTATGAGAAAATTCTATGGAAATTTGAAAGACAAATTTCTCAGCAAATTTCAATAATTTCTGCTGATTTTTTCAGAAATCAAAACAAAAAATTTATGAGATTTAGATGTTGAGGATTTGTTTAATATTTTCTTGGGGGAAATTACTGAGACTTTGAGAGAATCAAAATCACATTACATATTTTAAAATGTTTCCAATATTTTACATTTCCCAATCATTTCTACAGACATTTTCAGAGAATTCATGAGATTTCGACAAATCATTAAACATCCCCAGCCCATTTTCCCCAAATCCTAAAATTAAGTTTTAAAATCTTTTAAATTATTGGAACGTTTATGAGAAATGCATGGATTTTTGTGTGGTTTTGAAACATGTCGCCACTTTTCTGCTGACAACAATGGCGACAATGCTAAATTTGCAGCAAATGCTATAAATGCTAACTTATTACAGCCGAGTGACATCTGGTGGGAGGGAACCATCATGAGGTCAACTACAGAATGACTTGCAATATGTTTGGAAAGATCACCGTGTCCTTTGGATCTAGACTGTATTTGCCTGATTCTGATTTCTTTGGATTTACTGTGTTTATGCATATTTTTGTAATGCGCTCAAACTCTAAATGCTTCACTGGAAACATGTATTAATGTGAGATTTTCAGTTTAACTCCAAGTTCTCGTACCTGGCAGGGTGTTTGTGCGCTTGACGCTGGACTCTGTGCTTACAGCAGGCATCTGAGACGACAAGAAACACAACAAGTCTCATCAATATGCATAATCCAACATGGACAGAATACAGGATTAATATAATACAGAAAATAAGAACGTGACAAAGTGCAGAGTTTGGAGTTGATCGATTTAATAGACAGACAGACAGACAGACAGACAGACAGACAGACAGATAGATAGATAGATAGATAGATAGGAAGCTTAAGAGTTTGTCACAGACGTCATGATGTACTGCGAATGAGAATGTTTTCAGATACCAGGATGAAAAATGACATCTGTATCGGACAGGACTGTGCGAGGAATCAGCAAAATCAGCATCAAAGCGAGGGTAAGGGTCAACTCAAAACTTCACAAATGGAACAAATCCAAACAACAGTCGATCAACAAAGGAAAGAATCAAAACCCGGAAGAGACGAATGTTACGAATGTTAAAGGTTGGCAAGACTTCGCACTGATTGAATGTTTGAACCAGGTTTATATACAGTGGGTTTAATTCAGGCAAGTCCACAAATGTCGGACAGGACTAAACACTTTACTGTGTAAAACTAATCCCGACTGAATAGGGCTAATATAAAGGTTTTATTAGAGCATGTGTATGAACATCTGAAAAATCGAAACTTAATCACCATGTACCAAAGAAAGTATATTTAAAACCTCCGATTTGCGTAATGGACTCGCTATAAGCATTCTCCGCCATCAGTTCCTCGACCACTGCCTCTTCAGTCATTATGTGGCCAATTTTCAGGGTTTTATTTACTGCCATATTACCTGCAACATGTGATCACTTCTTCACTACGCATCTTATTTTCACTATCGCTGTGTCCAAAACCACAGCCTGTTCATTACACCGTGCACTACTTTTTAAAAAAGTCTATCAGCGTGTATTCATGTCTGAAAAGTGTACTGAAGAATACCCAGGGTACTTATGGAATCCCACAATGCACTGCAATAGGTTTATGCCCAAGCATTACATGCAAAAATGCACTTTATTCTTTAAATGAAGGAATGTTGTTGAAAAGAATATCTCTAGGCAATTAATATAATTCCAGTCATATGTTAATTACTACCGCTGCAAAAAAAAAACAGAGATAATGTATCTGTATTTTCTGCACATGTCAGGAGAAAGTTCGACCTGTAAGACCAACCAGAGAGTCTGTCCCTCAAACAAACCCCCGTGATGAGCAGCGTTAGCGTTACTTACAGCGGATATAAAAATTCTACACACCCCTGTTAAAATGGCCGTTTTTTGTGATTTAAAAAAAATGAAACAACTCATGTCAGAACCTTTTCTACCTTTATTGTGAAATTTTAACCTATTAATTAAAGTGAAAAACAATAAGAATCATTTTAATCAAATGTCCAATAACACTGGTTTACAAATTTTTGGAAATTACCTGCTTCAGAGATAAAATTTGCTAAATCCTACATACTTTGATGAGATGAATTGAAAAACAAATGATAAATTTGCTGGTTGGCTAATGTTTTCAAGATATTTAATGATAAAATTTTATTACAAATGTACATACAGTGGGGGAAAAAAAGTATTTGATCCCCTGCTGATTTTGTACGTTTGCCCACTGACAAAGAAATGATCAGTCTATAATTTTAATGGTAGGTGTATTTTAACAGTGAGAGACAGAATAACAACAAAAAAATCCAGAAAAACGCATTTCAAAAAAGTTATAAATTGATTTGCATTTTAATGAGGGAAATAAGTATTTGACTCCTTCGACTTAGTACTTGGTGGCAAAACCCTTGTTGGCAATCACAGAGGTCAGACGTTTCTTGTAGTTGGCCACCAGGTTTGCACACATCTCAGGAGGGATTTTGTCCCACTCCTCTTTGCAGATCCTCTCCAAGTCATTAAGGTCATTTTCAATGCCCTGGCTGAGGGAAGGAGGTTCTCACCCAAGATTTGACGGTACATGACCCCGTCCATCGTCCCTTTGATGCAGTGCGGTTGTCCTGTCCCCTTAGCAGAAAAACACCCCCAAAGCATAATGTTCCCACCTCCATGTTTGACGGTGGGGATGGTGTTATGACTTGGGGTCATAGGCAGCATTCCTCCTCCTCCAAACACGGCGAGTTGAGTTGATGCTAGAGAGATTTGACCACACCTGACCACATCACGTTCACCCAGTTCTCCTCTGAATCATTCAGGCAAACTTCAGACGGGCCTGTACATGTGCTTTCTTGAGCAGGGGGACCTTGCGGGCGCTGCAGGATTTCAGTCCTTCACGGCGTAGTGTGTTACCAATTGTTTTCTTGGTGACTATGGTCCCAGCTGCTTTGAGATCATTAACAAGATCCTCCCGTGTAGTTCTGGGCTGATTCCTCACCATTCTCATGATCATTGAAACTCCACGAGGTGAGATCTTGCATGGAGCCCCAGACCGAGGGAGACTGACAGTTTTTTCCATTTGTGAATAATCGCACCAACTGTTGTCACCTTCTCACCAAGCTGCTTGGCGATGGTCTTGTAGCCCATTCCAGCCTTGTGTAGGTCTACAATCTTGTCCCTGACATCCTTGGACAGCTCTTTGGTCTTGGCCATGGTGGAGAGTTTGGAATCTGATTGATTGGTTGCTTCTGTGGACAGGTGTCTTTTATACAGGTAACAAACTGAGATTAGGAGCACTCCCTTTAAGAGAATGCTCCTAATCTCAGCTCATTACCTGTGTAAAAGACACCTGGGAGCCAGAAATCTTGCTGATTGATAGGGGATCAAATACTTATTTCCCTCATTAAAATGCAAATCAATTTATAACTTTTTTGAAATGCGTTTTTCTGGATTTTTTTGTTGTTATTCTGTCTCTCACTGTTAAAATACACCTACCATTAAAATTATAGACTGATCATTTCTTTGTCAGTGGGCAAACATACAAAATCAGCAGGGGATCAAATACTTTTTCCCCCACTGTAGGTTTATGCATATTGTTATAACAGTATCATAAATCGTACATTAGAAAGAATACTTATATTCTGAAAAGTGTTCAATTTCCAGGTCCCAACCTGTCAAAGATTAAACAAGAAATGTCTTATGACTTAAAGTGACTAAATGCGTCACAGAAAACGAGCTAAAACATCACATAAAACAACTAAGTTGCACATGTGTTACAACAATAATGTGGGGCCCAACTCTTGTCCTGATCCCCTATTTTGCATCCAAAATAAAGGTGGGCCTTTATTATGCCTTTTTTACCACTGCAGTTTTTACTGTTTTATACTGTGCTTTTGTGACGCAAAGGTTACCTCACCACAAATATAATAGAAGTTATCTGCATTGTTTACACAGTTTCGAGGCATCTCTGCTTCCTGAGGTCAAAAATATGAGACAGTTCCATAGAAATATTAGGCACTCACAATTTTTCAAGCTGTTACATGTGACTTGAGACACAGATCAATGTGTGCCACCGCTCATGAAATGTATCTGCATGCATGCATTTTGTCCACTTCCAAGACACAGATAACTGTGAATATGTCAAACAGAGCACGTTCTGTCAAAATTCTGGTCAAGATGAATGTAATCTAATGTGCAGACAGTGTTTTCAGGTAGAACTGGTAACTCAGAGACAAACATTTGGTTAACCTGGTTGCATAAGTGTGTACACCCCTAAACTAATACTTGGTTGAAGCACCTTTAGATTCTACTACAGCATTCAATCTTTTTGGGTAAGAGTCAATCAGTTTGGCACATCATGACTTTGCAATATTTTGCCATTCTTCCTTGCAAAAGCACTCTAACTCCGTCAGATTGGCTGGGCATCTCCTGTACACAGGCCTCTTCAGGTCAGCCCACAGATTTTTGATTGGATTTAGGTCTGGACTCTGGCTGGGCCATTCTAAAACCTTGAACTTGTTTTGGTGAAGCCATTCCATTGTTGATCTGGAGGTTTGCTTCAGGTCATTTTCATACTGAAAAGTGAAATTCCTCTTCATCTTAAGTGTTTTAGCAGAAGCCTTAAGGTTTTGTGAAAAAATTGACAGGTATTTGGAGCTTCTCATGATTCCCTCCACCCTGATTAAAGCCTCAGTTCCAGCTGAAGAAAAACAGCCCCAAAGTATGATGCTGCCACCATCATGCTTCCACATGGAGGACGGTGTTCTTTTGGTCATGCACTGTGTTGTTTTTGTTTTGTTTTTTTTGTGCCAAACATATCTTTTGGTATTACGGCCAAAAAGTTCAACTTTGCATCAGACTATAACACGTTATTCCACATGGTTTTGTATTTTTTTATTATTTTTTTTATTTAGTTTTCGGTTAAAAAAGGCTTCCGTCTCGCCAACCTACCCCATCGCCCAGAGATATTAAGAATTCGAGAGATTGTTGTCACATGTAGGGAGCAAACAGTACTTCCCAGAAATTGCTGCAATTATTTTAATGTTGCTGTAGGCCTCTTGGCAGCCTCCCTGATCAGTTTTCTCCTGATCTTCTCATCAAATTTAGCAGGACGTCCAATTTTAGAGGGATGTTCTTAGTACGGTCAACTGTTGTGCCATATTTTCTCCACTTGTTGATGATTGTCTTTACAGTGTTCCATGGTAAATCCAATGCCTTGGAAATTTTTTTGTAACCCTCTTCTGATTGATATTTTTCAACAGTGAGATCCTGTACCTGCTTTGTATGCTCTTTGTAGTACAAAGATGATGTCAGGAAAATCCTGTAGGAACAGCTGGACTTTATTTGGGGTTAATCAGACTTTAATTGATGGCAGGTGTAAACTAATTAGTATTTAACATGAGTTTGAATGTGATTGGTTCATTCTGAACACTGCCACATTCCCAATTATAAAAGTGTGTGCACACTTATGCAAGCTGGGTATTGGAAGCTTTTTGCCCGATAACATTTCTGGGTGTTTGTCACTTGATATTTATATGTTGCAATTTCACAGTAAAGGTGAAAACAGTTCTGACATGATTTAACTTAGTTTCATTTTCTGTACATCACAAAAACCTGCCATTTTAATAGGGATGTGTAGACTTATATATATATATATATATATATCTCCACTGTAGCCAAGATGTGTACTTTGCTAGCTGTCTAATTTTTTTCAGATGAAAAAAAAAAAAAAAATTAGATATTAGAGAATTGGGAATCATTTAGCAAAACTACATGAATCTCATTCCAGCAACATTTAAATCCTTCAGCATATTGTCTATATTCAGTTAGATACACGCATTATTTAATAAAAAGGAGTTTTGAACAATACTTCTATTGGTCAAATACCAGTATTTATCGTCTAATGGAAACCCTGATCTTCTTTACTCACGTCACACTGAATAAAAACGTCAAGCTAGTGATATTACTTTTTTTTTTTTTTTTTTTAATCCATGCTTTTAGGAAAGGGGAACAATATTTGCTTTGGATAAAAGTGTCAGCCAAATGAGAGAATGTAACTGTAAAAATAAAAATCTCTCTTATAAACAGCTTTATTTAAAAGGACAGATTTCCACCCTTGGATATACCACCCATTACCTTTTATTTACTTCCTGTCACTTTTAGAGCCAATAGTGGCCCATCCAAACTGTTCCACTGGCCCAGTGGAACAGTTTGGATGAACCTCCTTCCATTTTTAAGTTTAATTCTTAAATGGATGTGAACGTTGTAGCCAACCAAGTCTAACAGGTCATTCAGCTGTAACCCTGCAGTAGTGTCATGTCGGGTTATCACAGGCCAGCACTTTAGATTTGATAGTAACACAGCTGTAAAATTAATCTTAAATAGTGAAGGAAATGGATGTCCCAAAAATCAGCAATCCACTAGAAGGCAGGTGTGTGTGTGTGTGCGCGCGCGCTCAGGAGGTGCAATTCAGGTCAAAATGACCCTTTTAACACAAATCACTCATGTTAGTTAAGAGAAGCGTACCCGAGCACATGAAGCTTCATTTTTTTTATTATCATTCCACCCTGGGTCTCTGTGCCCTGAACAAAACAGAAACATTAAACATGGACACGCAGATAGACAAAACAAAACAAAACAAAAGGTGAGAAGTGAAAACCTTTGTGCTATTCAGGCGGAAGTAATCTCCTTCAGGAATACTTGCACAAATCCTAAGATGGTCGAAAACACAAATATTCAAACATGTAGCTAAAAACGTCAGAGAGTTGGATGCAAACACGATTGTGTAGGTGTATCAGGAACAAACGTTACGTAACAAACGTCCCCGAGTTGATGAGGATGGGGCGCAAGTAAAAGTCTGATCAGCCAATCACCACTTGATCATATGACACCACCACTAGACTAAAAAAAAAAAAAAAAAAAAAAACACCTAAAAATTCTAACATTAACATAACAACATTAAGCAGGCATGATTGTGGGATATTGTGTGCCTCTGCCTCTAAATTAGCAAGGACCAGAATCTATTATTATTATTATTAACAAATGACATCATACTTTTATTTTATAGCTACATTTAATTAAAAAATAAATAAATAAATAAATAAATAAATAGTCAGTTCCGGTTCTCTCTCACACTGTAGCAGCTATAAACAGTCGTTCCCTCACTAGCATCGTAATATAGGTGGGACGATACCACGCTCTCTTCTGATATCGATTTTTTTTTTCTTTCTTTCAGCTGCTCCTGTTCTTTTGTGTCGCCACAGCGGATCATTGGTCCCCGTATTTGATTTGGCGCAGGATTTACGCCGGATGGCCTTCCTGACACAACCCTCCTATCCTCCGGTCTTGGCATGGAGTACAACCCCAGTGGCTGGGGTTCGCTGCCCAGTAATCGAACCCAGGCCACAGCAGTGACAGCATGGGTGACACCGCTGGACCACCAGAGAACTTTCTTTTGGTATCGATACTGATACTGAAACCATGAGTATCAGTAGATATCGATATAAGTCCCATATTTTTTTTCTTTAAAATCTACTAAGTTTTAAAAATGTTTTTAATCTGCAGCACTTAAAAATACAATATATATATATATATATATATAAAAAAAATCACAGCTAAACACACGACTTATAAAAAAAAAAAAACCCACAGCTTTCACCAGTCCATGCAGGAGTTCAGACTTTTTGTGATTATTGTGGCCAAAAATGCTTGATTTTGCTGTGGCTTTTTTTTTTTAAAACAGAATTTACGATGCATCTTGTGGAGTTTTTTTGTTGTTGTTCTACCTAAAACTACTTGAATTGGCGAAATTGCAATTTCGCAGTGATGTTTGTTGGTAAACGAGACCTTTTAGCTGGACTCATGTTTGGTGCAGGTGAATCGAAGAGGGCTTTGGCTGAATGCGCTGCGTTGTAATGCAGCGATTTTGAAAAATTGCAAGCTCCTCCGATTATTGCGGAGTTTGCTTGATTTTGCATTAATTTCTCCGATCGCAAAACCGCAAAATCCTGGAGGGACTGATTCAGACAAAAAAAAAAAAAAAAACTGTTACACTGCAAATATAAAGACGTACAGCCGTGGCCAAAAGTTTTGAGAATGACACAAATATTAATTTTTACAAAGTCTGCTGCCTCAGTTTTTATGATGGCAATTTGCATATACTCCAGAATGTTATGAAGAGTGATCAGATGAATTGCAATTAATTTCAAAGTCCCTCTTTGCCATGAAAATGAACTTAATCCCAAAAAAACATGTCCACTGCATTTCAGCCCTTCCACAAAAGGACCAGCTGACATCATGTCAGTGATTCTCTCGTTAACACAGGTGAGAGTGTTAATGAGGACAAGGTTGGAGATCACTCTGTCATGCTGATTGAGTTAGAATAACAGACTGGAAGCTTTAAAAGGAGGGTGGTGCTTGAAATTATTGTTCTTCCTCTGTTAACTATGGTTACCTGCAAGGAAACACGTGCAGCCATCATTGCTTTGCACAAAAAGGGATTCACAGGCAAGGATATTGCTGCTAGTAAGATTGCACCTAAATCAACCATTTATCGGATCACCAAGACCTTCAAGGAGAGAGGTTCAACTGTTGTGAAGAAGGCTTCAGGGCGCCCAAGAAAGTCCAGCAAGTGCCAGGATCGTCTCCTAAAGTTGATTCAGCTGTGGGATCGGGGCACCAGCAGCGCAGAGCTTGCTCAGGAATGGCAGCAGGCAGGTGTGAGTGCGTCTGCACGCACAGTAAGGCAAAGACTTTTGGAGGATGGCCTGGTGTCAAGAAGGGCAGCAAAGAAGCCACTTCTCTCCAGGAAAAACTTCAGGGACAGACTGCTATTCTGCAAAAAGTACAGGGATTGGACTGCTGAGGACTGGGGTAATGTCATTTTCTCTGATGAATCCCCTTTCCAATTGTTTGGGGCATCTGGAAAAAAGCTTGTCCGGAGAAGAAAAGGTGAGCGCTACCATCAGTCCTGTGTCATGCCAACAGTAAAGCATCCTGAGACCACTCATGTGTGGGGTTGCTTCTCAGCCAAGGGAGTGGGCTCACTCACAATTTTGCCTAAGAACACAGCCATGAATAAAGAATGGTACAAAAACATCCTCAGAGAGCAACTTCTCCCAACCATCCAAGAACAGTTTGGTGACGAACAATGCCTTTTCCAGCATGATGGGGCACCTTGCCACAAGACAAAAGTGATAACGAAGTGGCTCGGGGAACAAAACATCGACATTTTGGGTCCATGGCCAGGAAACTCCCCAGACCTTAATCCCATTGAGAATTTGTGGTCAATCCTCAAGAGGCAGGTGGACAAACAAGAACACACAAACTCTGACAAACTCCAAGCATTGATTATGCAAGAATGGGCTGCCATCAGTCAGGATGTGGCCCAGAAGTTGATTGACAGCATGCCAGGGCGAATTGCAGAGGTCTTGAAAGAGAAGGGTCAACACTGCAAATACTGACTCTTTGCATAAACTTCATGTAATTGTCAATAAAGCCATTGACACTTATGAAATGCTTGTGATTATACTTCAGTAACAGTTAGTAACATCTGACCAAAAGATCTAAAAACACTGAAGCAGTAGACTTTGTGAAAATTAATGTGTGTGTCATTCTCAAAACTTTTGGCCACGGCTGTATAAATATAATAAAAATCAATCCTAAGAAGTCTTGTTATATGTAGACATTACTAGTTCCAAAAATAAGTAAATAAATGAATCCCAAAATCCAATTCCAATCTCTTCTATTTGTTACAGGATCAGATTTAATTCATTGTTTTTTCCTCATCCGATCCTTTTTTTTTTTTGGGCTGGTATAGGCCCGATACTGATGCCGGATCTGCGCCGTCTGTAATATAAACCTGTGATGTGCTGCTGCACAACTGCCAGAGCTGCTGCTATAGAAAATAATCAGCAACCTTCTGACCAATCAGAACCACCTAACCTGATTAAATCCAACCCAAACTACTTTTTTTTTCATGATCAGAAAGCAAACGAAGGGCACAGAATCATACCTACACTCTTACCCTCATTAAAGGTTCAGATTGTACATGTAGGCAAATTGAAAATGCCATCAGATCAGATGCATCCACCTACTTTCCCTGTTAAACCAGTAGAACTTGAAAAGATTCATCCCTTATGTTATGGCCTCAGTTTGAGCTGCTAATGGTTCCACTGGGAGAAATTGAGTCAAATTTCCGAAATCACTCAATAGCATCTATAATAAACGTTAGCTAGTTAGGACCGGTCTGACTGGGATTATCTGATATGTCTGATCCTTCATCTTACCCCATTCCAATCCAGCAGGACGAGCCACAACGTTTGTGTGAAGGTAATGCCGCAACATTCTCCAAAAAAAACCCCAGCTCATTAATAGACATGGTGTAAATAAGTATTTACAATGATTTACAAGACCGTTTATGGAACTAAATAAGCTAAAGAGAGTGAAAGAGTGACTAGATACCTTCCTAACAGCTGTATATTTTAGTTAATATTGCACGCGATGACAAACAATGTTAACTTTACATCAATGTAAACAATGATGTAAGTGCCGTAATCGCATGCAAGTTACCAACAGCTAGCAGTTAGTAAACAGTGCAAGTGCAAGACTTTTAGTTAGTAAGTTTCAGATACAGGTTTTATTTATATAGCGCTTTTAACACTGCCACAAAGGCAGCTTTACAGGAATCTGGATATAGATTTAGATCCCTAATGAACAAACCAGAGCCGAGAGTGGGGAGGAAAAATAAAGATTTACCTGTTGATTTCTGGAAATCGCGAGATCGAGTGTTCAAATCCTGACGATGCCATAGTCGTCCGTGGCCGGGAGTCCAAGAGAGCAAAACTGGCCGTGCTCTCTGGGTTTGATTAACTTTCTCCCCAGTCAGTCAGTATGACACTAAACAATCGTTGGCGTCTTTGAGCCCATGGTTGCGGAAGAGGGCGGACAGCGCTTTGTGACGTAGCTCACAGGAAGCTACGCTCTGGCACTTATTTCCAGACAATGCCCTTTAATACTGGTAACATGGAGATAGAACATGGATAACGTGTGCATTTTATATTTCAACGTCTTTGTTCCTTGTTATTGCCGTAACAAACTCTTCTTCTCGCCGTCTGCTTGGATGACGTTTTGCGGAGACGGGAATAATTGAAAAACTGGCTTCTCGTTGTTGTAGTTGTTCTAACGTTGGCCCCAAACCTTGCTTCACGCATGCACATAACTTTGGATTGGATTACATGTAACGTGCATAAAAATGAGTCTATACAGAGGGTCCGGTTTATGATACGTGAACAGTTCGTAGGGAATCTGCAATCGGAATTAATTCTTTAGGCTTGGCGAAAATATTGTTGCATGTAAACACACACACACACACACACACACACACACACACACACACACTGTAACCTTTCCGATATGTAATCATAACATAAAACATGTTCTATGCAGTGCTGGAGGTCTTGAACATAGAGTTGAGTTTATTTGAGAGAATCCTGCTCATTTGAGAACTCTGGACTCATCACAGAGGTGACCACAGCATGATGGATAGTGACGTTCAGCAATGCAGGAACTGGGGCTCCAAATAATTTTTCGTTGGTTCGTTCATTCATTTTTAGTACGTGCTTTATCATGGTTAGGTTTGTGGTGGATCCAGAACCAATCCCTGGAACACTGCCTGGAAGAAGGTAAGGAGGTAGGAATAGAGCCTGGACGGGATGCCAGTCCACTACAGGGTACCATGCACACACACACACACACACACACACACACATATATAGATATATATATATATATTCACATCTATGGGCAATTTATAAAAGCCAATCTACCTGCTGGCATGTTTTTGGGAGGAAACCGAAGAAACCCAAACAGGGAGAACATGCGAAACTCTAGGCACACCAAACCAGAGAGGCACACCAAACTATGAGGCAGCAACATTACCCACTGCCCCACTGTACCACCCTAAATTCATAATAATGTGACTTGTCAGGTTCATGAAACGGTTTTATTGGTTTTGTTCACAAACCTCACTTTATGGCCAAGCTGTGCGTGAGAATTTCACCATGTGATTGCAAGTCTATCAGCCTTGATTAATGCCTCCTTTCAAAAGATGAGAACAATCACATAGAGCAGAATTCCCACTGAAATGTGGATTTTTTTAAAAATCCATCGTGTTACACCATTTGCATCAATTCATAAATCTTGAACACTTGTACACAGAGATTAGAAGCATTACAGGGAACGAAAACAAAACCAAAAATGCTGGGGATTTCAGGGTTTTTTTTTTGTTTGTTTTTTTATTGGGGTGACTGCAAGAAAATCCATGTACAAAGTATTCAGAAAGTATTTTTCCTATGACTCCCCAAGCAACAAATCACCCTGCAAAGTACATGGATGCTCTAAAAAATGCTAAAAATAAATACGTTTCTGGATAAATGCAGTTCTTATGCATACTGATATAAAATGTGTATTGCTAAGAGGTGACGGCTCAAGGAAGAAATATCCAACTCTTACCACCTCTCTGGTTCCATCAGGAAGGAAGGAAGTGAGAAAATCCAGAGTGTTAAACGTCCCGGCTGATTGATTAAAGGATTCTGAACCTTCGTTTCTTGTCCCAGATGTTCCACGTGTTTTGATGTTAGCATGCTAGCTGTGTGAGAGAAAGTGATAGCTTGTTCCTGTAGAACAGTGGTCACCAACCCTCTTCCTTGAGATCTACCTTCCTACAGGTTTCATCTCCAACCAAAATCTAACACACCTGTTTTAGCTGATCAAGAACTTCTTGAGGCTATGTTTCGACGGTCAGGTGGGCACGATTATGGCTGGAGCTAAAGTCTTCAGGAAGGTAGATCTCCAGGAACAGGGTTGGTGACCACTGATGTAGAAACACGTTTCACACTATAAACTCTGCATTTTTTGTGCTACAAGTGCACACTTGTGTAGAACCTCAACATGTTCTTTGAACATGACTCCATTGTTCAAAGAAGCTGCTGTGTTCAGTTCCTGCATCCTGTTTGCTTCCCTTCTTACAAGTCCCTGTACAGCATATGATTATTGCCACCCAAATCAGAGTTCTCCAGCGTGTGGTTACCTTTCCATCATCGAGTTCCCTACAGCAATTCAAAAATATCCGGCATCATTAATTGATCATGCGGGTTTTCTGAATCCTTGGCTTACGGACATCCTTGAGGAAACCTTTTAATGGTTTGTTGTAGAAAACGTTTCCAACGCTTGGAGGGAAAACACGGCAAGGGGTTCATGCGTTGTCTTGCCCACCGCGCAACATCCAACGCATAATGCAGAACGTTTTCACTAGCACGTCTTCTGATGGCCTACACCCTGATCTAGAAAGGACATTGTGCATTTCCTAGACAACACTCTAGTACAGTGGTCACCAACCGTGTTCCTCAAGATCTACCTTCCTGAAGACTTTAGCTCCAACTGTAATGGTGTCCACCTGACCATCTAATCATTGCCTTAAGAAGTTCTTGAGCAATTAAAACAGGCGTGTTAGATTTTGGTTGGACATGAAACCTGCAGGAAGGTAGATCTCCAGGAACAGGGTTGGTCACCACTGCTCTAGTAGGTCTTACTGACATTTCCCCATGGCCTTTTCCACAGAGGCTGGTTCTAGTTGAGAGAATTTGAAAAGAAAAGTTTTTTAAATTTTTTTATTCCTCTTAAACCACAGCAATTCGGAAATTATAATTACAGTTCATTTTATTATTATTATTTTTAAAAGAACACCACGATGTAGCTTTTATCAGTTTATAATTACACTTAATGTTGCAGAACTTCAACCACCAAACAAGTTGGTTCCTGTTGTCGCTTACGTTATAGCTGCTATATACAGCTTGTCTCTTCAAGCGAATAAAAATGCAGCTTGTTAGCAAGAAACCACAAAACACGTTAGGATGTCCTCGGTCCTTAGACTTTCTTCTGGTGGAAAGCTTAGTGACTTACAAATCCGTGAAACTGTCACACATGATACAAATATTAAAATAAGTCATCACTTGTACAATTACACTGAAAACGGGTTTGTGCGCAGCTTCAAACAGGTCGACCTAAAAGCCATTCTTTGTAAGTGACTTGGTCATGAACTTGACTCGCTAAAATATACAAGCTCATGTTCTGGTGCGATTTGATCATAAGCTCCTGCTGCTTCACTTTTCAAGTAAAAGGTAAATATGTTTAGCTAAAGTTGCAGAATAGCTGGAACAGGAATCCTAAAATGGACACCAAAGATGGTGAACTTACCTGCAAATGGTGTAAAGGATATTTTTGGTCTTTATTCTGTTCGGGGAAATTCTTTCCTTGGTGCTGCATTCACTGCAAAAAGTCAGACCTTCAACTGCCAATAAACGCATTCAGAACTTAAGTAGGCCAGGAACTGGATTCCACATGTGCCAGATATTAAATAAATTTACAACATACAGGGTTACTGCTGGAGAGGGGAGACTGATCACTCATCCTATACCTCAAAACTCAATACCTCAAATAAATATCCAGTGGGAACAAATAACATGCAATAAACTTGCTTGCTTGTGATTTAAAACATACAACAAACAAAACACCCATTCACCTCCTAATAATGATTTATTTGCATGTTTATAGCGCTGTAACTTGGCTTTCGTGCAGCTGAATATCCGAGTGCGCTTGAAAGTGAGGTCATGACGGTCCTTGCTAATGGTAACTCTAGTTAGCATGCTAACTCTGGTTGAACCGTCATCAAAAGGTTTGGGGGCGGAGCTGTGTGTACAGGGGTGGAAATGGGTGCGGGCTCAAAGAGTAAAGATTGTAAATTGATTTACAACCCATTTATCCATTACAGATCTTTTTTCTCCCACAAATCTTACCTAATGCACCTTTAATATTAACTAATTACTAATTAGCTAGTTCCTATCATCACTACTGATAATAGCCAAAAATGGCTAGCTACAGTTTCTGTAGTTTGTATTTGTGGATATTTTGGTATCATTACGGTTAATTATAGATTAGCTGAAAACGTTAACTAAAACTTTGCTAATTAGGAATGTAACACATTAATCAAAGTATATTTAAGAAATGTAAATGTTACATGCAAAGAATTCTAAAATGCTTTTTAATCATTTTAGTGCTCCGAAATTATCAAGAGATCTTTATGACAGGGAATGTTTGACAGATGTATGAAGTTAAAGAAGTCAAATCCACTCTGGAAGCGACTGCTGACTCGTCCGTCATGTTTGTTGATGTCTCACATTTGGAGCTTTCAGAAAAGTCAGAGTTTCCCACCAATGATTACGAGTTTGAAGACAGAAATTCTGGTGTAGTTTACTGGTGTAATAGTAGTTTATTGGTTTTCGATCAAAAAGTTGACTGATGTGCTTGTATTGAAACAGGCCACTTAAATAGACTAGTCATGCCCTCTGGTCCTCTGGTCTCAACCAAGGTTAAAGACAGCTACATACCCTCCTTAATGCATCAAGTTTCAACTGCATAGACGTTTTCCTTCATTCTTTCTGTTAAAAAAAAACAACAAAAAAAACCCACCTGCTTGAAAGTTCCAGTGATTTCCTCTGAAAACGTTGGTGAGCTCTTGTAGTCACCGTTTCTCTTCAAGTGACGCACCGTGCCGTGAGGTGATCATTTCATTACAAAATGTCAAGTGGGAAACTCATGCCCAATCATTGTACTGCTCATGGAGGCAGCTCAGAGCTAGAAGGTTCAAAGTTGAAATGCCAGAACGGTCAAAAAGAGTCCTTAGGCAAGACCAAGAAACTAAAATGTATTTAGTTTAATACATGTGTTTACTGTAATAAATGCATATAATTTTTAACTAACCTGTTTGCCATCGACTTAGTTTATGGTCATATAATGGCATGACTTTCCTCAAAGAGTAGCTCTGATTAAACTCAGATTGGAGATGCTGTTCACAGGACAATCATAGTCCGGACACTCCACAAAGCTGGGCTATACGGATGTGTGGCGAGCCATATGGATCCCGTTTGGCATGTCGGAGTCTCAAAAACGTTCAGAGGAGACCAACGTTTAGCGCGCAACACTACTTTTGGTAGAGACGCAACACCGCTTAGCACCCTGAGAACACTATGCTGAGAACAGTGAAGCATGGTGGTGGTAGGCTCTTGGTTGCTTCTGTTTAATGCCCTCCTTATCCTGTCAGTGACTTTTGGTGAACGGCCTCCTCTAGTCAGAGTCGCCATTGTGTCACCTTCTTAATTTTTTTTTTTTTTTTTTTTAAATGACTCATTTACTGGTATTCTACTAAACCCAAAAAATCTGGGGATATTTTTTTTTGTTTTATAACCAAATCCTGACTGATGCTTTTTCAGTTTTGACAGTTTCTTCGTCTTCATGATGCTGTTTGTTTAAGGATGTTCTCTAACATAGTGGAACAAGCGTATTTATAGTGAGATCATGTGACACTATTTGCACACCGGTTGACTCAGTTAAACTAATTATATGACTTCTGTTTGCGTAGATTCATGGCATATGATCTAAATTAAGTCCATTTCAGCTTCATCTTTTAACACTGCAAAATGTGGAAACGTTCAAGGGAGGTGAATACTTATGCAAGGCGCTGTACATATACAGAAACTTATTTTATAGTTTATTGGGTTCACCAATCTAATAACAATAATAATAAATCATTGGCCACTTTATCAAGTCCACCTACAAGATAAAGTGCACTTTGTAAGTGTACAAATATAGCATTAAATATCTTCATATATTAGCAGCACACACTACCATGTCAGTGTCATTCCTCTGCTGAGAAGAACATCTGCTCTCTGGTACTCCATTTCCAGCGATAAACAGGGTAGTTGTGGGTTGACAAATTGCGCTACTCAGTAAATGCAGACCTACAAAAAGTGACTCCGTGGTAGTCCGAGGTAACAAACCGGCAGCTCTGTGTTGATGTCTAAAGTTTGAAAGTACTTCTTTCAAGGATTTTTGTTCTGATAAGTGTGTGCATATGATAAATAATAACTTTTTTCCTTTTTTTTTAAAAAAAACAAAAAAAAAAACAAAAAACACGTGACCCTTTACCCATGGCAAAATGAATAAAACAGTACGAAAGCACCGAGGGGAAATAAACAGTCATGATGCTATCCTTGTTTTTTTTTATTAAGTTCCAAGACTGACATTAAACTTGTTGACGCGTTGACGGTAGCCATGCATTGTACAAGAAGCTTTAAAAGGGCAAAAGTTACGTGTTGCGTAATGCAAAAATGACATTTTGTTGTGAAATGGATTAGCTCTTATGCACGTATGACGCGTAGACAAACACTGTACCTCCAGAAGAAATGAATAGAAAAAGAGAGCAGGGAAAGTTTGATCAGATACTCCATTAAGACCTTTTACCTGTGACTCGACTGCAGCTCCGCCCTCGCTTTCTCTTTTGGGTCCCTCTCCGCTGTCTCCAATGGGTTTAACAGGTTTAAGCTCGGCAAGCAACGAGGCCCACTCTACATTAGTGATCAACAACTCCAGTAAATAAGATGCCAAATAAGACTTTTAATAAAAGTATTACTTACTTTAGATTATACACATATATAGGGAATAGGGGGGTAATTGCAAAGTGGCTCCCTATTGGACAGAGTACACTATGTATAGTGCATTCAAGCACATAACACAGGGTACATAGTCCCTCCCCCCCAGTAGTAGCACTACATAGGGTGTCGGAGTCATCATTTTCTACAGTTTGGAATGCACTTCTATAGGACCAGGGAGCCGTGTCCCTAATAGCTTCCTAGTGCACTATGTATGGGGTAGGAACTTCGGATCTTTCTGCGATATCTGTTCGAACATGTGCATGGACTGTACCTGGTTTGAGTGTTTCCTGGTCGAGCACTGCTCCCTCCTGCAAAGCCACTATCTCCGTATCCTTCAGCTTCTCCCAGGGGACATAGGTCACGCCCAGCTCCATGTTCCAGTACTTCTTAAAGCGACCTCCGACACCTTTGTTCATCGCCCACGCAATCTGACCACGTGCACACACACACATACTCTAAATGTCAAACAAGTGTATACACAGATGAAACTAATCAACATACCACAAATAGTCCTTAATTAGACACTTCTGATCGTCAGCTACATAAAAAGTCAGATTAAGCAACTAACGTGACTGAATGGTGACAAGTTAGTGATTAGTTCATGGCCATAAATAAGACACATCGATTAGAAGTCCTTATGCTTTGTTTCACTTTGGTCCCACTGAACCCCACAACAACAACAACTGAACTGGTGAAGGAGTTGGAGGCATCAAGTACCAAATATGTACACAAGGAAGAAGCCTCTACACCTCAAAAAAAAAAAAAAAAAAAAAGAGGTTTACAGGTGATCACCAGGATGTAGAATAAAGGAAGAAGGGTGAGGCTTTGAAGGTTCAGAAGAAAACCATTCCAAAAGTGAAGCACGGTGGTGGCGGTATCGTGTCATTGGGTGGGGGGGTACGTTTTGCTGGAAAAGGGACTGGCGCACTTCAGAAAACAGATGGCGTCATGAGGATTATCTAGAAATACTGAAGCAACACCAGAGTCTTCCAGCGGGACGACGATCCTAAGAATACCTCCAAAGCTGCAACAACATGGCTTAAAGACGACAAAGTGAAAGTGTTGGGGCGGCCATCACAAAGCCCTGACCTGAATCCCTTCGAAATTGAATGGTTTGTTTCTAGCCATGTGCTCAATACAAGCTAGTTGTATGCAGTTGTACACTCTTATTATTGGTTATTTGTTCGATATCAAAACATCTAGTGCAGTCTCTAGGATCAGAGATCATGATGTCATGCCTTACACAGCAGGATCTGGAACGACATCCGAATAACATAAAAGACACACACACACACACACACACACACACACACACACACACACACACAGTATTGCATGATACTAAAAATTATGACTTCGATACGATACCTGACTAAAATATCTCGAAACCAATACTGAATCGATACCATGGCAACAATCAACAGGAAAAGTAACTGAATAATAGATGACAAAACACATGGATCTAGTAGCTACATTTGTAACGTTAATAACTGGATAATTGTAAATAATTAGATGAAGGTATTATTACTATTATTATTATTATTATTATGGTAAGAACAGCCATGCAAAATATGCACGCACACTCTAAATTTGGAGTTTGAGAAATTATTTTGAGAGATTTATTTGTTTTTGCCAAATTAGACACGCATTTTGGATTCATGTTTTTTTTTTTGGCACTCTTCCTGCTTTTGCTTTATCAGTCATTTTGAATTTGCAACCATAATATGCTTTAACTGCTCCTAGCTGCTGTAGTTGCTATTGGTTATTATGGTAACTGTATAGCCTCAGAAGCATATGATCGCAGAGCATTGGAGATATATTTTCTAAATCGTTAGGCATATGGATAAGAAATAAAAGTGATCTTGGAGATTATTTATTATAATTACATACATGTTTCCCTTTTATTTGTGTGTATAATCCCAGGGTGTGGGGGCGTGGAGGAAGGCGTGGAGGCAGAATTTTAACTGAGCTCCGGGCTCGTGTTTATTCAGTCCGTGCTTTATATTGGTATATGGTGCAACATTACACACACAGGCATCATGTCTACTGTACCTTGAAGGACTTGTGGTTGATCTTGGAGTTTCCTCGGCTGAGTTTATTCAGAGCCGTGTAGGCGTCCTGTCTGTGAACCATGACGATGTAGGCACAGCCTCTGGGAGGGATCATCTGAAGTATAAAAAAAATAAACAAATAAATAAATAATAATTTGTTGTATATTCACACACATTAAGAATGGAAATAATTTTTAACGGTAGAATAAAATGATCAAACTCTTCTTTTTGCAGGTTGAAGAATTATTAGAACAAAAAAAAAAACAAAAACAATTTTATGTCCTTTACAACTGTGAGAGCCGACTGTTCTGAAGTTATTTATTGGCACTGTTTGAATACTATTTTAATTTCCATAAATGTTCTTTGAATATATAATTCGCCTTCAAAGCAGCATCAATTCTTCTAAGTACACTTGCACACAGCTTTTAAAGGAACTCGACGGGTAGGTCGGCCCAAACATCTCGGATAACCAACCACAGTTCTTCTGTGGATTTAGGCAGCCTCAGGTGCTTCTCTCTCTTCATGTAATCCCAGACAGACTCGATGATGTTGAGATCAGGGCTCTGTGGGGGCCATACCAGCACTTCCAGGACTCCTTGTTCTTATTTACGCTGAAGATAGTTCTTAATGACTCTCGCTGTATGTTTGGGTTCGTTGTCATGCTGCAGAATAAATTTGGGGCCAATCAGATGCCTCCCTGATAGTACTGCATGATGGATAAGTATCTGCCTGTACTTCTCAGCATTGAGGAGACCATTAATTCTGACCAAATCCCCAACTCCAGTTGCAGGAATACAGCCCCAAACTTGCAAGGAACCTCCACCATGCTTCACTGTTGCCTGCAGACACTCATTCACGTACCGCTCTCCAGCTCTTCGGTAGACAAACTGCCTTCTGCTACAGCCAAATATGTAACATTTTGACTCATCAGTCCAGAGCACCTGCTGCCATTTTTTTGCACTACAGTTCCTGTGTTTTCGTGCACAGTTGAGTCGCTTGGTCATTTCCATGTAGGAGGTATGGCTTTTTGGCCGGAATTCTTCCATGAAGGCCACTTCTGACCAGACTTCTCCGGACAGTAGACCTGGCAGAAACCAGTACCAGGGTCCCACTGGTTTCTGCCAGGTCTGAGTTGATGGCACTGCTGGACATCTTCCGATTGGGAAGGGAAGTAAGCCTGATGTGTGTTTCATCTGCTGCAGTAAGTTTCCTTGGCCGACCACTGCGTCTACGGTCCTCGGTGTTGCCTGTCTCTTTGTGCTTCTTCAAAAGAGTTTGGACAGCACATCTGGAAACCCCTGTCTGCCTTGAAATTTCTGCCTGGGAGAGACCTTGCTGATGCAGTATAACTACCTTCTGTCTTGTTGCTGTGTGCAGTCTTGCCATGGTGTATGACTTTTGACAGTAAACTGTCTTCAGCAACCTCACCTTGTTACCCGAGTTTGGCTGTTCCTCACCCAGTTTTATTCCTCCTACACAGCTGTTTCTGTTTCAGTTAATGATTGTGTTTCAACCTACATATTGAATTGATGATCATTAGCACCTGTTTGGTATAACTGTTTCATCATACACCTCACTATATGCCTACAAAATCCCTGACTATGTGCAAGTGTACCTAGAAGAGTTGATGCTGTTTTGAAAGCAAAGGGTGGTCACACCAAATATTGATTTGATGTAGATTTTCTTCTGTTCACTCACTTTGCATTTTGATAATTGATAAAAATAAGCTATTAACGTGTCTATTTTTGAAAGCATTCTTATTTTACAGCATTTTTTCACACCTGCCTAAAACTTTTGCACAGTACTGTATATACACTGTATACACATACATTGTATAGAACATTGATTCTTTTCTGATCGCGGAATAAAATTTAGTATATGACGTTAAATGTTATTGATGCAAACATTACAATTATAATACACAAGGAAATAATTTTATTTCGATATTTCATCTAAACTTAAGATGGTGCTGTGTGCTCACGTTGATGGACTCGATCTGGCCGAACTCCTCCATGAAACTGCTGACGTCCTGCTGCTGCGTTTTCTTATCCAGCTGACCAATCCACAGAGTCGTGCTGCACACTGCACACACACACTTGCTTCACTATATGCACACGTACTTACTCCCTACATACTATACAAAGATCTTGCTGTATGTTGGATGAATCTGGATTCCATTACACTCTAGCATCCCAACCTACGAACTATTCAGTGCTTGAACATACACCAGTGTGGGTTTAAAATAAATAAATCTCTCGCACTGACCGCTGAGTGCCTCTCTCTTCATAGGCGGGAGTCCTTTGTGTCTCCTCTCCATCTCCCTCTTGTCCTCTGCGCGTGATCTCGGCGGACTCCTCCGACGCTCGCGGGAACGAGAGCGCCGATACCGCGAGTGTTGCGAATGAGAGTGAGAACGAGACGACGAACGCCTCCTGGGTGACCTGCAGAGATTACATGTCAGGGGACGGGATTTGGAGTGCATTGTGGGAAGGATTACGAAAGAATCATTTGTACAAACGGTTTATAAGCTACTCGTTGTTGCATCAGAACGTTTTTAATTCAGAATATTCTCCAACGTTATGTTACAATGTTTTCCTTCACGTTATTAACACATCGCGTGAACAAATGTGGTGTAAACCTTAAAAATCACACTAACTTACCTCGAACGTGACCTCCTGCTGTACCTTCTGTCTCGGTCATCTTTCCGGGAGTGACCCAATTCAGCCTGGGGGAAAAAAAAAAACAAAACAAAAAAACACATTAACAAAAAAAATCTGAGAAACACATCAACTGAAAAGGAGTGAATGTAGGAAGGAGACTACAGGTGAGGAAATATGCGAAGGCGTGTACCGTGTTCGGTTCTGTGATGGCGCGAGTGGGGTTGTCATCGTGTTTGGTCGCGGTTTGTTCAGCCTGCGCGTTAGGAAGCACCTGCGTTAACACATAAAAATCAGAGCAGGGTTATAAGGATGGGCAACATGATGATACGAAATCAAGCCCCATTGTGGGATACTTCTCTGCTCACCACGGTTTTAAAGAGTGGTTATTTGAGCTCCTGCCAGCCACGTGATTGGCTAAATCACATGAACCTGGAATGTATATTCATTAGCTAGCCTACCAAGCAAGTAAAATCTCCAGTGTGCTGCCCAGTACTATGTTTTAGTTGCCTGGAAGCCGAAGGCCAAAAAACGATAGCTAACATAATATGATAGCATACAGCAAGCTAGTTAACCAGTTAAGTGCAGCAATAGAGGGACTACGTGAAATAAATTATATGAATTCTCAGGGAGGGGACGGCGATAGTCCGCTGTGGTGTTCTGTCCTCACGTCTCACGTAATAATATCATTTTTCTTTAACCGTGAGGTGACTGCATGACATGCTAGCAGCTTTACGCTGCAAACCTGTGCGTTCCTCGTGATCAGGAAAGATCGCCTGTCGTCCGTAAAAATTGTAAAAAGTAAAAATCAGGCAGGCTGAGCCTCGGCTGATGAGAATTAATAACATGGTGTATCAATAGCTATGGCCAATACCTTGTCACATACCTACCGTATAATATTCAAGCGATGCATGGTGACTCTTCCCAAAAATGCACTCTTTTCTTTAATACTAACAATATAAAACAAACAAAATGTGTTACCTGGTTGGAAAGTTGGCCGAGAAGGCGACCCTGAAGAGCTTGCTGCAGTTCTGGAAGTTTTCTGCACAAGATAAAAACAAAAACACTAAGTGATCTTACATCTGTTGAGAAAACGTCTAACACCACATGGTGTACAACACGGATGCTGACTTTCCATTCCAGCTCTAAGAGAAGTCACTGGTTGAATTCGTCGTCACTGAATGACATCTTAGGACGTAACTCTCGTCTGATAGTCAGCTTGTCGAGTTTGAATCAAGCGTGAAATTGATTCGTTCGGTTCGGCTCCGATTTCGGGTCTGACGGCAGATAATTAAATAAACCTAAAAAGCTAATTAATTGCTTTAGAGGCGGGAAGGGGGTGGAGCTAAAAACGTACTCGTTGCACAGGAATACAAAATGAACGGTTATAAAAAGAAATAAAACACTTGTGGGTATGCTATTATAGGAAAATAATGAATGACATGAAGTAAAGTTACTGTTACCACCCAAAGGTGGAGTATTTTCCTACAACAACATGCCCTGAAGTGTTGTATCACATACTTAAACCACAGCGATCCATTGAACGTTGTGGAACATCCAATAGTTGGTTAGTTCCTATTCTCGTCTGCTTTATAAACGGTCATTCAAGCGCCCCAGTCCTGAAGTCTTTCCCATGTTGGAAAACTTCAAAAATGTACAGCTTTACCTCTGACTTTTTACAACAGTGCCGACACTGGAGACTCCTTCCACGAATGGAAAACAAAAACTTCACCAACTAGCGGTTTAATAGAAATGTTGCTGCTGGAACTACTGTCAGCGCTGCCAACCAATCAGATAGAAGAATTCAACAGTTCTGAAGTATAAACAGTAAATAAATAAACAAATAATATTACAGGTGAACGTACATGGAGGAAGCAGGAGACGTTTCTGCTGGCTGTGGTTCCTCGACATCTGGTTCCTCATCATAGTCGAATCGGTCTTGCAACACCTAGGTGAGTGGGGGGGGGGGGGGGGGGGAAATAAATAAATAAATCACACGTACATTAAGGGATTAAAGAGAAAACTACCACATTAACAATATACACAATCTTATATATTGTATTGAATGCATAATTAAAATAGTTATAACCAGTGTATGTGCGTTACCTTAGAGATTGAGCTATTCCGTTGGACAGGGGTGGAGTTAACCATGTTAGCTGTGTTAGCCTGTGTAGCGCCTCCCTGCTGGAGAGTCTGCAGAATCTGCTGGAGCTGAACAGTAAACACACACCTGGTCATTAAAAACCTGGTTTTTAAATGGCATGTTCAATGATTTTTTTTTTAGTTTTACATCTACCTTCTGGTCATGGTCTCCGTCATAAGTATGTTTGTGAGGAAAAAAAATCAAGTTTTTTTTCCTCATTCATTTGACAGTCCCATTACATACAGATACATTATGCCTCATCCTATAAATTATATTACATATGTAACTATAATTAGCCGTAACTGAGCTTTGCTGAACGCCGTCTTTTCACTGGCTCGCAATAGCGAGAGCTGCATAAAATATGGCGCGTTTCATCACTGCTTCTTTTGATGTAAGACAGACGTGGATTTCTTCACCCTTCATTCCTCACAAACGTGGAAACCGGTCACATCACAGTTATAGTAAGGGGTGTGTGTGTGTGTGTCTGTGTGTATGTCACGTGTGCTTAACGTTTTCAGGTTCACGTCACTCACATCGAGGCCCTGAGCAGACTGGAGGAACTGAGCCACGGCAGCGAGCGTCATGTTGTTCTGCTGATCTGGTGGGTTCTGAGGTACAGGAAGTGTGGTCAGTTCTGGCGTTGGCTGAACACACACTGCTTCAGCTGGAGAACCTGCTTCGGCTGGACACACAGGATAACATCGAAAAGTGAGCGATATTTCTCACCAAGGACTCGCACTCACAACTTTAGCTCCTACCTGTGATGAGTGTCCATTTACTGTCAGACAAGCAAGAATGAAACCGTGATTTCTGATCTTATACCACGACATACGGCCTCCCATTAAATGTGTATGGAGATGTTACAAAGAAAAATAAACCGATTCTCACACAGAATAGTGCGTGATTTATTTTGTGTTTAACACGGGTGTATCAATACGCTGTGCCGCAAAAATGTGACGATGTGCATCGTGTAAATGTGTGATTCACATCAATCAAATCAGCATTCTATTAATTATGCACGTAATGCAGTTGCACTCTTTGAACACCAGAGGTCCCAGTCCAAGTAACTCACTGAATTAAAATATATAGGGAGCTTGCTGGTCACATGACCTCGTTCTTTGCCGTAAAGGTTAAAAAGAGCTCTTCAGTTGCTTTCAAACTGCACCTAAAGCTGTGGAGATCTGGCATTTTAGCCGACTTTGGAGCTCTATTTTTGCTACAGCGCTCATTATGTTTCAGTCGATCGTTTTCAAAGTCCCCGGGTCAGACACTTTGTTTATTCAAACACTAAAACTTTTGGGAAGAACTTATAAATGTATTTATTTATTTCTAAAATATGGTGACCCGGTTGTACGTTTTCGTGAACAATATTAAAACAAATTTTGATATAGACCAAAAAAGCACAATTTCACATTGTTTATGAGTCAGAAATGAAAAAAGCAGTCTTTTCAGTCATAATTTTTTTTAAATTCAAAGTTTGTTCAAAATTATCTGAGAATCGATTCAGAATCGTGAATCAAATCGACTCGTAACCAGAGTGTATCGTTACACCCCTAGGGATTAACTAGTTAGCTGTAGGCTACACCCACAAGAGACAAACTACAAGCGACACGAGAGACTTGTCACGTGCCAGCATGAACACAGGGCTGGGATGTGTGTGTGTGTGTGTGTGTGTGTGTGTGTGTGTGTGTGTGTGTGTGTGTGTGTGTGTGTGTATGTACGTACCTCCCAGCATACCACCATTCTCCATAACAGACACCACCGGAGCCGAGGCCATGTCCACCAGCGGCTGAATGACGTCCATACTGAACACCGAGTTCTTCTGCCACAAACTCAACACACGCAGGATCTTGTCCTTTATTTAGATACATCATCACAATCATCATCATCATCATCATCATCATCATCAGTAGGTGTTTAAAGCCAGCAGAGATGTTTAAAACATCCCTGTGGGGAAAAAAAGTTTTTAAAAATCAGCACCTTATCATCAGGAGGACACTCGTACAGGCTCTGAAAGGTGGTGCTGATATTCTTCAGGAACCTCGGCCCGAACACGTCTTTATCTTCTCCAAACTGATGACGCGACTGTCGGATTATCGAATCCACCACGTACAGGCCCGGAACCTTCAACTCAGGATTACACTACTCAAACACAAAATTAAAAAAAAATTGAAACATACGTACATTCATACACATATATATATATATACATACATACACACACACACACACACACATATATATATATATATATATATATATATTTTTTTTTTACAGATGACTTTATGATTATGGAAATGTTATTAGATACTGTATTAAAATCACACACCTTCTTGATGAACTTCTCGATGATTTGCACAACATGTTTATACAGCTGATGGGGAAAAAAAAAAAAAACAAGAATAGATCAGCAGCGATTAAAAATGACTCTTCACGCAGATTATTTAAAACTCGTAACAGAAGCTTTGTTGAGAAAAATCGACAGCGTACCACAAACGCATTCCAAAGGAATGAGTTGAATTAATGAATAAACGCACCTTAATTGCTTTCATCCCAGCTTTGGTAATGGACATCATTTTGGCTCGAGAGATCGGCGGCTTCATGTCCAGCATGGACGCCATCTGAGAGGGAGAGAAACGTCATGTCCAGATTTCACACTTCAGAGATCAAGAAGAATGTCGTCGAGATAGTGGTGTCAAAAGTGCAAGAGTTCATCTCGGAGTCGATTCGCGAATAAGACCTCGTCTATGTGTAAATTCTGCCATGTTTAAGCCTCCTCTCTACATCTGCAGCCAAAGATTACTGCATTTCCTTTAACGGAAATTTTTCCTTTATACCCTGACTAGAGGTCGACCGATTGGTTGGTTTTGCTGATTACCGATAACTGATTGCTGGAATTATCGGTCATCGGCAAAAATCCACACCGATAGTTTTTCCCGGCTGCGTCTGTTGCGGGAGCGGCTGAGAAGGGTCCGCTGTCGTTATACAGTACGATAGCAGCCTCTAGAGGTGAAATAAAAGCTATCACTGACAAATTTTGTTGTGTTATTTGAAGTGTTTTTGATTCATTTTGGACGTCTCTATTTTTTATTCGTAATGTTACTTACTTGGTTCAGTTTGGATGTACATTTTTTTATTTACTTTAATATTTATTAATAGTAAATATATATTAATATTTAGATATTTCATGTAAAAAAAAAGTGCAATACATTTTCAGGGTACAATCAGTAACGTTTATTTTTGTAATAAAGTTCAGCAATATTTTACTTAGAGTGTTATGTTTTCATTCAGTATCAACTTTAAAAACTATCGGTCGACCTCTACCTGAAATAAATAAATACATAAATAAATAATACAATAATAATGATAATAATAATCTTCCAATGTCCAAAAAGACAAGAGGAAAAAGACAAATAGTCTACGGAGCTGCAGAAGCTTATATTAATTTACTCATGTGATTACAAGGTGCTTTACATTTGATATTTGCCTAAAAAAAAAAAAAAAAACAATAATAATAATAATAATAATAATTAAACACTTCAGTGTAAAATATCCCAGAAATTTGAATGACCTATTACACACCAGTACACTGCAGTGGGGGGGGGGGGGGGGAAAGCTTGTTGTGTTTACTTAACTCGAATGTGCTCGAAACTTGAGTTACATTAACGCAATTTGTTTTTGTAAATTCAACATGATTTGATGGTGTTTTCAAAGCGCCGAATAAAATCTAACTGATTAGCCTCATGTCAGCAACAGTCGGTCTCAGTGTCTGTCAGCGACATCACTGAGGTAAAGCTGTTCAGGAAATTTTGCAATTCTTCATTAGCATGAAAAACAATAGGCTGTTTATTAACTCGGGGGGGGGGGGGGGGAGAGGGGTTGTCAGCAAATTACTTCACCAGGAACCGAGTCGTTTTGCAGACATTCCACTACATTAAACATAACCATAATTGGAAAAAGCATACAACATAGCATTCTTTAATAATAAAAAAAATCTAATCATTGACAGATTGCTGTGGTATAACAGGAATAAAACGCATTTAAGTGAACGAACACATGACTAGTACAGGATGAGGCATTAAACATTTTCATCGTTTTTGCAGAATTAACAAACTATTATAAAAACATCATGATTGTTCATATTTTTTTCCTAGATATACTGTGATATTGGTGTCAATAACACTACCCGTTAGAGACCTAATCTTAAAATCTTATGTACTGCACCTTTAAACGTTTGCAGTAGCTTCCGCTGAAATCAAAATAGGTGTTTCAGAGCTTGTACAAGATTTAAATGATTCCCGCCCATTTCACGAAGCCCCGCCCCCACAATCTACTGTGGCGCGTAGGGTCTATAAAATGACTGACAGTAGACGCAACCAAACACAAGCAAGCGTTTCGGACCGGAAATTAGTTTCCAGATCTCAGCGACTTAATCCATTTTTCCCCCCCATGTTCTACATATATTCCAAGTTATTTGTACACGTATGGAATAAAAAAAATCTACTACCACGCCTTTAGACAAACAAATAAACAAAACAACAATAATTTTTTTTAAAGGCCAGAAAGCAGCAAATTCTGGTTGGATGCATGTTGCTTGAGCTGTCGCCGCCATTTTGACGCATGCGCACTGCACACCAGGCCTCCGAGACGCTATGAGTCACAGGACTTTCCTTTAGCAAAATAACAAAGCGTCAAAACTGCAGTTAAGCTAAACTGCTAACTTCTACAATCACATTGTATAGCCTATATTCGCTTGTTAAGAGTATCAAAAAAAAAAATCTTAACATCCCAACAAGGCAAACAAAACATACGTCATGCATATTAGCTAGCATAGCTCATCAGACATTAGCATGTACAGCCAGCTAGTCGAATTTGATAAAGAAATGGTCTTTACCTCAGAGTTGAAAGCTTTCACCGCATCCATGTTATTATCCTTCAGAACATTAAAGCGTTTGATTATTCAACTGCGTTCATAATCCGTGCACGAACTCAACGCTAAGGGGAACACTTACGTAACTTATAGCAACCTCTAACGAAGCACAACCCATATACGCACACACACGGCGTCGAGCCCAAATACTTCCCTACACACTATATAGGTGGCCTATGTAGGGTACAAAATAATGGTTCTGACCCCTACGTAGTGCACTACACAAGCGATTTGTAAACGCATATAACCACGCCCACTGACAGACGTTCTCAGACGTTGAACGGGACGTCGTTGCCATGGGAACCAGTGCACCCAGGAAGTGGGCGTTAAGGTAAGCAGCGCCATTACAGCATCATTAAAAAACAAACTAACTCATATGTAGCTTATAGAGACAGGATAACAATAATATATATTTTATTACTGTATGTTTTTGATATAAATGCAACATAAATAATATTAAATCTCTGGTGGATTCAGTTAATAACAGCTGGATAACATACCTGATTAGGGGGCTGTGATTTAGCTGCGAAATATTTATTGCTATTTTTTTTTTTAAAGTTATTTCTTTTATTAACCGCATAACTAAAGCACTAAAATAAATACATTAATTAATAAATAATAATAGTAGTAGTAGTAGTAGTAGTAATAATAATAATAATAATAATAATAATAATAATAATGAGTACAATAATAATGTAGTGAAAATTAGCTGTTTGGGTTAATTTGATATATTCTCCACCATTTTACGTAAGTAAAAATTAGTTGTTAAATCGAGCTATCTTTATTCTCCTCCAAAGATGTCGGAGAGATTAACAGATCAGCTCGAAAAGGCAAATTTGACTAATTTAGTATTCCTGATCAACTATTCATCCAGCGATAAGTTGAAACTAGTGTATTCATTAATTATGCATTAGATATTACCTCCAAGGCCACCGGCAATAATATCCTAAACATAGTGACACATTATTCTAAGAGCATGTAGCAGAATCGCAATTCAAGGCAATAGACACTTGTAAGCAATAAGAACACGTATATTTAAGAACAGATGAGACTTTATTGAACTACTCTATGACATAGAAACTAATCTAACATATAAACACACGCACGCAAGCGCACACACACACACACACACACACACACACACACACACATAAACGGGTGATGATGAAGAGTAAATGAAGTTCTGAGTCTCTAGCATTGCATGTTATTTCACAGACCATGATCTGAACGAACCATCAACTTATTAATTTATCTTCACTTCCTTTAGAAGGGCTCAACTTATTATAGACACCAGATTAGCTAGATTCTGGGGTATTGCGCTTGCCTTAGCTGTGTTGAAGGGATTTCCTCGTTATGTCGTGGTGTCGTCAGCGGTCTGGTCGGCGAGAGGCGTCTCGGAAGACCAATCGGAATGCTTAGTGGAATGAAGCAGGCAGTGGCTCTCGCTGGGTCCCCAGGCCGAGGTAAAAGTGATCTGATCTCTCCGACGTTGATTAGCTCTGGAGACCCTCCACCGACCCCGTCCTTCGAAGCGTGCCAAGAAGCAAGAGATACGAGAGAGAGAGCGAAGCAAGCGCCAACCAGCAAAACTTGTGTTCTTAGGATTTTAACACTTCCTGGGCTAGTCCAGCCCAGAGTGCTTTCCCCAATCAATATTGTCTTTGGGCAGGGTGTTAACCAGATTCTCCACCTATTATACTAATCAGCCCACTGTCCCTGCAGATGAGTGGTTTAAACGTGAAATGTGTGGATTAAACTTTGTCCTGAAATTTTGCATGTACATAGAACAATCTACACAAATTTCCTTACTCTTATGATTTAGGAAATCACTCAGTGAACACATACATACCAAACAAGACATGTTTGACTATACTTAAAGTACATTACTAATATTTAAAACACAATGATCCTCCTAGGGCTACTATTCTTATACATGCTAAATGGAATAATTAGTGGCAACTTAAAGGTGATACACATGAAGAAAATAGAACAACACATGGTAGGAAATAGGTGATTGCAGCTGTTCGAAGATGTATTAATTCCCACAGTCGTTGCTCCTGGTAGAAGCCGATTGTGGAATGTGTGAGTCCTTGTGTGGACTTGTGGAATTGTGGAATGTGTAATCTTTGTGATGGAGCGAAAAGGTCTCTCCTTTCTTCCAGAATTTATTGGCCTTAATGGTAAGAATCTTTGGACTTATCTGTTGAGTAAGCAAACTGGTCTGGCCCAAAAGGCCTAAATCACTGCATTTGAGAGCAGTTTCTGTGGTCGAGAGGGTTCAGCCTGGGTCAGGGAGGCCTTTAACGCTTGCCATGTTGGTTGAGATAAGGCAGACGCACACGCTGGATTTAAGTGGCTCCTTGGTGTCTGGGTGTGGATTCCTTGTTTTACGGCTCCCTGAGTGGTGACATTTTGGTCCAGAGTTTCTTGTGGGTTCTCTGGCTGAGAAGGCCCATTGTTTTATTTCTTCTGGTTATAATTTTGTGAATTATATGATGGTGCTTGTGCTGAGGCGTTACAATAATAAAGTGATAATAAAAGTGCTGTTATAATTGTTTTTTTTAATTTACACATTATAATTGGTTTGGGTTAATTTGAAAAAAACAAACTAATGTCTAAAACAAACACTAATGAACACTGACGTCTCTGAACAATAAATATAAATGTACATATTTGTCTAATGTGCTTAATTATTGAACAGGTCTGTGTTCAGAAAACATACGTATCTATACTGAATTTTCTGAAATTTCTGAACTTCTGAAATTTTAGAACCTCTGCCCTAGAACATCAAAATATCACATATTATTGTCCTTTTAAATGATACCATTAATACTAGACATTTGTTAAAGCCAATTATTTTGGCCTGATATAATTATAAGCATCTACATTTCCCCTAAAGTCTGCTTCTTCTAGAGCACTTCCTTTTTTTTAGTATAGAATTTGGGTTGTTTCATCAGTTATCAAAATATGTTTCATATATGTATTTCTCTAAATATAACTGTGTCTCAGTGTAAATAATGGACTGTTGAATAATCAGGATCAGGTGAAAATGTTCCTTCAGTCATGTCCAGGTCTGTGCTGAAGCCCCTGAGTGTTGGAGCTTCTCTTCCCAAGTCTCTCTCGTTGCTGCACCAACACCTCCTGCTGGCCGAGGGACAGGGGGTGGAGCTAGCGAAGAAGTTGGGTGTCTCTGGAGACGAGCTGGGGGCGGGGTTTATGGACAGCTCACGATCCGAGGCTCTGGTGGCAAGAGTGTGTCGCCTTGAGAGTCTCTTACACACACTGAGGCTGAGCGTCTTCCGCATCGAGACGGCGAGAGAGCTCAACTTGTCCCATACAGGTAAACAGACAGACAGACAGGCAGGCAGACAGATATACAGATAGATAGATAGATAGATAGATAGATAGATAGATAGATAGATAGATAGATAGATAGATAGATAGATAGATAGAGTAGATTGATGGAAAGACAGGCAGATGCAGATAGATAGATAGAGAGAGAGAGAGAGAGAGAGAGAGATAGGCAGACACAGACAAAGAGAAAGAAAGAGAGAGAGAGATAGATAGAGAGAGAGAGAGAGAGAGAGAGAGAGAGAGAGAGGCAGGCAGACAGACAGAGAGACAGACAGACAAACAGATAGAGAGAGAAAGAGGCCAGCAGACAGACAGAGGGACAGACAAACAGATAAATAGATAGATAGATAGATAGATAGATAGATAGATAGATAGATAGATAGATAGATAGATAGATAGATAGATAGATAGATAGATAGATAGATAGATGCAGATGGGTAGATAGAGAGAGAGGGGCCAGCAGACAGACAGAGGGACAGACAGACAAACAGATAGATAGATAGATAGATAGATAGATAGATAGATAGATAGATAGATAGATAGATAGATAGATAGATAGTGAAAAGACTCTTTTTTAAATTTCTGAATCATAAACAATTCAAAACAATGTGCATTGTTGTCTGTATACAACTAAATAAAGAAAAAATTGCCTTGAACAGAGGTTTAATATTGTAAACTAAATGTACTAAAGGCTCACCATATCTTACAAAAATAAATAAATAAATAAATAAATAAATGTATAAAGTTTAAAAAAATGAATTGAATAAACAAAGTCTCTGAACTTGGGGGGGGGGAATGATAGATTGAAACATAACGAGCTCTGTAACAGCACCTGAGGCTTCAGTTTTAACCGGTAATAGAGCTCCAAAGTTGGCTAAAATGACAGACGGATAGCTAGAACAACAATAACTACAAATAAATATATTTAAATATAATAAATATGTGTAATTAATATTTATATAAGTTCAAGATGTCTCTGTTTATGTATTTTTTGTATTATGTGTGTGTGTGTGTGTGTGTGTGTGTCTGTGTGTCTGTGTATCAGCGCGTCTGCAGGAGCAGCTAGCGACTCTCCAGGAGCAGTGTGAGGAGGAGCAGCGCTCCTCACAGAGGGAGGCAATGCGTCTGAGGGATCAGCTGCAGCAGGAGAGAGAGGAGGCGCAGAGGGAGGCAAACACACTGCGGGAACAGCTGCACGTCTCACACTGCTCTCAAGTACTCAAGATCTGCTGCGATTCTTAAATTAGCACTATGTAGTACACCTTGTTTGGATCAAGTCTTCTATAAAAAAAAGTGTGCTTCCTTTAGTATACCATATCTAGTACACCTCTTCTAGAGTACAACTTTTTTCGTATGATATACAGTGGGGGGAAAAGTATTTGATCCCCTGCTGATTTTGTACGTTTGCCCACTGACAAAGAAATGATCAGTCTATAATTTTAATGGTAGGTGTATTTTAACAGTGAGAGACAGAATAACAACAAAAAAATCCAGAAAAACGCATTTCAAAAAAGTTATAAATTGATTTGCATTTTAATGAGGGAAATAAGTATTTGACCCCTTCGACTTAGTACTTGGTGGCAAAACCCTTGTTGGCAATCACAGAGGTCAGACGTTTCTTATAGTTGGCCACCAGGTTTGCACACATCTCAGGAGGGATTTTGTCCCTCTCCTCTTTGCAGATCCTCTCTAAGTCATTAAGGTCATTTTCAATGCCCTGGCTGAGGGAAGGAGGTTCTCACCCAAGATTTGACGGTACATGGCCCCGTCCATCGTCCCTTTGATGCAGTGCGGTTGTCCTGTCCCCTTAGCAGAAAAACACCCCCAAAGCATAATGTTCCCACCTCCATGTTTGATGGTGGAGATGGTGTTATGACTTGGGGTCATAGGCAGCATTCCTCCTCCTCCAAACACGGCGAGTTGAGTTGATGCCAAAGAGATCTGACCACACCTGACCACAACACTTTCACCCAGTTCTCCTCTGAATCATTCAGGCAAACTTCAGAGGGGCCTGTACATGTGCTTTCTTGAGCGGGGGACCTTGCGGGCGCTGCAGGATTTCAGTCCTTCACGGCGTAGTGTGTTACCAATTGTTTTCTTGGTGACTATGGTCCCAGCTGCCTTGAGATCATTAAGAAGATCCTCCCGTGTAGTTCTGGGCTGATTTCTCACCGTTCTCATGATCATTGAAACTCCACGAGGTGAGATCTTGCATGGAGCCCCAGACCGAGGGACTGACAGTTTCTTCCATTTGCAAATAATCGCACCAACTGTTGTCACCTTCTCACCAAGCTGCTTGGCGGTGGTCTTGTAGCCCATTCCAGCCTTGTATAGGTCTACAATCTTGTCCCTGACATCATTGGACAGCTCTTTGGTCTTGGCCATGGTGGAGAGTTTGGAATCTGATTGATTGATTGCTTCTGTGGACAGGTGTCTTTTTACAGGTAACAAACTGAGATTAGGAGCACTCCCTATAAGAGAGTACTCCTAATCTCAGTTAATTACCTGTGTAAAAGACACCTGGGAGCCAGAAATCTTGCAGATTGATAGGGGATCAAATACTTATTTCCCTCATTAAAATGCAAATCAATTTATAACTTTTTTGAAATGTGTTTTTCTGGATTTTTTTGTTGTTATTCTGTCTCTCACTGTTAAAATAAACCTACCATTAAAATTATAGACTGATCATTTCTTTGTCAGTGGGCAAACGTACAAAATCAGCAGGGGATCAAATACTTTTTTCCCCCACTGTAATTATAGTACATTTCCTACAAAAGATGCATCTTCTAGAGTACTTTCCTGTACTACTTCTAGAGTATGTACAGTGTAGTACATCTCATCTAGAGCACCTCATCTTTTTTTCTAAAGACGCTGATGTACCTGCGACACTCCAGAGTCCAAATTCTAGACTGTCAGTGCTGGATTAATAGAACAAATCATTTCTACGTGTTATGTAACACAAGGGAAGGGCTGGATGCAAGTGCTTGGGAAATGTCACTTTAATAGGAACATATGCAAATGTAATGGGACACATTCAAAACTATAAGGACAGGGGAAAAATGCAACACAAAGGCAGGGTCAAAAACAAACGATAATCCACAAAAGGGCAAGGCTGTAATCCTCAAAAATAGTGAGGCAATAATCAACAAAAAGCAAGGTACTAATCCACAAAGTAGCAAGGTATGAAATCCATGAAAGGGCAAGGCAATAATACACACAATAGTGAGGCAATAATCTACAGAGTAGCAAGGCATGAAATCCACAGAAGAACGAGGCAATAATCCACCAAATAACGAAGCAATAATCCACAGAAGATCAAGGCAATGATCCCATGAATAACGAGGCAATAATCCACAGAAGAAACGAGGCAATAATCCAATGTCCAGGAAACGCGAGGTTAGTGCAAAGCACAGAACATTCATTCAACACAATACAGTTCAGTTCAATTCAATACTCCGCGTTGAGGCGGAGAAACAAAGGGGTTTAAATACTAGAAACGAAACAAGGACAAACACAAAACTAATAATGAAACATAAAACAGAGAACCAATGAATAAGCAGGGGCGGAGACATGACGTAAACCAAAAACAAAGAACCAATCAGCAAACGGGGGCAGAGACATGACGTAAACCAAAAACAGAGAACCACATGGTGAAGTAAACAAAGCAAAAGTCTATGAATGGAAGATTGCGCTACCCACTGTCCTCAGCGAGCAGCGCTAGGGAAAAGTCCCACCGAGTTTGTGAATGGGAATGAGGGGAATGCGGAAGTGCGCTACTGGCTGTCCTCAGCAGCAGCGCGGAGAGGGGAACCCTAACACTACGTTTGTTTTCTGATCCAGATGGACGTCGCTGTAGCAGCAGACGAGCTGAAGAAGGTCAAAGTTCAGCTGAGCCGGAAACTCCATCAGGTCAGAGGTCATTGCCGAGGATACGGAAGTTAAAGCCAGTTCAGTATACCTGGGCTTCAACGTCTGACCTCTAATCTTTCCCACAGATGAAGAAGGAGCTGGTGCAGGAGACAGCGGCCCGTCTGGAGGCTGAGCAATCCCATGATGCACTGCTGCAGAGAGTGAAGGAGATGGAAAGAGAGGTGGAGAGAGAGAAAGAACAGGTCAGGAAAAGATTTGGAAAATCTATCTGTCTGCCTGTCGTGATCTTTTTATTTGTATTTTTAAACGTGACTTTAGTGACCATCTCTAGGTGAAGCTTCTTCAAGAAGACTGCCACGCCCTAAATGCTGATGGACAGGAGGTGAGGGCGGAGCTAGAGGAGAAGGCAGAGCTTGTACGGAGCTTGCAGGAAGAGTGTGAGCAGCTGAGGCAGCAGTTAGGTGAGAAGAAACAGGATTATGGGAAATGAAGTCTTCTGCAAGTGTGTATTATATGAAATGAGATTTTTGTGTGTGTGTGTGTGTGTGTGTGTGTGTGTGTGTGTGTGTGTGTGTGTGTGTTTGCTGGTCAGAGGAGAAGGACATTGTTGCATCAGAACTATGCACTGAGTTAAAGGTAAGACTGAGGGTGTGGGCTGAATACATGCTGTGTGTTCATAAATATAACATCCAGTGTGTGTGTCTGTGTGTGTGTGTGTGTGTAGAGTGTGAGGATAACTCTGCAGAAGCAGCAGCAGGAGAACAGTACATTACTCAGGGGCAGAAAAGAACTGAGAGCAGCTACAGATAAAGTTCAGGTACACACACACACACACACACACACACACACACACACACACACACACACACACACACGTGTATCACATCTGAGCTGTAAGTTGGATAAAATCATAATTGTAAACACAAATATATCTATCCATCCCTCTCTTCCTTTGTGTAAAAGACTCAGAAATGCCCTGCACCCTCTGTCTTTCTCTCCTTTTCAGGCACTGAATGATCAGTTAGAGACTCAGTGCTCTGATCTGAGTTCAGCTCTTCGCGCTCTCTCTGAGGAGAAAGTGCAACTGCAGGCCAGTCTGAAGGTAACACTTTTTACACTGGTTAACCTGAGATTTATGTGTTGAGATCACCAAGTCACCTGGTCACCAAGGCAACAGGGTTTTGCAAATGACACAGCAACAGAGAATGATGGCAAATAACAGCATAATAAAAGGGTGAAATGGTGACAAGACAAAGACATGGGAACAGAATGACATGTTGACAACCATCTGAGCATCAGGGTGACAAACAGCTCGGTAACAGGGCGACATGGTGATGAATGACATGGTAACAGGGCGACATGTTGACGAATGACACGGTAACAGGGCGACATGTTGACGAATGACACGGTAACAGGGCGACATGGTGACGAATGACACGGTAACAGGGCGACATGTTGACGAATGACACGGTAACAGGGCGACATGGTGACGAATGACACGGTAGCAGGGCGCCATGGTGACGAATGACACGGTAACAGGGCGACATGTTGACGAATGACACGGTAACGGGGTGACATGTTGACGAATGACACGGTAAGAGGGTGACATGGTGACGAATGACACGGTAACAGGGCGACATGTTGACAAATGACACGGTAGCAGGGCAACATGGTGACGAATAACATGGTAGCAGGGCGACATGTTGACGAATGACATGGTAGCAGGGCGACATGTTGACGAATGACACGGTAACTGGGCAACATGGTGGCGAATGACACGGTAACAGGGTGACGTGTTGACAAATGACACGGTAGCAGGGCGACATGGTGACCAATGACACGGTAACAGGGCAACATGTTGACAAATGACACAGTAACAGGGTGACATGGTGACAAATGACACGTTAACAGGGCGACATGGTGACCAATGACACGGTAACAGGGCGACATGGTGACCAATGACACGGTAACAGGGCGACATGGTGACCAATGACACGGTAACAGGGCGACATGGTGACCAATGACACGGTAACAGGGCGACATGGTGACAAATGACACGGTAACAGGGCAACATGGTGACAAATGACACGGTAACAGGGCGACATGTTGACGAATGACACGGTAACAGGACGACATGGTGATGGATGACAGGGTAACAGGGCAACATGGTGACCAATGACATGGTAACAGGGCGACATGTTGACAAATGACACAGTAATAGGGTGACATGGTGACAAATGACAGGGTGACATGGTAACAGATAACATGGTAACAGAGCGACATGCTGACAACCATCCGAGCAGCAGGGAAACAAATTACACGGTAACAGGATGACATATTGACAAACAACCAAGCAACAGTGTGACAAACAACAGGGTAACAGAGCAACATGGTGACACCCAACTGAGCGTCATGGTAACAGGGCAATCCGGTGACAAGACTAACGACAATGCAGTGACAAGACCCATGGTCACGTTACACAGAAACAACGATGACAATCAAACTGACATGCTATCAATTTAATGCTAACTAACAAAGTTAACAAACTCTCAGTCGCTAAATTGTCTTACGGATTATAATATACCTTACATTTTTTTGAGAGGGTAATTATTATGTTTGTGTTTCAGATAGAGCAGGAGCACACTGCCCAACATCTGAAGGACATGGACCTGCAGTTAGACACAGCCAAGAGGAACATGCAGTGTGAAGTGCAGGAAGCTCTAGCAGAGAGACGCCTGCTAAACAAAGAACTGTGAGTTCACTTCCTGAAATTATATAGCAAACATCCAGTTGTAAAAATATACAATTCCAGTGCTACAATTCCAATTTCCAATCAGTATACATGATTATCCCACAGATACAATACTGACTATATATTTCGCCCATATTAACTAATCAGGTGCTTTCCTTTCCACTAGCTGCCAATCAGGTGATCTCTTTTCTTCTAGTAGCCAATCTGGTACTGTCATTTCTTCTAGCAGCCAGTCAGGTGTGTTCTGTTCCCCTAGTGGCCAATCAAGTGCTTTCTTCTCTTCTCTTAGCCAGTCACATGTTCCTTTTTCCCTAGCAGCCAATCAGCTGCTGCGTTTTCCTGCATTTGTTCCCCACCAGCCAATACGGGTCTTTATTATTCCTTAGCAGCCAATCAGGTTGATTCTTTCTTGATCCCTGCCAACCAATCAGGTCTGTTTTTCCTCTACGAACCAGTCACTTGCTACCTTTTCCTATAGCGGCTAGTCAGGTGCTTTCTTGTTCCCTAGTAGCCAATAAGGTGCTTTATTTTTCTTTAGCAGTCAGTCAGGTGTGTTTCATCCCCCTAGTGGCCAATCAGGTTCTTTCTTGTCTTCTAGCAGCCAATCAGGTGGTTTCTTGTCCCCCTTGCCACCCCTTACTGCGTTTTCCTATAGCTGCTAATCAGATGCTTTCTTGTTCCAGCCAGTTTATTCTTTATTATTCCTCAGCAGCCAATCATATCCATCCTTTATCCCAAGCAGCCAATCAGGTGAATTCTTTTTCCCCTACCAGCCAATCAGGTGCTTTATTTTCCCCCTGACAGTGAAACTCTGAGGGCGGACCATACCAAACTACAACAGAGCTCAGCTGCTGCTTTGGACGCAGCTGTCAATCATCAGGAGCTGCTGGAGCGAACCATCAAGCGATTGCGGGGGGAGCTGAGCAAGGCAATTAAAGAGGGAAAGACCATGCAGAAAGAGAGGGAGGAGGTAAATGACTGCATGGTTATTCTGTGGGTTGGGTGAACAAATACACACACACACACACACACACACACACAATCAAATGACAGACACATACCACATACTATTGCACTATCTTAGGTGTGTGCAGAGCTGGAGTGCGTGAGGACAAACTACAAAATTCTGCAGGAGCAACTCAAACAGGTATACACACACACACACACACACACACACATACACACCTATTTAAGTTGATAGACAGCATTACATTTTCCTTATAATATATGTATCTCTCTCTCTCTCTCTCTTTCTCTCAGGTGCAGGAGGAGTTACAGGTGAAGGAATGCCAGATGTGTGTGATGCGTTCGGAGACAGAATACGTTCAGCGAGAGAACCTCAGGCTGAAAGATCAGCTACACAACACACACATGGTAAGAGACAAATTGTGGACGGAGAGAGAGAGAGAGAGAGAGAGAGAGAGAGAGTCATTCAGAGAAAGGTGTGTGTGTATGTGTGTGTGTCTTCTGCAGAAAAACACTGAGACTCTGCAAACTGAACTGGGAGACAAACTGGATGAGCTACACACACTCGGGAGACAAAGGTGTGTGTGTGTGTGTGTGTGTGTTACTCTTTTAACACCATTGATTAGTCTGCTGTTTGTCCTGTTGTTTTTGTGAGCCGCAGTTTTTCTGGTGTGTGTGTGTGTGTGTTACCTACTGGAGTGTCTGTGTGTGTGTGTGTGTGTGTGTGTGTGTGTGTGGTTGCTTACATCACCAGAGAGGCGGAGCTACATAAGGCAAAACAAGAGATTAACCAATTGACCAAGCAAGTCGATGAACTCCAGAGAGCAAAGCATCATGGGAGGAGGTCAGCTCAGCGGGAGGTGTGTGATGTAAGTTTACCTAACACACACACCTCTCTCTCTCTCTCTCTCTCTCATGCTCTCCACTCCTTATCCCTTTTCTTTTTCTCCACTGTCTCGTTTTCTCTCTTTCACTTCTCCCCATTTCCCTTGTGATCTTTTTCATTCTTCTGTCTTTCTTTCTCTCTCTCTCTCTCTCCATCCCTTTCACTTATCACTAGCTGAAGAAAGCTCTCGATGATGTCATCTAGGCCATGTGACCTCTCGCAAACCAATCGGGAACTTCATGAAAAAGTGTGTGAGCTGGAGAACCTCGTGTCCAATCAGAACGCTCGAATTAAAGCACAGAGGGTTCAGCTAAAGCAGAGAAACAAGACAGTACTGAACAATTCGGCTAGGGTTAGGGTGCCACACACACACACACACAAATATATATATATATATATATATATATATATATACACACACACACACAAACTCCAGCAGTTAACACACACTCTCACACACACGCATACACACTCTCACACATACACCAGCAGTTGACACACCCACACACACTCTCACACATACATGCACACATATACACACACACATACATACACACATACATACATACACATAAACTCCAGCAGTTAACACACATATTTATATACATTAATTCACACGTTTCAGCAATTAAAAAACACACACACACACTCTCTCTTTCTCTCTCCAGTAGTTGGGCATTTGTTAGGTAGGTGTCCAAATCCAGCAGTTGCAAAAGTGTGTGTGTGTGTGTGTGTGTGTGTGTTGTCAGTCTCGGTCACTGGAGCAGCTGCGTAACGCCGTTGCGTCTCTTCAAACCGAACTGCTCGATCTCTCCTCCAGCCAGCAGGAGGCGCTGCAGACAGAAAGACACCTCACACAGACACTGCAGGAGAAATGCCAGGTGTGTTCTTGCTTTGTTCTCTTTCTAGGTTGTGTCCCAAATCCCCTAAAAATGTAATGGTCATTGAATAAAATAAAACAAACAAACCAACAACAACAAAATGGGTAGCTAAGAAAAGAAAATGCCACAATTGTGTACTGTTGTATTGTGTTGTGTAGCTGCTATGGATGATGCTAATTAGACTATTCATCTAACAAATTCTTTTCAATTGCTGTATACAATCACATCAGACACGAACCTTCTGTTATAAGTATCCAAAGGGTATTTCAATTTCTTTGTATACTTTATATGGTGTACTGACCTTCATTCAGTGTATGTGTGTGTGTGTGCAGATGTTGGAGGAGTGTGTAGTGAAGCTGAAAGAGGAAAGGGATGAAGCTGAACGCAAGATGAAGGATGTCAGCCTCGAGTCCCAGCAGGCAAGGAAACATTAAAAATAATTCAATCCTGGCTCCGATATCTGGAGATTGCATGTTCGAATCCTGATGATGCCGGGAGACTGGGTGGGAGGGGCATACACTCCCCTGTCAATCACAGCGACACTAGCCAATCGTGGGCGTCTGTGAGGTCACGTATGCAGAAGAGGGCAGATAGCAATTTTCTCCGATGGTGTTACGCAGCAGTTGGGATGTCGCGGAAAAACTGTTACAACAAAGCGCTGACACTGGAGACTCCTTCCATAAATGTTAAACAAACATCTCCTAACACAAAACTTTACCATATCAACACTTTATATTTGTTTCATAACGTCATGTTTTCGTAAATCCGTTTATTATTAGGTTTAGATTGCATGGCGTGTCCGCCATACTGTGTATAAGATGTTACTATAGAAACGATAACATATTAGAACGAACGAGTTAACACTGTTAAAACCTGCGATTCGAATGATACAGTAGCTAGCACTAGTGTCAGAGCTGCTGCTCTAGAAAATGAATCGGTGAGAATTCAGCAGTGCTGCAGCTTCAAGAGAGAACAAGCATTTATAGCTGCTATAACGTCGGTGACCGCAGGAACGTGTCTCGCAGATGTTCCGCAACCGTAACAGATAGAAGTACGATGTTCTTTAATAGACAGGAATTGAAAAATCCCTCTCAGAAGTCCCAAATCACCCGTTGCTTGCAGATCTCTGAGAACTTGCGGGAGGCGCACAGCTGGTTCCGCTCCAAATTCGACAGCTTGAACAGTGGATTGGAACACAACCGGGCCCCGCCTCAGGAGCAAACCGGGGACTTCAGAGGTGACGGAATTGAGACTTCACCCTCACCTTCGCAGGATCCCGGCGAGGTACTGCAACTCTGAACCTGAATGTGTAAGGATGTGGTCCCTTCTGAAAGCGAAACCTTTTGCGGTGACAACTGAATTGTGTTGTATGTGTGTGTGTGTGTGTTTAGGTGGAGTGTGTGGCTGAGCCAGAGCTGGAACGCTGGGCTTTTACACTACAGCGCTGGGAGATGAAGAAAGAGCTGGACCGCATGGCTGCAGCACGAACACACTCGCTGACATAGCGCACACACACACACACACACACTATAGAAATGTGCCTCAGTACAGGAACACAAGAAGCTCCTGTATGTCCTCAGGATCTCATATTTATTTATTGTTAAAAACAGATGAACATTAATATACATTTCTATACACCTATATGACACCTAGAAATTGCTAGTTGCAGTTGCTAGCTAGCTAGCTCGTTGTTATTTATGCTGCCTTGTGAGAACTGTGTTAGCTAGCCAAATCATTAGCCTCAGTCATTAGCTAGTCTGACTTACAAATGTAACTGCTTTAATGATAAGTGTATCACGTGTGTAAGTGTATCTCTCCATTCACGAGTTCATCTTGTTTTAATGTATACTCATGGGTGATCAGTCAGCGTTAAGCGGCTTGTTATTCTGGTTAGCGCTATGTAGCTGCTAGTCCTTCATCTGACTGCTAGGTTACGGTTAAATGCCATAATGCCGTAAATGGTTAAATCTTTAAATAGAGATGTTTCAGTGTGTTGAAACCATAATATTTATAAATCTATAACTGAATAAAGTATTCTCACAGCTTTATGTAAGGGATAAAACACTTGGGGGTGTGCTGTTATAGGAAAATAATCCACGACAGGGTGGTGTGACGCGACCCGACGTGAAGCAGTTACTGTTACCACCTAAAAACTTTTCCTTCAAAGTTATAGCTCTGATTGTTACAAAGCGCTGACACTATAGACTCCTTTCCACAAAACGTCACGTTTACGTGGAGCGCCTGCCGTACCGGTGGTTACTATAGAAACATGAATGAATTAGAATAAGTGCATTAACTTGCCAGAGGTGCCGCTACTGAAAATTAATCAACGCCATCTGAACCAATCAGAATCGAGAATTCAGTAGTGTTGTGATATCAAATGTATTCATGATTTTAATACTGTTTTATATATTATATAAAGCGTTCTCTAATTAGGGGGCCAAGCACCAAAGGTGTGTAGGCACCCTATTGTTATTCTACCTTTTCTTCTTCTTCTTCTATGACAGCCTATAGAACCGTCTGGTAAAAAAAAAAAAAAAGTTGTGAAATTTGGCACACTGATTGAGGAGGGCCAAATTCTGGCCAGGTGCTGCCAAGGCTCTAGCGTCACCATCGGGTCAAATCTGGGCCTAATTTGGAAGTACGTTTATGGTCATAACTTCTGAACCATGTGTCCAAAACCAGGTATCCCTGGATCGAGAGAAGTTCAACGCACCCTATGACGTCAATTTCCGCCTAATTAGATTTTCCGCCATCTTGGATTTTGTCAAAAACTGTTTTCTATTACTGTTATTGCTATTATTATTGTTGGTGGTGGTATTATTATTATTATTATTAATAAGTTGACGGGAGTGCGCGCTCGCGCGTCGTTGTTCCCGCCTCTTCCTCGCTCCTCCTCCCCGCGGCGCTCGAGACGAGACTGCCCGTCTGCTGCCACGTAATCCCGTTGAAAGCGGCACACGAGCCCCGCAGAAACAAGCGCTCGAGCGGAAGCCGACACTTTTATTATCGACTGAAGAACTTAACTACCGGCCGTCCACACACACACACACGGAGAAAGAAATCCAGCCGCGCGTTAATGGCGTTATGTACCCGGCGGCTGTTAGAGACTCACGAGGTAAGTAAAAGAACCGAAAGTGCACGCGTCTCGCTGGAAGTTGGCAGTCAGTCCGCGTGCTGCTGTAACCGGACAGCTAGTGCACTACTACATGCAGAGGACTGTGGAGTTTAGTGGTGCAGTTATAGACAGGGCTGAATCCTAAATAGCTCGCCCTGTGACATAAAGTGCGCTATGTAGCATTAAACTCTCACCGTTTCACACACTACGTAGTGACCTTGTGTAGGGAGCACGCAGTCATTCGGGACAGGGTTATAAACGCGTAACCTCTCGTATTAGAAACTTGATTCATTTTTGACGTTTGGTCGCTAAAGGACCAGATTTGGGTTTGTGCTCTTGGATAGAATCATTCCAGGTGCTCAGATAACTAGCTTAGTGTTTGTATTTGCTAAAAACAACTACGTTTTATTGGGTTTTTTTTGGCTGTTCGGTAATAGTATCTAACATTACAGTTAACGTTACACTCCGGTTTAAGTTTGAAAAATGTTCTCATATCTCACTTTTCAGCGTCCAAAACTGAATATGCTGACTACAAAGTGCATTTTATAGGTGCTAATACTGTTATAGAAGAAATGTTGAGGTTTTAAAAGCGTGTTAAAGGAAAGCTTGCTAAACTCTCGGTTGTTATTGTCCCTCCTCCACTGCCGTAGACGGGAATAACTCCACCACATGCTGTGAGCACAGTGCGCATGCGCAGCGTAGTTAGGCTACAACTTGTTAAATATACACTATATAAGATATATGATAAGTAAGTAATACAACACTCCGTGTCATGCTGTTACAGGAAAATAATCAACAACAGGCTGAAGTTATTGTTGTCACCTTGAAGTTGATTATTTTCCTGTAGCTTCATGCCAAGACATGCTTAAACCACAGCAATTTGCCACTGATTACAGTTTTATTTATTAATGAACAACATTTCAAACTTTTTATCCATTTATAGTTACATGTAATGTTCTGCGAAACAAGTTAGTTCCTGTTATCAGTTATGTTAGACAGATGTTCCTCTCTTTTTTTCTCTCTCTCTTGAAGTTAATAATAATTTTGGAAAAAAATGCAGCTTGTCATGTTACTAAGAAACTAAAAAGCATAAACCCCTCTGTCCTGAAGACTTTCCTGCGGTGGAAAACCTACTGATACTGGAGACTCCTTCCAGAAACGTTAAACAAACATCTCCTTTACGGAAAACTTCACCACATCAGCGACTATACATTTTTATTTTTCGACTACCAAAACGTTTTTGTAATCCGTTTATTGTTAGGCGTAGATTATGCGGGAGTGGCCGCCGTACAAGCCCCTCTGAACGAGCCGTTACTATAGAAACGATAATGTACGAGAATGAGAACGTTACTACAAACCTGTGATGTGCAGCTGCCCTACTGTCAGAGCTGATGTTATAGAAAATGAATCAACACCTTCTGACCAGTGAGAAATAAACAGTGCTGTGGTATAAATGGGTTGTGATGGTTTAGAGCAATTTACAATCCTGCTGTATATTCCCTATACTACTACATAGTTTGCGAAATAATGGCTCCTACACCCTATGTAAGGCACTTAGAATTTGAAATTGAGATTCTACACTGTATACAAGTGCACTAAATAGGGTATGAAAAAATACCTTTTAAGCTATTACATACACACATCCTGAAGAACTAGCATTTTACACCCACTTCCTGTTTCCCACCCACTTCCTGATTCCCAGGATGGGTGGTGTGGAAATAGGCTTAGACTGCTGAGTCTGTGTGTGTGCTGATCTTTGCACAGTTGCCATGACTACAGGAAATTTCCAGAAGGGATGTAAATGCAAGGGGGAAACACTAATTCTCCTTAATCGGCCTGTTGCGTATGCATAAATATGCTAATTGTATGCAAACGTTAGTCATAATGCATTATCATGAAGATGTTGTTTTATGCTTTTTTCCCCTTTTTTTTTGTCTATGTGCTTCCTGAAGGTTAACGACCCATAGCGTGCAATTTATCTGCAGCTGTAAACGACTCGGCGTGTGTGTGAGTGTGTGCGCGAGGACTTGCAGATGCCATGCGTCAGCTGAAGGGCAAGCCGAAGAAGGAGTCGTGGAAGGATAAGAAGGAGCGGAAGCAGGCGATGCAGGAGGCGCGCGAGCAGGTGGCCACCGTCGTCCTGCCCACGCTCGCCATCCTCATCCTCCTCATCGTCCTCTTCGTCTACGTCGCCACCCGACCCGGAGCCGTCCAGTAGCCGTCCCTTCCCTTATTCCCTCTCTTTCTATACCTGGCTGTTTTTATATGGTGCGTTCTAGTCCTGTTTTTAACTCACCCTCGTCCACTTGCCCTCGTTTCTGTCAACTAGTTGCTAGTTACCGTGCTGAAATAACGAATGTGGCTAATAATCAATCCCATAATGCATAACGGTTTCACAATTATCGATTCCCAAGGCATATAGCAACAAAAAAAAAAAAAAGGGCTTAAGTGCCCTACTTCCTATACAGTACGAGTGTATAATAGCTTGAATGAAATGGATTCTACAAAGTGAGATTAAGTCGACAAGGGTGCATTAAAAACAGGATTGGAACGCACAGTTAATATTTAATAGCATATAATTCTCCAAGGAAATAACTCTCAGCTACATTGCTTCTCGGCCGAGGGCGAGTATGTTCCTCTCCTAGTGCTGCAAGTGCAGGGGAATCCGACGAGTGCACATTGAAATCTGTATTGGAACACAACCCCTGCTTGCCTTCCTCCCTCTAAACCCCTGGATGTCCATTTCAACAAACTCAAATCAAGCAGGACCGTTTCCTCCAGCCACCAGTGCGACGAGGTGAAACGGGCAGCCATTTTGGCTCTGTCAAAGCTTGAACCTAATGCCTTTGGCGGCCATGTTGGCTCCGTACTGTGTTTACAGGGTTTCAGTTTCATGCCAAAGCAACCGGGATTCAGGAATTGCATCAGGACCTATAAGGAAGGTTCCAGACATCAGCACTGAACCGAAGTGTACACACACACACACACACACACATTGTATGAATCATACACTTATAAAGTTGCAAACAGTTCAAGGAGATGCCAAAACACACAAGTTCTTTCTGTGAAATACCGTCAACAGAAATTACAATTCATATATGGTTGAAAATGTTTTATTTTTTTATTGCCAAGCTACAACTGATAAATTATTTCCCTAATTTAACACACTCCTAATTTATGTCTGTATCCCAAACGCTAGTTCGCCCACTAGTTAGTGTTTTCTAACATAAAGTTAGTTTTATTATGTGTAACATAAAGCTAGCTTTATTATCTTTAACAAAATGTTAGCTTTATCTGTAACGTAGTTAGCTTTATTATCTATAATAAAAAGTTAGCTTTATTATCATTTACATAAAGTTAGCTTTACTGTCTTTAACATGAAGTTAGAGGTCGTGTGTTTAGCTCCCTCGTGTCGTCCGTCAGTATTTACCTCAGGGTGGTGTTTCATGTAGCATGCTGATCTCATATGCTAATTCACTGAAAGTTGTTGGTTAGTCTAATTAACGGGGCAGTATTTTGGAACACCGTCTCCTATCATGTATTCTTTGAATACATTCATACACCAGCGTTTGGGCAACAGTCCATGTGTGTGGAGTGTGTTATGTTAGCATTGGAGCTAATCTCTGAGCTCCAGGGAAACTCTCTGGGCCCTTTCTGTTGCAGTGTTCACACACGAACACACAATTTTATCCCCAAACGGTTCTTGTTCTAATGTCAACACCACTTTTACATGACACTACGTCGAATTCGTGTGAAAATAATTGTTTTAATATTTGTAGTTATGGTGTATATGTGAAGTTTGGATGAAATGTGCTAATGATGAGGATGTTTTTGACATTTGTTGCACTAGACAAGACCAGCAGGCCAAAGTGTTTAAAGAAACGTGCTAATGCTAACTCTCTCAGCACTATCTCACACGCACGCGCGTGCGTCTCACCTTCACGTGCAGCTCGTTCGCTAATTATGGAAAAAAATATCGACATAACACCTTTTCTTTCTTTCTTTTTTATTTAGTTTAAATTAACGGTCTCCTTTCAGCCGTCCTTGAGTGCAATATGATTTAGAAAACCGTCAGTGTTGAGAAACAGCGCCCCCTGCTGGGGGTAATGTATTATATCTCTACACGCTCTTGAGAAGACTTTCCTTCAAGCAGCTTTCCTCCCGTGATTAACTGAAATAACCTACTTTCTTTTTGCTTTAACAACATTTTTGCTTTATTTTTCTTCGTAATATCTCTACGTATATGACAAGATAAGACGAAACCACAATTTTTTGCGGCAAACAGTAACCGCGAACCAGTTGCACATAGGAACTAAAGTTGTGAGCAGGGAACCGAAGAAACGTCGGACCACACGGCACGTAGGACTGGTCCGAGGAGTCAGTTTGGGCCGTTTTTTAAAAAAAATTGTCACTTTGATGAGTCATAACTTATTTGCACAGAACTGAGGAAATCTCATTTCAAACGTCGCTTTGTTGCTTGTCGCAGAAATCGCAATTGCGTGTTGTGCACGTACATAAAAAAAATACTGTGGGTTTTTCCTGCTACTGGTGAAAACGTAGGGTAACCAGTTAACAAACGTGCAGCACGTGCGACGTCGTCGTGACGTTACTGCGCATGTTGTGCAACACCACGTCAACAACACGTCCAAGTACACACATGATAATAATTCGATTTTCATAACATTACTAGCATAACATTGTTATCATGGTTTATGATAATGTCAATGTCAAATGGAGAACAATGGAGCGATGATGTCTCACTCAATGCTATTGTGCATCTAAAATATTGCGATGCACAATTATTGTTGTATTCTCATGTTATTTTTTGTGAAGCGTATCTATTTTATTTCTGCACATAAGTGGACTTAAGAACCAAATCTAAAATCACTGTGCCTTGAACAAATGTATGTGTATATTAATGTTCACAGCAGCGTACACACACACACACACACACACACACACACACACACATACATACACACAGAGAGACAGAGTAGCTGTAAGATTCTTCAGCTGGCCTTCAGTTAGCAATGTGCCTTAGGAATCTATTAAAAACTATAAAACAGTGATAAAGTGGCTGAATTTTCTGTGTGAATTCATTTTGATTCTTCATTTCTGTTTCTATCAGCGTCTTTACGAATCATTGGTCTTAATTTGTCTGAAATGAATTTTACTATTCAAAAGACCCCCATTATATTAAATTGTTAAATATAAATTTACACAAGTCTTAGATCGTTTAGATCTTTGTTAGAAATGTATAAAGTTTACAGATGGCACAATACCACTTTTTATTTTCCGATACTCAAACCTTGACTCGGGGATCAGCTCATATCATTACCCATCTAATATATATTTTTTCTTAACATTATTGGGTATGAAAACAGTATCTTTGAGAGGCAGAGTCTTAAGTAAAGATGGGCAGAGGTTCACCAGTCTGCGAAAAACTGCGTCTACAATTTGTGGAACAATTTCAGAATAATATTCTTCAATGTAAAATTGCGAAGACTATGATCATCTCATCATCTACACTACATAATATCATCAAAATATTCAGAGGATCTGGAGAAATCTCTGTGCGCAAGGAACAAGGGCGAAAATCAATATTGCATGTCCGTGATCTTCGGGCCCTCAGGCGGCACTGCATTAAAAACAGGCCTGATTCTGTAATGGAAATCATTGCATGGGCTCAGAAACACCTCCAGAACTCATTGTCTGTGAACACAGTTCGCCGTGCCATCTACAAATGCAGGTTAAAGCTCTATCATGCAAAGAAAAAGCCATATGTGAACATGATCCAGAACTCAAAATTTGAAATTCTTTTTGGAAACCACGGACGCCGCGTCCTTTAAACTAAAGAGGACTAAAGAGGAGAGGGAACAGCCAGCTTTTTATCAGCACTCAGTTCAAAAGACTGCATCTCTGATGGTATGGTGGTGCATTAGTGCCTATGGAATGGGCAGCTTGCACATCTGGAAAGGCACCATCAATGCTGAAAGGTATATACAGGTTTTAGAGCAACATCTGCTTCCATCCAGATTCCATCCCATCTTTACTTCTGAAAGACTCTGCCTCTCTAAGATACTCTTTTTATACCCAATCATGTTACTGACCTCTTGCCAATTAACCTGCAGCTGTTTATTTTCAGTAACGCTTACTTTTCCAGCCTTTTGTTCAGATGTGTTGCGGCCATCAAATTCAAAATTACCTTTTTTTTTTTTTTAAATGGTACAGTTCCTCAGTTTAAACATTTCATATGTTTGCATTCTGTTTTAATTGATATTTTACACAGCGTCCCAACTTTTTTGGAATTGGAGTTGCAATAAAAATGTATTTAATAAAACAAGTAATAAGCATATTTCCAGTAGGTTTTGTGTGTTATTAAAGAAACATTTCGCATCAGGCTCGTTCAAGTCCTTGGTAATACACACGCATGCGCATAGTGTCAGCAACTCACTCGTCAGAATCCTCGGTAATCCTCGGCAAACTTCGGCAGTTCGTAGAACCTGCTTATTCAGTTCTTTTTGAGTCGGACATGCTACGGAGGGTGCTACTTCGGCTGTGTGTCTTGCGTCATCAACCCGAAACTGAAGTCCGATTCAGTTCCATTTTGTGAACCGGCTCAACCGGTTACTTCCTGAGAATCGGCTCAAAAGAAAGATTCATTCAAGAATCACCAGGCATCACTAACCCTCCGGGGTTAGCCGTGGAGCTTAAGTTACCATGGAGATTAAACCCGCTAAAAATCAATCCAAACTAAACTCAAACTTACCTGGGTAGCCACCGAAACCAGCTTCGTGAAACAGGCCTCTTGAGACTCCTTCCATAAATGTCAAATAAACATCTCCTTACAAAAAATGTCACCATTTCAACATTTTTCTTTGCTAAATAACAGTACGTTTAATTAGAATGTGTCGACTGTCCGCTATACAACTCTCCGTGAATGCCCTGTTAATATAGAAACGGAAACATACTGCGATAATATAAATATATTAATATAAACCTAACTTACTCTCAGAACTGTTGTAATAGACAATTAATTAACACCCTCTGACCAATCAGATTCGAGTATTCAACAGGGCTTAGTTTTTGAGGACCTCCGTGGGAAATATTGATGGTACTTCATGCAACACAAAGCTAAAAGAAAAAAAAATCCTAGCATGTAAGACAATGATGTAAGATATATTGCTTGCATAAAATAATCTGCATGCAACGAAACAGTGGGAAATGACTGCACGTATGCTGGAATGCAATGCTAATATCCTGTACACTGATGTTGAAATAAATTGCGTGTATCAGACACAGTGCGTTTCTGTGGAAAGTTACTGCATACAGTGCACCGATGTTAAACGTTATTTTTGCATTAACATTGCATCGCTTGTCATCCTGCGCGAAAAGCAACGCGTTGTCAATCTAACTTTGCATGTAACAGACACAGTGCGGACAATTTGCATGCAAACTATGTTGCACGCGGTCGCTGTGTTGTGGCGCGCGGCTCCTTTAAGAGGCGCTCCCGTATCTGTGAAATGCCGGTGACGTTTTCAGCAGATTCCGTCGGCGAGGATGTGCGCGAGCCGGAACGGCGCACCGTGGAATTGAAACAAATTTTCAGGGGGCGGGGAGAAACAAAAATCACTTCACACCAAGATCAGAACCGATCCTTTTAGGGTGTGGGGGGTTGTTCAGGCGTGGCACGCGCACCTTTCAGACGACGCCTAGGCGACACAATAGATGCAGCTTCCACGTCAGCGCGAGCTGGACGGCTGTGATCGTCGCGCGCTCGCGGTAAGGCTCGAGTTTGTCTGTTCTCTCCGATCTTTTATGATACTCATACAACCGTGTGTACGTGTTTGTGTTTTTATGTTTATGTTTATGTTTGATGTTCATTGTTCAAATACATGTGTATATACACATGCCAACGCATCAAAGCGCGCGACGTGCTGAGGCCACGCCCACTATCACTGTTGACGAATGAAGATGGAGCAGCAACTAGGTAAATCTTTGTCACTCTCTGAAGTTTGCACTATGTAAGGGTGTTTCTGTACACTTTCATTTACAGTGAAAGGTCTGTAGGGGAAGATCCCTTAATGTAGGGCACTCAAAAGGGCATATAGAGTAATGCGCTTGGTCCAAGGATATTGCAAACATATTGCAAAATACATAATCGTTTATGTAGAGTAGTGCACTCCAGGAAAGGAAGGTGCCCTCCCTCTCCTTCTCACTCTTTCAAGTGCCCTATTATACTTATTTAGCACAGTGGACTTTATTTAAGTTTGTAGCAAAGTACACTCACTGTAGGGAAAGATACAGTTGTTTATATACTTAAGTGCACACTGTGTAGGAGAGCACTAAGTGCATCCGTTTGTAGTAGGAACATTCAGTGAAGCACACTTGAACTTGTCCAGCGTGTAATCTGACACAGGCGCTGTGTGTAGTGTACTTAATTCAGAGACGTGCACTCTCCCTGTGCCCTACCTGTTGCCATTGTGAATGATGCTGACTCAACAGTGCGGCCTAACGCTTGTTTTGATGACTTAAGCAGTATGTTAAGGACGCGGGGACTATTTTTGGGTTCTGCAGCACTCGCTCTGTGATGAACCCGTGTTTCAGCTTATTGTTTTAGCCCTCAACCTGTGTTCATTTACCAAACACTAATAGAGGAAATTAGTGAGACATTAGGTGATATGGGTATACGGGTGTATAAACACATTACTAAACCAGCTGACCTTTTGCCCTTTGACCCTAAGCAGATATGGAGATGATGACCCCGCTGATGGAGGAGGCGGGAGGAGAAGAGAACTCAGACGAGGAGAGCGCCAGTGAACAACAGTCACACGGCATCACGTGAGTCTGAATTCGAACGCTCGCACTACACGCTATACTATATACATATATACAGCCGTGGCCAAAAGTTTTGAGAATGACACAAATATTAATTTTTACAAAGTCTGCTGCCTCAGTTTTTATGATGGCAATTTGCATATACTCCAGAATGTTATGAAGAGTGATCAGATGAATTGCAATTAATTTCAAAGTCCCTCTTTGCCATGAAAATGAACTTAATCCCAAAAAAACATGTCCACTGCATTTCAGCCCTTCCACAAAAGGACCAGCTGACATCATGTCAGTGATTCTTTCGTTAACACAGGTGAGAGTGTTAACGAGGACGAGGCTTGAGATCACTCTGTCATGCTGATTGAGTTAGAATAACAGACTGGAAGCTTTAAAAGGAGGGTGGTGCTTGAAATTATTGTTCTTCCTCTGTTAACTATGGTTACCTGCAAGGAAACACGTGCAGCCATCATTGCTTTGCACAAAAAGGGATTCACAGGCAAGGATATTGCTGCTAGTAAGATTGCACCTAAATCAACCATTTATCGGATCATCAAGACCTTCAAGGAGAGAGGTTCAACTGTTGTGAAGAAGGCTTCAGGGCGCCCAAGAAAGTCCAGCAAGTGCCAGGACCGTCTCCTAAAGTTGATTCAGCTGCGGGATCGGGGCACCACCAGTGCAGAGTTTGCTCAGGAATGGCAGCAGGCAGGTGTGAGTGCGTCTGCACACACAGTAAGGCGAAGACTTTTGGAGGATGGCCTGGTGTCAAGAAGGGCAGCAAAGAAGCCACTTCTCTCCAGGAAAAACATCAGGGACAGACTGCTATTCTGCAAAAAGTACAGGGATTGGACTGCTGAGGACTGGGGTAATGTCATTTTCTCTGATGAATCCCCTTTCCGATTGTTTGGGGCATCTGGAAAAAAGCTTGTTCGGAGAAGAAAAGGTGAGCGCTACCATCAGTCCTGTGTCATGCCAACAGTAAAGCATCCTGAGACCACTCATGTGTGGGGTTGCTTCTCAGCCAAGGGAGTGGTCTCACTCACAATTTTGCCTAAGAACACAGCCATGAATAAAGAATGGTACAAAAACATCCTCAGAGAGCAACTTCTCCCAACCATCCAAGAACAGTTTGGTGACGAACAATGCCTTTTCCAGCATGATGGGGCACCTTGCCACAAGGCAAAAGTGATAACGAAGTGGCTCGGGGAACAAAACATCGACATTTTGGGTCCATGGCCAGGAAACTCCACAGACCTTAATCCCATTGAGAATTTATGGTCAATCCTCAAGAGGCGGGTGGACAAACAAAAACCCACAAACTCTGACAAACTCCAAGCATTGATTATGCAAGAATGGGCTGCCATCAGTCAGGATGTGGCCCAGAAGTTGATTGACAGCATGCCAGGACGAATTGCAGAGGTCTTGAAAAAGAAGTGTCAACACTGCAAATATTGACTCTTTGCATAAACTTCATGTAATTGTCAATAAAAGCCATTGACACTTATGAAATGCTTGTGATTATACTTCAGTAACAGTTAGTAACATCTGACAAAAAGATCTAAAAACACTGAAGCAGTCGACTTTGTGAAAATTAATATTTGTGTCATTCTCAGAACTTTTGGCCACGGCTGTACACACTATATATTGTACTAGGCCCGCTATGCACTACACACTATATTGTACATGATATATTATAATGCACTACACAGTATGTACTATATACTACACACTACCCATTACACACTGTACACTATGCACTATACGCTATATACTACATGCTACACAGTGCACACTATACACTATACAGTACACACTACACACTGTATACTATGCACTGTACACGATATACTATGCAATATGTACCATATATAATCTACACTATGCTCTACACCGTGCACTGTATACTGTACACTACACACTGTTTACTATGTACTATAAACTCTAAACCATACACTACACACTATACCCTACATATTATACACTACACACTATGCACCGTATGCACTACATATTATGCACCGTACACAATACACTGTGCTCTATAATCTACCCTATACATTACGCACTATACACTACACACTCTATGCACTATATACTCTACACTATGCACTATACACTACACTACTCACTCTATGCACTATACACGATACACTGTGCAATATGTACTATATATAATCTACACACTATGTACTATACAGTATAGTCTACTTTATACACTATGCACTGCATACTGTACATTACACACTGTGCACTATATACTATAAACTCTAAACCATACACTATACACTACACACTATTATTATGCATTGTACACGATACACTATACATTACACACTACACACTCTACACTATACACCATATATATTTTCTTTACTTTCTCTTATGCTTAAGATCTGCTTTATTACCGTTATGCTATTTCTTATTATCCGTGCTTGTGTTCTGCACCAGTGTGTTCTGACCTGATATATCGCGCCAGGAGGAAAGTGCATTATGTCCGTAAGGAGATAGATACGTGGTACGCGTTATTACGTGAAGTCAAGACCCTTTTATCATGCAAATGAGCTAATATTCTCTGAACACCTTGTCGCCTAAATGACCTAAAATGACCTTACTACATATTGGGTAGGCACATCACACATTTAGTTAGACAGGAAGGGAGACAAGTTGCGAAACATCTCTTCACTCGCTTCACGAAAATCTCTAATATGAAAACAGCCTAAAGGGTGTGAACTCCCCCGTCCTCCTCTAGAGGGCAGAACTGAGACAATCGGAGAAAAATTCCATCAGTAATACAGTAATCCTGAATTTTACGTTATACACTAATGTTATACACTAATGTTATTTCTAATGCTAACTCTCTCTCTCTCTCTCTCTCTCCCCCCTCAGTTTCACTCAGACTTTACTTCATCTGTTAAAAGGGAACATCGGCACAGGGCTGCTAGGATTGCCGCTGGCACTGAGGAATGCAGGGATACTGGTGAGAGCCTCTGTTTATAAATAATCTCTATCTATTCCAACCGATCAGATTACTTTTAACATACAGGCGGATCAGATTATATCTTTAATTAACCCTGCTAATCAAAACACCTGCCGTTTGGTCTTTGTTTACTAAATTGAATCAGATTACACTGTTTTGTTTTGTTTTTTTGTAGTTGTTTAGTCCAGTTAATTACTGCGTATCTGATTAGAGGTGACTGCTTTGTTGCTTGACTGCATTCGTTAGCACAAAATGTGTTTCTAGTTGAGCATCATCATGCCATCGAGGAACAGTTTGGCCAAAATAATGAAATGTAATGAATTTGTCCTTCACTGCAGACGCCACAGGAACAAATTGTCCTTATTTTGTGCACGTGATGAAGCAAAAACCTGCGTATAGTGTAAATGAAAGTGGCTTATAAGATAAAAAGTCAGAATAATGAACTTGCTTCTCTCTCTCTCTCTCTCTCTCTCTCTCTCCATAGTTGGGTCCGGTGTGTTTGGTGCTGATGGGAGTGGTGTGTGTTCACTGCATGCACATCTTGGTGAACTGCAGCCACCAGCTGAGCGAGAGGTGAGACTGTGTTCGTGTCTGTATGTGTGTGTGTGTGTGTGTGTGTGTGTGTGTGTGTGTGTGTGTGTGTGTGTGTGTGTATTTATTTATTTATATTTATTTATTTATTTATTTATTCGCCATTTCACTCTCACGCTCTGTCTCAGGTTAAAGAAGTCGCCTCTTAGTTATAGTGAGACGGTAGCCGTTGCCATGGAGACAAGCTCCTCCCACTGCCTGAGGAGAGGTGCCAATTTTGGCAGGTAAGGCATCCCATCATGCCGTCCATTGTTGTAACTACTATAAAGTTATTTCACTAGCTAGCTACGAACAACCAACGGGAACTTTACATCCCTCTAACTCACCCCTCAGACAAAAATCGGTGTGATAGTGTGCTGCCCTGTCCCTCCGTAATCTGTTTCTTGGTTTGGTTTTCTTTCTTTCCTCCCAGACTGTTGGTGAACTTCTTCCTGGTTTTGACCCAGCTGGGTTTCTGCAGCGTGTACTTCGTCTTCCTGGCGGAGAACATCAAACAGGTGCACAGTCTCATTTAATCCGAGTAAAACCCTTACCAGATATCAGAATGTGGTTTCTTGCTTCATCGAACAAGTAAATACAAAAGTAAGCACAGTTGTCCAATTAGTTTCCATCTTAAAATGTCAGTAAACAGGTATGTGCTCTCTTCCAATCAGAATAATCTGCATCTTCAATTCCATACACAGTCTCGTCTAGTCGTAATAAATGCCTAATAAACAGGGAATTACTCTTCCAATCAAAGCGGTAAACACTCTTGGAATAAAAATCTCACCATCCAATCAGAATCTGGGCTTCTTGTTTCATTATCCAAGAAAATACAGATGTCCAATGAGAATCCATGTTAAGATTTCATGCTCTAATTTTAGGACAATAAATTCCCCATTAGACAGTTACACACTCTCCTCCAATTACAATGGACTCCTCGTTAAACAGTCTGATCCAATCAGATTAAAAACCCAATCAAACAGGTACAGGCTATTGTCCAATTAGAAAAACACTCTTTATACAGATAGCCGCAAATTTCAGTAAACACTGAACACAAACATCCAATCAGAATCCAGCATTAGGTATTATGTGCATATTGGTAATGTCTTCATCTGCACTTATGATGTGTGTGTGTGTGTGTGTGTGTGTGTGTGTGTGTGTGTGTGTGTGTAGGTGGTAGAGGGTCACTACATTAACTCCTCCTCATCATCATCAGAAGCAGTGTTAGAGTTTTACTCCAACAGCTCAGAAGGGGGCAAAGGCCCTGTTGTTTCCATGGCGACAGGCCTGGACCAGCGAGTGTACATGCTCCTTCTCCTACCCTTCCTCATCCTCCTCACCTTCATCAGGGAGCTGAGCAACATGGCACCTCTATGTGCTGCGGCCAACCTCGCCATGGCCGCCAGCCTCGCGCTCATCTACACCTACATTCTCACTGTGAGTGTGTGTCCCAGGTTTGAATATGTGGAAGTGTGTGAGTGTGTGTGTGTGTGTGTATGTGTGTGTGTGTGGGCATGGGCGTATTGTAGTCAGTGTTTTTTGTATTTCTATTTCTGGATGTTTTGAAAGCATAGTATATAAAGTAAAATAAGTATAATATACGTAATGTGTGTGTGTGTGTGTGTGTGTGTGTGTAGGATATCGGTGACCCCAGGCGGCTCCCATACGTCTCCACGTGGAATAAGTTCCCCTTCTTTTTTGGAACTGCCATCTTTGCCTTTGAAGGAATCGGAGTGGTAAGTGTGTGCGTTTGTGTGTGTGTGTGTGTGTCTGTGTGTGTGTGTGTGTGAGAGAGAGAGAGAGAGAGAGAGAGAGAGAGAGAGAGAGAATTATTACCTGCAAATCTCATCGTGCCTTTCTGGATAAGGACTATTATAGAGCCCCGTAATGAGGCCCATTATTTATCTCACTATAATGCTTAACAAGGCCCATCATTTAGCTCAATATGAGGACTGTCACAGAGCTCCACCATGAGGCCCATCACATAGTTCAGTATAAGACCTATCACAAAGCATGATCAAAAATTATCATGCTATCAAAAAAAAAAAAAGCTATCAAAATTGTGAGTCCCAATATTTAGCTCAATACAAGGCCTGTTGTGAAGCTCCACCATGAGGCCCATCATTTTAGCTGAGCATGAGGCCTATCACAGAGCTCCACAACAAGGTCCTTCATCTAGCTCAGTTTGATGACTGTTACAGAGCTCCACCATGAGGCCCATCATTTAGGTCAGTATAAGACCTGTGACAGACCTGTATCATGAGACCCAACTTTTAGTTCATTATTAGCCGAATCACAACCGTGCCAATGCTCTCTTGCTCATATGATATGGCTTAAGTGTACACAATAATAATATAGTGTGTGTGTGTGTGTGCAGGTTCTTCCTGTAGAAAATCAGATGCGTGAGCCGAAGCGCTTCCCCTGCGCTCTTGATGTCTCAATGGGCATTGTCATTGTCCTATACATTACCTTGGCGACGCTTGGCTACCTCCACTTCGGTGACGACATCAAAGGAAGCATCACACTCAACCTGCCACATGACACCTGGTAACCATAGTTACGATACTACATCAAAACGCAGGGGTCACGCTAGAAGACAACACTTCTAAAGAGTCATTAATATTGAAATGAATGTTTTAATATGCTAATAATATAATATGCATGCACTCTTACAAAAACAAGCCTGTGTGTGTGTTTATACTGAGTTTAAATATTCTCTGTTGCAGGTCTAATCTCCTGGTGAAGGTGCTGTACTCGTTCGGAGTGTTTGTGACGTTTGCCGTTCAGTTCTTTGTAGCTGCGGAGATCGTGGTACCCAGTGTGTGTGAGCGTGTTTCAGAAAGATGGAGACGACACACTGACCTCTGTACACGAGCACTGCTGACCTGCATTACCTGTGAGTGCAGTACATACACACACACACACACACACAAACACACACACACACACATATGCATACATTCAGGTCTCATTGTACTTGCAGGGATCAAATGTTCATAGTAATGTGATAGATTTCTTTTTTTATGAAGACTTTCCATTAACATAATGATTACTGTAGGTGATTAATGCTGTGCTACACCTAACCCTGACCCAAACCTTAACTTCAGTAGGTTAAGCAGAAGGAAATATTTTGGCTCTTAAAAAAGCTGTAAAAACAGGACCTTCATATAGTATAGTATAGTATAGTATAAGGCCCACTGTGGATCTCCACCACAAAACAAGCTAAATAATGGGCCTTGTGGTGAAGCTCCACAGTGAGGCCCATCATATAGTTAACAATGAGGCCCACTGTGAACACCATGATGTATGTAATTATGTGATATTATATAATTCAGAATGATGCCTATGACAGAGCTCCACCATGAGGCCAATCACAGAATTCCAGCATGAGACCGATTATAGAATTCAGAATTCTAATGCAGAGCTCAATCATGAGGCATATTATATAATTCAGAATGAGGCCTGTTGCAGAGCATCACCATGAGGCCTTAATCATGAGGTGTGTTATGGAGCTTCACTGTATGTGAACCATTGTTTAGCTCGGGGGCCCTTTTATTTATCTCAGAACGAGACTTCACAGAGCACCACCATGATGCCTACTATATAATTCAGAATGAGACCTATGACGGAGCTCCACCATGAGGCCTATTATGTAATTCAGAATGAGGCCTGTTACAGAAGTCTAACATTATTTCAGAATGAGTCCTTTCAGAGCTTCACCATGAGGCCTGTTGCAGAGCTCCACCACGAGGCCCATTATAGAATACAGAATGAGTTCTAATGCAGAGCTCAACCATGAGGCATATAATGTAATTCAGTATGAGACCTGTGAGAGAGCTCTACCCTGAGGCCCAATGTAGAGTTCAGAATGAGGTCCATCATGAGGACCCTCATTTATTTCAGAATGAGGCTTGTTGCAGAGCTCTTCCATGAGGCCCGTGATCTAGTTCAGAATGAGGTCTAGCGCTGAACTCCACCTGAGGCCTATCTTATAGCCAGGTAAGACCTGTTGTGGAACTCCACTGTAAAAACCATTGTTTAGCTCAAGCTCTTGTGGAGATTCATTATTTAGTTTAGAATGAAGTCTATGGACCTTTCCACCATGGAGCCCCATGGTAACCTGTTTCAGAATGAGTTTCATAACCTGTTTCAGAATGAGTGATGTTTCAGAGCTCCACCATAAGACCCATCATTTAGCCTTTTGATGAGGCCCATCATCTGGCTCAGTATAATAATTATAGTGTAGTAGAGCTCCACCATGAAGCCCATCATTTATTCCAGGAGGTGGGAGTGTATGGTTTTTGAATAAGCTCAATAAGCTCAGAGAGCTTGAAGTGTTTGAGTGTGGTGACATTGGGCATAAAATGCTCATCTTCCAAGCACAGAGCTCTGGCTAATGAGGAAGTCAGGGTTAGCGGTGTCAGACAGGCTGCAGCAAGCCAAAACATGGAGCAGACTGAGGTCCCTGGAGGGCAAGGTGCTGGCACGAATGGACAGGCTAACGGTGGAAATAAAGGGATGGGGTTGTTTTAGAAGAGTCATGGTTTGCCCTAGAGGAAAACGTATCGATAGAAAGGGCTGTTAACTCGGGAGTGGTAAACACCGAGTACAGTGACAGCGCAGGGTCACTCAGTGACCCGGTAAATGTGCATGCACAGTGTGGGATAACAACATGACAATACTTTCTCATTTTTCCAGCATAGCGTCTGCAGTTGCTTAGGATACACAGCCCTATTAGACGGAGGAAATAAATGATTTTTTTCCGTTGAGACTTTTGGTAGAATTTTAATGGCACAGGCAGAATTTAGAAGGTCCTGTTTGTTCCTGTCTGTACACATTTATGCATTCAATAATGATAGTGAGAAGGTGAGAATATGAAGCAGTTTTTTAAACAATATGTTTACTGGTTTTTATAGAACTTTGGACAATAACATAAAATCAAATGGTTTACACCAACGTGCATTAAATCTGGGTATACAACAATCCACTAAGTAAGGAATAAAAGACTTTGGGATGTCCATTATAGGAAAACAATCAACAAAGTTGATCCTATCGGCTTTGCTCTATGGAACCCGAGGGTCCCCGGATCCCAGTGTTAAAAAGTTTTTTAATGTTGCAAATATTGGCACAGTAAAAAAAACAAAAAAAGAAAACCTCACAGATTTCCTCAGGGTGGCAGCAGCAGACAGGCACTTTGTGTGTGTGTGTGTGTGTGTATGTGTGTGTGTGTGTGTGTGTATGTGTGTGTGTGTGTGTGTGTATGTGTGTGTGAAGGGAAGGGAAGAAGAGGAGACATGACACTTGTAGTCTCATGAATTAAACATCACTCCCTTTCTGTCTCTTTTTTATGCTTTAACTAAAACACACACACACATTATATAGACACATTTATTATATACACACTTTGTTTTGTTTTTTTTACAATTCCCAGACACACACACACACACACACACACAAACACACACACACACACACACACACACACACACACACACACACACCAAATACAATTTTACAATTTAGTGTGCTTTATTGGCACAACAGACAATGGCACATTTTTACTGCCAGAGCTCAAATGCCTATTACTTACTACTATTGCTTACAATTACTACTGCAACTGTTACTACTACTGTTACTATTACTACTACTGTATTATTACTACTATTACTTACAATTACTACTGCAACTGTTACTATTACTGCTACTATTACTATTACTTACAATTACTACTATTACTTACCACTATTACTTACAATTACTACTGCAACTGTTACTACTACTACTATTACTATTACTACAGTACTAATACTATTACTAACAATTACTACTACTATTACTACTACTACAGTATTATTACTACTATCACTTACAATTACTACTATTACATACAATTACGATTGCAACTATTACTACTACTACTATTACTGCTACTATTACTACTGTTACTACGATTACTATTATAACTACTGTATTACTACTACTACTATTACTTACAATTACTACTATTACTTACAATTACTATTGCAACTACTACTAATACTATTGCTAACAATTACTATTGTAAATGTTACTACTACTACAGTATTGCTACTACTATTACTATTGCAATTACTACTATTACTATTTCTACTTCTACTACTGCTACTATTACTAGGCCTATTACAGCTATTGCAATTACTACTATTATTACTACTACTATTATTAATACTATTACTGCTACCATTACTTCTACTCCTATTACTACTATTACTACTATTACAACTATTGCGACTACTACTACTAATACTACTACCACTATTATTATTATTATTATTATTATTATTATTATTATTATTATTATTAGTGGTAGTAGTAATAATAATAATAATAATAATAATATTACTACTATTACTATTTACACTACAATTTATACTACTAGTACTAATACTACTACTGTGAAGAAAGAAAAGAAATGAAATGTTTCAAAGTTTTGTAGAACTGTAAAAGGCCTCAGAAACATCTCTCTCGCAGTCTCCCTCATGGAAAGAGCTTTTCGAGACATTTCTTTCCATCAGTGCTGTTTAAACTCACCACCGAGATGAAGCCGAGACAGAGGACAAGATTTCAAGCAGGAACGTTACATCCGTGTAGCCGTAAAGTCTAAACGAGTGGAGTGCGACTGCGACGCTGCCGAGACGATTCAAACACAACGACTGAAATTCCAAAGTTAACATTGCGTTAAATGAAACCCTGCGAGTGACAACGGCTCCCTGAACCAATCGTGAAATTCCCATCGCTTACTGAAGTACAACCGTTTCTTGTCAGGGTTTTTTTTATATACGACGAAGCGACGCACCGTTCTAATAACGTCTCGGTTTGTGCCTTTATAGCGGCCATCGCATTTACGCTTTTCACACACAACGGTACAAGACGTTAAGGTGTCGCAGACAGGTGCGAGGCAGAGAGAATGTGGATTTCACACAGATATATTTTTTTATAATTAAAAAATGATGCATCGTAGAAGTTTTTGCAATGTTTCTAGTGTTTGCATAAAATGATTAAACTCTCGTCACACCAGCAGTAGAAGCTCAGGTTTTCACCACGCTAGAGCTGAGCAGCCCGGGGTTTTTTTTTTTTTTGTTTTTTTGTTTTTTTTTGCTCTGGAAAGCATCTTTTCCTGATTGCCCCGCTTCCTTCTCTGCGAAGTGCTTTTCCAACCCTCTGGCAGCTTCAGAAGCCTTTAGGGGATTTTGACATTTGATATTACAGTGGACTGAAGTGGTCAGCTATAGTGACTGGAGCCTGAGGCGGTTGCCTGGTTTGTCTGGTTTATAGCTATGCTGCTGCTGATTGGTGTTGAGTCGCATTAATCCCCCAGAGAAACCGACAGAGAGAATGTAGGATTCGCACAACTACTATCTTTAGCAAACACAGCTGTGGAATGAAGGTGTTACCGAGAGCTGTTGATATTTCATTTAAAAAAAAATCATATGCTAAAAATGAACGTTTTTTATTGTTTAGCTGAATCTGAGTTCAACAAGTGCATGTTAGAAACAGTATTAAAATAGAGTGTTCATCTCTCTCTCTCTCTCTCTGTCTCTCTCGATCTCTCTCTTCACAGGTGCAGTGGCTGTTCTTGTCCCTCGTTTGGATCTGGTCATCTCATTCGTGGGCGCGGTGAGTAGCTCCGCCCTGGCGCTCATCTTCCCGCCCCTGGTAGAACTGATCGCTTGCTCCACCCGTCCGTCTGCACTCCTTCTCCTGAAGGACCTGTCTATCGCCCTGATCGGATTCCTCGGCTTCCTCACCGGAACGTATGTCACAGTGGGGGAGATCTTATACCCGTCTCCATGACGACGAGAACGAAGCCAGACCCACTGCTCCATACATCGATAATGTACTGGATTGTGTGTGTGTGACACTTTTTATAACTCTTTTATTACTTTTTCATTCCAGCTGCACACACTGCCGTCCCTCACCCCATATGTGTGTGTATGTGTGTGTGTGTGAGAGAGAGAGAGAGAGAGAGAGAGAGAGAGAGAGAGAGAGAGAGAGATGAGTGAAATAAGACCAATGATGTCTGTTTCATGTGGTGCATTACATTCTGTGTGTGTGTATGTTTATAGGAGTGCTATACACTGTACTGTAAATATTCTTTGATTGAACAGATTTATTATTAATAAATTAATCACTTTAACAGCCATTTTTGATTTGGTGATTTACTGGGAACTTACCACCACTTTCATCTTCCTCCGGATACAACATGATCTTTGCCCACTCCAATGCAAGGTTAGAATTAGCCTTCTGAAAATAGATTTAATAGATTTAAATGGACTTTTTTTGGCCATTAATCTGCACACGAATCCCCATAATGACAAAGTGAAAACGTTTTTCTGAACGTATTTAAAATCAGAAGCTGAAATCTCTCATTTAGATAAATGCTCAGACAATTTATTTGGAATTTTGTAGAACAGCAACAATTACAGCTTTGAGTCTGCTTGAGTAAGACTTTACGAGCTTTGAGCACCTGGATTTGGACAATTTCTCCCTGGCAGATCCTCTTGAGCTCAGTCGGAGTGGATTAGGGAGCGTCTGTAAACTGACATATTCAGGTCTCTCCATGAAGATGTTCTGCGGGGTTCCACTCGAGGACGTTCAGAGATGTCCTGAAGCCACTCCAGTGTTCGCTTTGGCTGTACGTGTCGGGTCAGGATTTCTTTTTGTATTTGGCTGCATTCATCCTTCCCTCAATTCTGACCAGTCCCTCTGTCCCTACTGCTAAAAAACACTGGCGTAGCAGGATGCTGCCACCACCATGCTTCACTGAAGCACTCCCTGACCAAGGCCCTTCTAGCTCGGATACGGAGTTTCCATGTCATTCATTTTTCTTGTCATTTAGCCTAGCTAACATTCTATGTCAAACATTTTTGACTGGATCTATGGCACAAACCTGTCAGCCAATCAAAAACAAGTATTTTCCTTGGCCATGGTATGAACCATTGCTGTGATTCACTTTCTGTTTAGACTCACATACATTCTTGATCGTGTGACCAAATCCAAACACACACACACACACACACACACACACACACACACACACACACTTTTTAATGATATGGTTCGACCACATCTTAAATTGTGCATTGATCATAATATATGCACTTTACCACGCTACTGTGTCAAACGTACATTCACGTCAGCTACTGCACAGAGTTTTATCAATAACCTCCCAGAGATATCAACTATGATTCGATCACCATCTGATCCCAAGGAACTTGATCAGGCGACTGAAAGCTTAGAGTCAATGTTCCGCTACATGTTAGATAAGATAGCTCCACTTAAAAGAAAAATAATTAGAGAGAAAAAGCTATCACCCTGGTATAATGATCAAACACGCACCTTAAAACAGACCACTCAATAATTAGAACGTAAATGGCGTCAATCCAAATTGGTAGTATTTCAAACAGCATGGAAGGAGAGCCTCCTGAACTATAGGAACTTAGTGCTGCTAGATCAGTCTATCTCTCCACCTTAATTGAAGATAACAAAAATAATCCTAGATTCTTATTTAATACTATAGCAAAATTAACTAGGAATAAAACCACCACAGAAACAGGCACACAATCATTATATAGCAGCAATGAATTTTTTTATTGGCAAAATTGAAAATATTAGGCAAAAAATTCAGACTATTAATTTAAAACCAGACAGTCTAACTAACCCTGTAGATAATAATATAGCAATATCAGATCAACGATTTGAGTGCTTTACTCCCCTTAGAGAGACCGAACTTATTTCATAAATTTCTTCATCAAAATCATCAACTTGTATACTAGATCCCCTACCTACATGTTTCTTCAAACAGATTATTCCAGAAATAATCAAACCCCTTCTAAAAATAATCAACTCTTCCCTTAGCACTGGCTATGTACCTAAATCATTTAAACTAGCGGTTATCAAATCCTGATTAAAAAACCTGACCTCGACCCCTGTCCAGCTATAGGCCAATATCAAATCTCCCCTTTATCGCCAAGATCTTAGAAAAGGTTGTAGCACAGCAGCTATGCTCGTACCTAAATAGGAATAACATTCATGAAATATATCAGTCAGGATTTAGGCCTCATCATAGCACAGAGACAGCACTGGTTAAAGTGGTAAATGACCTACCGATCAGGGTTGTGTCTCTGATCAGGGTTGTGTCTCCATGCTTGTGTTGCTTGACCTTAGTGCAGCTTTCGATACAACTGATCATACTATTCTCCTTGATAGACTAGAAAATGTTGTTGGCATTAAGGGAACGGCCCTCTCCTGGCTCAGGTCTTATTTGACTGATCGTTATCAGTTCATAGATATAAATGGTGAATTCTCTATGCATACTGAGGTAAAGTTTGGTGTCCCGCAAGGTTCTGTTTTAGGCCCACTGCTCTTTTCTTTATATATGCTACCTCTGGGTCAAATTATTCGTAAACATGGAATTAGCTTACACTGTTATGCTGAAGACACACAGTTGTATGTTTCAGCAAAGCCAGATAACAGACACCAGTTTAATAAAGTCGAGGAATGTGTAAAGGACATTAGACAGTGGATGCTTATTAACTTCCTCTTACTAAATTCTGACAAGACAGAAGTACTTATACTAGGACCGCATGCAGCTAGAAGTAAGTTTTCTGATTACATAGTAACTCTGGATGGCCTTTCTGTTTCATCATGTGCAGCAGTAAAAGACCTTGGTGTGATTATTGACTCCAGTCTTTCCTTTGATGCCCACGTAGGTAATATTACTAGGATAGCCTTCTTTCACCTCAGAAATATTGCTAAGATAAGAAATATATTGTCACTACATGATGCAGAAAAATTAGTCCATGCTTTCGTCACCTCTAGGTTGGATTATTGTAATGTCTTACTGTCTGGATGTTCCAGTAGGAGCATAAACAAACTCCAGTTAGTCCAGAATGTAGCTGCAAGAGTCCTTACTAGAACTAGAAGATATGACCACATCACCCCTGTCTTATCCACACTGCATTGGCTCCCAGTGAAATTTCGCATTGATTATAAAATACTACTATTGATTTATAAAGCGCTAAATGGCTTCGCGCCACAGTACCTAAGGGAACTTTTGGTCTTTTATGATCCGCCACGCCTACTTCGATCAAAAGGTGCAGGCTATTTGTTGGTACCTCGAATAGTGAAGGCTACAGCAGGGGGAAGAGCTTTCTCTTACAAAGCCCCACAGTTATGGAACAGCCTTCCAATTAGTGTTCGGGACTCAGACACAGTCTCCGTGTTTAAGTCCAGGCTGAAAACTTTTTTGTTTAGTCAAGCCTTTTGTGAATAGTTTTTTCCTTAGGTAAAGGAGCAGATCTAGAGGTCTCACAGGCATGTGTTGTGGTGAACTGAAATGTTTGGATGCTGTCGCCCCCCCGCTTTCACGCGTTCACCCAGGTTTGTTGGTGGTGGGGTGGCTGGCCGCCTTATGTCCCAGGGAGCCCTCATGTCTGTGTTACCTTCTGGCTCTCCCTTTTAGTTATGCTGTTGTAGCTAGTCTTGCCAGAGTCCCTGCTTTCACTTACGCAAAGTACACTGTTCTTAACCATTACAGGACAATAAGCATACCTAATTCTCTCTCTCTCTCTCTCTCTCCCCTTATGTCGAGCAAAACATGATACTCCTGAGATGCCAGTGATCCTGACCCCTTCTGCTCTCTGGACCTGCCTGATCCATCCTGATGCCCTACTTCTGGTTGGAGATCTCATCAATTGGAAGTCACATACTGCTGCTGAGGATGGCCCCACACGGTGCAGCCTAAAGATCACTGAGATTACTGAGGATGGTACTACTTAAAAACCATAAAGATGGCTTTGGACCTCAATTCATATGAGCAGTTGATGGCTTTTGGACTATAATTACCACAAACAGTTTGGCATTCAAGTCTGCATCAGTGAACAGTTTTGAAGTTCAACAAACAGACTTCATATAAAAACTGTAATGAATTTTCATGATCTCACAACTGCTATTTGACCATGTAGTATTGGTACATTTATAGAAGGGATTTATTTATTTATAATTGCACTATCCGGTGTTACCCAGATGAGGATGTGTTCCCTTTTGAGTCTGGTTCCTCTCAAGGTTTCTTCCTCATATCATCTCAGGGAGTTTATGATAAATTCATAAATTTAAAATCTATGTCCTGAATTTATATATTTCTGTAAAGCTGCTCTGGGACAATGTCCATTGTTAAAAGCACTATACAAATAAATTGAACTTGAACTTGAACATCTAAGTGCACACACACACACACGCACACACGCACAGAGAAAGGTGATAGAAAGTCTCTCTCACAGTCATTCTGTTTATCCTGCTTTCCATTTCTTTTTCTTGCCATCTCTCCCACTCTCTGTCTCTTTCACCTTCTCTCTTTGTCCATATTTCTCTCTCTCTCTCTCTGTCTTTCTGCTTTTGGCTCATTAGCTTGGCCGTGCTTGTATTCTCCTCATGCCCGCTCTCGGCACACATCACCGCTCCCCTGACAGCTGGCACGCGAGGAAGAGAGAGAGAGACTGAGAGAGAGAGAGAGAGAGATATAGAGAGAGAGAGACAAAATAAAATAAATTTAAAAAGATGACATCGTGCAGAACATAAAGGGGATTGAGAAAAGAGATGAGGAATTGAAGCAGTGAAGAGAGCGAGAGAGAGCGAGAGAGAGAGAGAGAGAGAGAGAGGGGAGTGATGGAGAGAATGTGAAAGTAGAAGAGGGAACGAGAGGACGAGTGCGTGAGCGTGTCTCCGACACGTGAGGACAGAAATAGACCTCTGTGAGCTTTTTATAGACGAGCGACACAGAGGATTTTTGAAAGGAATTTCAAGCAACCAGAAAATCCACAACACAGCATTTTTAATACCACTGCCTGCTTTATGAGGACCTCCAACCATGTAGGTCACTTCTGCTTGTCTATAATGAGTGACTGTAGCTCTGCACAATGTATTGGCGCCCCTCTACCCTGTTCATCAACGGAAACAGGGCACCACTCGGCAGATGTTGCAGTATGTGGGCAGTGTATTATTCTCTGTACAGCAGCTTGGTGCTGGCAGTGTATCAGGTGCATCAGGGTTTCCTCTTGCGACCACCAAATGATCTGAAGCTTAGCAACTTTAAAGAAGGCTGTAGCTCCACCCACTTCGCACATACACGTGATGTCAATAAATACATGTCAATTTCTTTTAGAAACCTTCTAAATCAAAGGAACTATCATTGGAAGACATGAAATCGCATATTTCTCAAAAAACAAAAACAAAAAATTAGAATGATATTTTATTCATTTCTATCCTAATACAGTATATTCCTCAGAATTGAGGAATTTTTTTTATATTGAAAAATTACGTTAAAAATATTTCTGTCAAACCCCCTTTTTTTTGGCAGTGAAATAAATAATTTAACTGAAACAACATCCAAAGACTAAATTAACGGCTTTATTAAAGTATGCAAATGTATGCATGTTTAATTTCTGCACGTTTAATTAGACAAAGCCTCATTTGCATAAATAAATGTCAATTTTTGAAAAAAAACAAAACAAAACAAAAAAAAACATTTGACCGTGATATTTATTGTTTAATTTAAAAAACTGGCCCTGTCACGTCACGTAAATATCACAAATAAATCAATATCCTATTAATAAAGATAGACATGATATATATGATATGATTTCGGCACGTTTTAGCGCAAGGTGATGTTTTGTACACTGTGTGGTGCTGTAGCTATAGCACTCGATTGTTTGGATCACAGACAACGAGTAAACGTATTCGTTGAAAATAATATAACGCTGTTTAACAGAGATACAGTGTGTGTAGTGTGTATGTGTGTGAAGTCGAGCATAGAAAAACCTATGAGTGTGTGAGTGTGAGTACGGTAATCTTCCACCGCCCTGCGGGAGCAATTTATTAGCGGAGTCAGTGAAGAAGAGGAAAAACAGCTCCGAAAGTTCTTGGCATCAAAGCGGGAGAAGGAAAAATAATGAGCAGCCCTTGGCTCTAGGAGAGGAAAAGAAAAAGAGAGAGAGAGAAAGAGAGAGAGAGAGACAGAAATTACAGCTCATCTTGGGAAAGGCAGACGCTGCAAAATTCATTGCAAAATGCCACAGCCTGAGGGACAGCGAGTCACCGAATCAGCTAGCCCGACTCGCCTCGGAGATTAAACGCATCCCACTGTGTTTATTTAATTTTCTGTTTGGGTGTTTGTATAAATGTAATGACAGTTTCATATTGGTGTATTTGCATGCGCACAGACATTACGAGTCTATTCTTGTGCTATTTGCTTTAACAATTATGTCATTTCAAGAGGAAAAAAAAAGAGAAGAGAAAGAGACAAAGATTTGTACGTTGCTCACAGGGGCAGCGGGTCGATGCGACTAAGTGGCAGGAAGTTGTACTGTAGATCTGCGACGTAAATTGTTACAAATTTACGTAGATCATGCTTTGGGCCAATGAACCAAGAAGAAGAAGTGTGAAAATGAGAGACAAAATATTTTCAACTAGTCATTTATACACAGCAATCAGAATAACATGGAAACCTTGGGTCCTGGCATTCATGTGGCATTCATTGTTGCAGACCAAGTATACCCCTTCATGGCAACGGTATTCCCGAATGGCAGTGGCCTCTTTCAGTAGGATAGTGTGCCCTGCCGTACTGCAAAAATTCATGGTGTTGACTCGGCCTCCAAATTCCCCAGATCTCAATCTGTGGGACGTGCTGGACAAACAAGTCCGATCCACGGAGGCCCCACCTCGCAACTTACAGGACTTAAAGGATCTGCTGCTAACGTCTTGCTGCCAGACACCACAGCACACCTTCAGAGGTCTTGTGGAGTCCATGCCACAAGATGTGGTTATGCCACAATGGCTATGCCATATGGTTATGCCACAAGATTTAATGTTATGGCTGATCGGCGTATGTATCTAGTGCTCGGATGATTTTTGTGATTTCTACGCACACTTGGCTTTGCCATTTGTTTGCATCTTTACCACTAGATTTCTAACCAATGAATGCAAGGGTTTCACGAGTACGTTTTCAGCCATCTTGCTAAATGGGTCATTTAATTACGTACTGTCAGAAACCAAAGAGCAAACAAACTGAAAGTATCAATTTTGCTCTGATTCCGACTCTGCAGTTAGGTGTGAAAGTGACATGTAACAGAAGAAGTCTACATTCTCGTTCACTCAATCCAAATGGTGTCACCAAATGGTGTCAGGGTGTAACAATCTCCCCAGGAGGCCGATGCAAGTGCAGACATACTTGCATGTTCTCCCTGTGCTTCAGGGGTTTCCTCTAGGTACTCCGGTTTCCTCCCCCAGTCCAAAGACATGCGTTGTAGGCTGACTGGCATTTCTAAATTGTCCGTAGTGTGTGAATGTGTGTACGATTGTGTCCTGCAATGGGTTGGCACCCTGTCCAGGGTGTCCCCCACCTTGAGCCCCGAGTTCCCTGGGATAGGCTCCAGGCTCCCCACAACCCTGTCTAGGATAAGCGGTATGGAAAATGGATGGATAAGAATATTCTTGTTGTAATTTTGTAGTTCTGGGAAAATTCTGAACATTTTTGAATGGCTCACCTTATAGTCTTTTGTTTGTCCAATCAAATGGTATACTGAACGTGTAAATATATATCCTACCCCCAGAGGTGGGTCTTGCTCTACAGTAGCAGCTCATTATCAGTAAACACGGTTCCTCGTGTGGTTTTTCACTGTGCCAGCCCTTAATTGAGAAAAAAATAATCATATCTTAGCTACCACATTTCATCCTAGTCATTTACTTGGCTATCAAACACGAGACACTGGAGCTTTCACTTTCTCTAGAGAAGTGGGCTAGCTAATAAATGTATCATTTGTCCACCACTGATCATGATAATACCATCGTAATGCCAGGATGCGTAATGTGTCTCGCTCCCCCGTTTCATCACCCAGTCGAATTTTAAATGGCTGACGCATTTTCCTCAGTTTGTCTTGATTGCTGTTACTTCTTTCAGGTAGCATTTGTGGTTTCACCATATCATTGGTAGATAACAGGTTCCTAATCCTGATGAAGCCACACTAGTCCACGGCTTTATATGGGGAAAAATGGCCTTCCTCTTACCCCAGTCAGAGCTATGCTAATAAAAAGAACAAGGCAGTTAGCGCAGTTTAATGCCTTGGAGAAAGTACCATACATATAAGCCCTCACTTTCCAAGATTGGTAGATTGGTGATCCCACAGGCGAGAACGAACGAGTAGGTGGGAAACGATTACAGCAAAATTGTGGAGAAAATAAAGTAGGAAATTAAAAAGGAGGTTAGTTGAAATCAATATCAATTTCTTGTTACCAGTGATATGACCTGAGAATCTGGAGACCTGCCAGAAAGGCAGTAAACTAAACAGATCGATCCAGATTTGAGTTACAAATGTGAACTGATGGTTGAGACCTGCTGTGAGAATCAAAAAGATTTAGACCTATAGGCTTGATTGATATGATTTCAATTTGAGATTTGAGAGAACTGCTTGCTTTTTTGTCTTTCTCCTTCTCTTACACACACACACACACGCACGCACGCACGCACGCACACACACACACACACACACACAGATGACTCATTTCCTGACTCAGACTGCAGTTGACAACACTGATATATTAGTGAGCCAAATATATATGCAGGCAAAAAAAAAAAAAATCACACAGAGATTCTCGAAACAGGGAAAGGTCACAACCAGGAAGTAAAATGACACAAAAGTCAGAGAACAAAGCTCGGACCTAAAGTAAGAAAATCACTGTACGAAGAAACAGCAAAGTATAAAAAGACAAACTAATCAAGGAGCAACACAGAACAGGTGAACACAATCAGGTAACCAACCAATGACAGGACAGCGGTGGAGAATGGACTAAAAACCAAACGTGATGCAAAGGGGAACACCATGACGTTGTCAGATTATTTGTTCTACTGTGTCTGGCACTAGCTACATTAATGATGAGCTAGCTACACAGAAGACTCCAGCTACGTATAACAATCTAGCTACATGAAAGGCTAGCAATATACAAGACTATCTACATACACAAGACTATTTAGAAATGACTCTAGCTACGTGTGAGACGTACACGTTCACAACGGGCCTCATTTAGCAAGCTGGATACACTCTTCATCCCAGCCGCTCGGCTCTGAGCTCCTAAGATCGTACCATTACATTCACATTATCTTAAAGAATGACAAATTAAAGGGAAAAAAGTGGCGGCTCTGTTATGATGTACGGGATGTTTATTTCTTCTGCTGGCTCCGATTAATTGTGTAATGTCTGTCAAATTACTTTTGATGGATTCTTCCTCTTTATAAATCTCCTCTCTGTTACTTTCATCTCCTCCCACTACTGAGAGAAAAAAACAACAAAAAAACCAACTTGCTGAAGATTCTGTTTTCTCTTATCAAGCTCTCATCATGTCCCTCGTACATTGAAAGACTGATCAGGCTTCTCTATTATTCATTACCCTGATCACTGCCCAATTAAAAAACTCACACTGGGAAGTGCGTACACTCGCGCACACACACACACACACACACACACACACACACACACACACACACACACACAACACACACACACACACACAACACACACACACACACACAACACACATGTATAAGTGCATGCGCACACGCTTTAATAATTCTGTGGTTTAGTACACACAGAATTATTATATTATTCGTAAAACCCATGCAAGTTTATTGAAACAAAAAAGTTGATCTTTTTGGCAAGACCGAAATCCAGCCAGATAAGTAGACAAAGAGGTAGACAGATAAATAAACCTCTTAAATATGTGTGTGTGTGTGTGTGTGTGTGAGTGTATATGTGATTACGTGACAGGTGTGTGCTGGTAATTAGGGTGCAATTGTGACGACAACACCATCTGGTAATAATGTGTGAGGGTGGGTCTGAGGTCACACACACACCCACACACACACACACACACACACACACACACACACAAATTCAAAGATTCTCCTCCGCTCCTCTCATTCTCGGCATTCACATCACAGAATTTGCATACCCCATGGGGCGTGATGTTTTCTCTGGTGCATTTAAGTTCAGATGAACTTAACACACAGTACTACTGATCACGCAAAGAGGGAGAGAGAGAGAGAGAGAGAGAGAGAGAGAGAGAGAGAGAGAGAGAGAGAGAGAGACCCAGAAACACACAAAAAAATTTAAATAAAAAAGGATGATTGTTTATAAATAAACAGGTAACAGATTTACTTTGCTACTGCTGTAGCTGTCTCTCATTCACTTCTAAATGCAATCATGAATTACGTAAACAAAAGTAATAACTTCTCAGTTCGGTCCTTGTTGCTTTTTTATGCTGCATGCATTCCCCGCAGTTTGTTAGCACAAGAAAAAGATAAAAAGCTTTCCACAGAAAGGTCAACTTTTGAAAAATACTGCATGCTTAATATGCAGAGTGAGGTATAGCATTTATTTTGCATATTAGGATCCGTTAAAGCTTCTGTTAAAGGTTTTGTTTTTTTTTATTTCGGCAGCAAAATGGTGGAATGTTTATAAAATGGATAGAAGATACATATAAGAAACTATATATATATATATATATATATATATATATATATATATATATATATATATATATATATATATATATATATAAAACAATTGTCACTATAGTGCATCTATTGTCCTAAATATGAGGACCAGAAATCGTCAACATATTGCATTACTAACCCAATACACTGACTAGTTACAGTAAGAGTTCAGCTTCACACAGTGCAAGTGCTTGGTTTAATTACACAATTAGCATTAACACGACCTAGCTAACTAGTTTATTTAGCTAACATTATCATTAAGGGCCTAGCCATGTTTGCTGGTTTTTTTTTTTTTTACACATTCAAAACCAGAGTTCTGTAGTAAAATCAGCTAACATTAGGTAAACTATTATAGTGCAGTCACATGAGCTAATTTGAAAGCGGCTGATCCTTAAGCTCTGCACACTGGATACACAAATAGCAACAAATGCTGCAGGGTTTTTTTTTTCATGCTCTCGTCATTTCCTGTAAACAGAAACTGAAATCCTGAAAAAACAAAAGACAGGAGAGCTGTAGCCCCTTACAGATAAAATTCACTACAAACACAAAAACACAACCCAAACCACACACGACTGTATCCCCTGGAAGCTGGAGACGTCATGTCGACGTGGCCATGCTGGCACGCCACCCGCAGAACCGCCGTGCCGTGAAACACTGCACAGACAAATGCCAAAGAAAAAAAGACTGTAAGAAGCAGCAGCAAGCAATACAAAATAAACCATATGCTCAAACCTAATGAATTCAGTCTGCGACTTTTTACGGACTTGGTTTTCATTTTATATTCTGTTTTTCAAGCAAAAGTTTAACGTCTGAATTGATCCAACATCGTTTTCTAGCTCTTTACATTATTCTACCTACAGTGGTGCAGCTTTATATTAGATATCTGGTAGCTAATAGGAACATAATTTTGTTGTCGTAGTTAATGTTTACTTGCTTAAAATATTACGTAAGGTTCACATACCTAATATTAGTTACGGCATTACGTCAACATCATTCAGCCGTTTAAGAAGAACATTTATACATGTATTTGTTCAATTGCCAGTCTGTTGCGACCTGTGGCTTTTTCAAAATTTGTGATACCTGAATTGGTGAAATCGCAATTGCACGAAATTGTTTTGCACACGAAACCCTGGAGGGACTGACTAATGTTTTAGATTTAAAAGTAGATAGCTAAGAAAAACTTTCTTTTTTTTTTTCTTTTTCTAAAAGATAAATAAAAATTGGTTATTTTTATTAGCTACTTGGTTTGCGATCTGGTTAATAAGATTCATATTCTGGTTCTGGTTAATATTTTTTACACGGATAGCTAATGTTTTAGCAAAATAATAACAACAATAATATTAAAAAACATAAGAATACAGTAGATACACTTGACAGATGTACACACAATTGATCCACCCAATTTGATGTCATTATGACCTGAACACTAAAATGTGATGTTAAACTAAAATGTTTCTTTAACCCATAAGCCATTTGGACTTCGCTAACTCATCTTCATGCGTATAGCTAATATGAGTGCTAGCTAAAAACTAACACACAGTATTGATAGAGTTAGAGAGAGGTTTCCTTGCTAGAACAATTATTACCTTGAAACTTGTATTTAGTTGAAATTTCTGGTCCGTGATTTTACACTGTGGACTAATTTAATAAAATATGTAGCGTACTAGTCTAGTTGTCATGGATACCTATATTTTCAATACACATCACTATCAAGGTTTTTGGTAATAGCTTGATCTCACTCAGCTACCAAACATCTACCTCATAAACATCCAGTTTTAAAGGCCAGGTAGTGGTGGCAGGTTTATTGAAACCATTTTTAGGCCCTGTTTCTACCCTGCTGTGAAAAAAAAAAAAAAAATACAAAGGCAACAGATTTATTTGTCTTAACACATAACTGCTTGCAAAGCCTCTTCTTCTCAGCGCTTCATCACCTCTCATTTAAACACATGCAGAGTGAAAACAAAGCCATGAATGAGACACGCGATTTTTTTTTAAATCGAAAAGCCGAAGACTTTCAGGCGCTAGATTTGGTCGAGGGCACGAACACAAACGCGAAGCCGTGATCAGCTCTCGGGAATTAACACGAAATAACAGGGGGGAATAAAGGCAGATGGAGTTGCTCTGTAATGCCATGACTGTGTTCAGCTGATCAGGGGTAGAAAATACTTAAGTAATTGTACTTTGTTACTATACGTAAGTATTATTTTGGCGTATTTATAACTGTGCTTGAGTGTTATTGAGATTGAATTCTAGTTAACTACATTTCCAAGGGGGAAAAAATGTTTACTTTTTACTCCTTACACTTTTATTTAAACCTTCAAAGTATTCATGCAATCTCAAAGCTTTCTGATCCAATCAATAATTGTACAAATTGGCGCAGTTTAGCATCTAATCATTCCAGTTTAGCATCTAATCATTCCAGTTTAGCATCTAATCATTCCAGTTTAGCATCCAATCAGTAATTACAAAAACAGACTGCGGTGTGGAACGTGAGGATGGACGCCTACCTCATACGTTGGCGTAAGCAGAGACTGGTATCAAACGAGGCGTCTCCTTTACCTCCCTATAAAGCATGAACTCCATCTAAATAATGTTTTTATATTATTATTATTATTATTATTATTATTATTATTATTTCAGAAAATCTCCATGAGTCAAAGCCCAAGACTCTGCCACTTAGTCTTCACTGACCTCAATCTGTAAGAGATTAAGGAAGTTACTCTGCATCATTAAACCAAAAATCAGCCACTTCTTCAGTTCATTTCTTCACTGTCCTTCTCTCTATCTCTCCATCTTGTCCTATTTCAATACACAATCCACAGTATGTTATTTTCTTCTCTGTTGGAGAGTGAAATAGCATAAAGTGAAGGAAAAAAAAAAGTTATAAATTATAAAAGTGTGCATCAAACTTTTAAAAGTGGTTCTTTTATGAAACCGGATGGAGTTGTGTTGTAGCGTGAAATGTGATCAAGTGGAAAGGGTTATGAATTATAAAAGGACGGATCGCTCTCTCTCTCTGTGTGTGTGTGTGTGTGTGTGTGTGTGGACATCTGAGTTAATGTAACATTATGTAACTGATCACTTTCTACTTTCTACTTTTACAAATAAACAAAATTTTGTTTATCCACCTATCTATCTGTCGTTCTATCGTTCTGTCGTTCTCTTACTTCTCCACCTCAAGAGGCATTGAGCAGCCGGAGATGAGGGCTGTGTTTGAAAAAAGCAATTGTACAGCAAGTCTTTACAGCAAGAAAAGGGGACACCGTGCTGACAAAAAAAAATGACAGATAAAAAAAAAAAAAAAAAAAAAAAAAAAAAAAAAAAAAAAAAAAAAAAGAACCCAGCACCGACCCCTGAGGATCACCTCTGAAAGGTAACATTTATCAGGTAACAATACATTTTTTCCAACAATACATTTTTTCCAAGTGCACTCAGTCAGAAAAAACCTGGAACCATTTTTGATTACAATTCCCAGAAGCGCCTATATCTTGGAAATACTGCAGGAAAAAATAGGATGGACAGTGTGATAACTCTTAACCATAACTCACAAGTCTTAATATGACAAAAATACACAATATCTCCACTAAAAGACTTCATATACGGTTGTAACGTGCTGTAATTAAATACCACGGTTCGATCCTGAGCTTGGGCTACTACTGTGTGGAGTTTCCTCTGGGGACTCCGGTTTCCTTCCACCTCCCCAAAAACATACCAGTAGGTGGAAACTCTAATTCGCCCTCAGATGTGAATGTGTATTTCAGTAACAATACAGTCCCTCCAGGGTTTTGCGATTTTGCGTCGCAGAAATTAATGCAAACTCAAGCAAACTCCACAATATTCGGACACAGTAAAATCAAGCATTTTTGGCCGCAACAATCACAAAAACACTCCATGAAATCCTGTACGGACTGAAAAGCTAGTCAGCATGATACATTCTACGAATAAATTATATATTGATAGATACTGTGTACATACATTATATATAGAGAGAAGGACGGAAATAATTGAACACCAACTCAGGTGCATGGTACAACAACCAAAAAGTCAGATCTTCTAAAAAAGTTTTATTAACATGTAAAATAATACACTTCAATCAGTCAATAATTCACAGCAATACAACGTGTGTTTTTTGTTCCTTTTGCCATTTTTTTTGCCATTTCTTAGCATGCAGCCACACGGCTCACTCCCACAATCCTTTAGTGCCTGCATTATTCATGTTGTGCTATAAAAATGAAAAGTGCATGCACAGTCTTTTTTCTTTTTTTTGTCTGTATGAAATATCACAAGTGTTTGGCTTTGTAACATTATCACCTAAACCATACTTAACTGTGAATTTTTAATATAAAACTCAATATTCTGAAGTCAATAACACGCCACCATGAGACAGTGTTCGTTACTAAGATAAGCGTACTTCAACAAGTACTGACATTTTATGTGTAAACACCCATAATGCAAAAATATTCCTTACAGGTGTTAGTAAATGAATACTGAGCAAAATATTACAATTGGACTGAAGTCCCTTCCATACAATCTGAGAAAAATAATTAAAGGAATTACGATAAATATTCATTATTCATCATTTAATTCTGTGTATTATGAATTTTGACTAAATTCATTTTGATTGAATCTAAACCCATAAAAATGAACAAACCCTTGATATTATGTTCTTAGGTTTTTTTTCATATATTTCTTCAGTCTAAAGATCCAATGTGGCACCATTTTTAGTTTTTAGTTTTAATGCATCCTAAATTAACTATGATTGTAGTTTATGTAGCATTAAAATTACTTATAATGAGCGCATTAAACAATAAATATCTGATCATATCAAGACTATTGCTAGATCACTGCTAGCTAATTAAAAAAGCTTAAAAAGCTATGAATAAAATATCCCTGACTATTTTGCAAGAATAAAAAAAGGAAAAAAATCTAATAAAAAATAAATAAATAAAAAACTTTGTGCAAGGATATAATTTTAAAAGTTACTAGCTGAATTCATTTAGCTAAAGTGGTTAGCTGAATTTATGGTTACTGAATCATAGTAGCCCTATGACATGATTACAGACATGCCCTATGGTGATGATTTAGGTATTTGGGTACTTTGTTTGTTGTTGTTGGTATTGTGGTTTATTTGACATAAGAAAACTTCGATATTGAAACTGAAGTAAAAACAAAACTGGTGCCAAATTGAATTTAGACAGTTAGACATATACCTAGCTAACCTAGCTAAGTCATAAAAGTGCACTAGCTGTGAAAGATGATACTTTCACTTAGTTAAATTTAGGCAAAAACAATAAAAAAACAAAACAAATATACAGTATATGTTTAAAAAACTTGAATACTTGAATTAAAATACCAATTAAATTGACCAATCGAGTTGCCTCAAAAATTTTTGCTCAAAGGATCCAAGATGATCATAGTAACTTGATTACAACAGTTACTTTGATACAAGAACAAATTAAACATAAAATTGTTGTAACAATTGAATATTTATGGTAAGTACCTTGTCAATGTTGTTAAGACTAGAAAGTACACAGTAATAAACAATCCTGAAAGAAAGTTTTAAATACTAAGATAAGAATAAAACTCAATCTCACCATTGTCACAGATTGTACGTCAAAGTTACTAAGATTCTTGCATAAGATATACTAACATAGAAGTAGACGACCCATAACTGCACGTATAATTCGTAGTGAAAACATTTTTACAAACTTTTATAACGCGACATAAAGCTCAGATAAAGTACTATAATATCGGGATGACATAAAACGTGTACGTATTAAGCATTTTTTTCTTATATGTAATTTATTATGAGAGATATACAGTATATTACTCAATATAAACACTCTTGCTTGATGTTAAAATGTTTAGATAAAGTAATTAAGACACTTAAAACAGTGATGTTTATGTCATTATCAATCATAATGCTTTACCCAAGCTTTATTGAGCATTAATAGCATTTATTAAAATGCTTTCAAAGTATTGCTACAACACTGCAAAGAATCATTAGCACAGTTATAAAATACTCTCGATACATACTAGGACACCTGCTTAGGATACTAAGATACTACGATTATCAACATGACAGATGGTGAGATGAGTTTAATGCATAGACGTATACACTGGTGTGACAAAAATATGTTACTAAGATATTCTTTAGAGCTGTAAACTGAAGAAAGTCTCCTAACATCGGTCTGATTGTGCTTTTAAATTCACCCACAAGGTTTCACTTTATGTTATACATGTTACTACTCTATACTATACTATACTATAGAGTAGTATATTTGAGGAATTTGTTTTATTAAGAGTTGTGTTTAATTCACCCTCATTGACTTCCCCACATTTAAACAAACACAGCAAACACAAGTGTTTTTACTTTACGAGCTCAAGTGAAGTTTGATGTCATTAAAATTAACCTGACATTAATTTTTACAACCTTTTCTGCAAAATGACAATTTCTTTTTAAAAACCCCAAATTTGGCATGTGTTTATAGGTGTAAAGCAGTGAATTTTTTGTATATTTATTTGTTTCATTTGCTAAGCACCAAAATGGTTTTATTTCTCAGACTCCTCCCTTAATAGAAATTGACTACAAAGTTCACAATTGTATCAAGCAGCTGATACGTACAGCGCTTCTGAATGATGAGGGGATGTTAATGAGGGCACAAACACCAAGTTGGAAGTTGTAAAACTCTGAAAATTGAATTTAGATGGATTTCAACTTCCAGTTTTTAAAAAACAAACAAGCAAACAAAAAAACCCAGATATTTGTGGCATTTTGTTGGGAATTGAAGTTAACAAAGGTCTACTATTTAAAAACAACATAATTTCTATCTGATAAATCGTTTTGTTTTGAATTTTCACTGGTATACAAAACACATTTAAATAGATAATTCTTTAGAAATTTAAGTGCTTTTTTTGCTAGAAAAATCATACAACATACTGTATGTATTACTTAATATTAGGGCCATTTTCTGCCAAATTTACCAGAATCCTTTCAATCCTTCCAAGATGTTTAAAACATATTAAACCATAAAAGAGCATACATAATTTTAACAACACATTTCATTGGTTCATTAAAATTGAGTTCAGTCTTAACAGTGTGTCTTTACAACACCCACACTGTTGCAAAAGCTTTAACACAGTTTAACTGGTTTGACTTTGAGGCTTAAATAGATGTACTAAATGTAATTTAGTAAATTTGAGGCATTTATGGAATTTGCTTTTGCAGATGTGACATGTTTGAGGCTTTTTAACATCAGGCACATTTACATACAAAGAGATAAGAGCTCACAGTTCAAAGTCTTCGCTAACACACACACACACACACACACACGAATATAACACTGCAGGGATGGTCAAAAATAAAATATATAAAGATTAGCTCCGCTTTTCAATAGTCCCTACTTTGTACATGCTCATGTGGTCCCAATATTTAAAATGAAACGTGACACACAATCACACACATATAGAAGTAGGTTATAGACAGTAGCACAATTATTTGCTCTTTTTGAACATTTCCAATTTGTTTTACTAGCGTATAAACCTTTGTTTTTTAAAATAGTATGGATAATCTGAAATTAAAAATGAAACTTTTTTGGCTATGATGAAAGTTTTGTGATTAGCAGAATTACAATAGCATATTGGTGTCAGAAAGTTGTGCAACTTCTTGTGGTTTAACACTTTTTTTTTTGCTTGTGTAAAATGCTGATGATAATTCATTGTGGTACTTAATCTCAACTTGGGTCTTGAGGTTTATGCAAAAATAAGCAGTAAATGTTCTTTGTAGAATTTTGGATTAGCTAGAAAATGTGAGCAAACATTACAGAAATGATTTTAATGCAGGGTAAATGCTGAGTTCAGCGCTCATGCAGAATTTCAGTTATGGAATAAGGAAGGGTGCTGTGGGGGAATGAATGCTAATACACCAGCGGACGTTCTCTTTCGTTTAGCCAAACTGCTAATGCTGCAGTAGAATGATATAAAATGCTTGGATCCCTTGGGTGAATATAATTTAAATTTAGAATTTGCATTTATCAGTTAGTTATAACACCGTTTCCCCACCATTAGGGCAAAATAAAGTAGCAGAACGCTAAAGGAGGAATTACACCCAAAATACACAAGTGACTTTTAAAGCAGCACTGGTAGCAACAGTGGGTAAGTATAAGCTTTGCTAACAAATTATTGATGACTTTATGATTTTAAAGTGCAGCTTTTCCTATACTAGCGCCTTTTATTTGACAAAAATGCTACGTCTGTTTTACTACAGCTCATGTTATATTTGCTTCACAATGGGCCTCATTTTTTTAGACTGGATGCAAAATAATTTATTCATAAAATCATTTGTGGAAACATTTACACAAGAACTGTGGTATTTGTAAAAATCCTGTAAAAATCCAGAGTTTGCATAAATTTACGTATAAGGAAACGTATACAAAAATTACACACCAATTTAATGAAAATCTTTAAAAAAAAAAAAAACATAGTTGTTTCATATTATGACCTAATTAATGCAATTAATTAAGACAAATAAGACTAGTCATTTAATTAGGACAAAAGTAATGGCACCCTAGAAAAGGAGGAGGAGTTAGTGTGTGTCTATGGTAGCTGACATACTACTTAGGTGGCGCTCTTTCACCATTTAGTTATCATGTTGGTTTCCTTTTATGGAATTTAGGGGGTGTCACCGAATGTAAATTTTGTGCGAAGTATGAAGAAAATCAGCGTTACCAAATCGTTTTGTTCGGTTCGGCTTACAAAATCATTTACAACTTTACTAAAAAATAAATAAACAACAAACGAAGCCCGATGTCTTTGAAATCTCGTCTTTCCGAGGCACACTTCAAACTCATTTCGCTTAGCTAATATGTTAATTTCGAAGATGCTAGGTTTCAAATTAGCTATTAACTTTAGAAATCTTAAATCACTTGAGCAACTTGAAATGGTCACAGTTTTGTTAGTTGATAAAATTTGCGAATGATTATTGTGTATCATGTGAGCAACAGTGAGCATCAGCTTATGGTTAGAAGACTATGTTGTATAAGAGTGTTAGATGTTCCAGTGACTGAGCTTGTAAAAAAAAAAAAAAAAAAAAAATTCATATGTCATGCCTGGAGATCCATTACTGTAACATTCACACCCAAAAGAAACGAGAATAATAGCACTGGGACGAAACTTTTTCGCTGTTTCAACATGATTTCTTCTGTTGAACTGAGTTTAATGTAGTTTAAAAGGTCACGACTCATGAAAATGCTCGTAAAAAGGAATCTTTTAAGGGTCAGGTTTGGCCTGTAAAGTGCAGTTGCTGTAGTAAAAGAACATAACTGTAATGCGGAGCTGGGTGGAAAATGGCTTTTCTTTTCCTGCAAGTACAATGCCTGGTCTTTTGCTTTACAAGTGAAAGACTCGTACACCGACTCAACCAAAACAATTAAAATGAGAAATGAGCGATTGTGCGATGCTAACAGAGCATTTTACACGTCCTAGTAGCGGGTAGTGCTGCAAACGTTTTAGAGTGGTTAACTGGCATTGAGAAGACCGTTTTTTTGTTAGCTACTGGAACGAAAAGTTTGTTTGACCTCAACCATTTCTCTCACCGTTTTCATTTGGCAAGATTGGCTCTCAGCATTGTGTTGCTGTTAAGAAGAACACTGTAGCTACAGTAGATATGCAATCTACCTTCTCATAGTTTTACTTTGTAAAGTTTGGCATTATTGGATTGCTACAACTGAGTTAAATAGTCTCTGCCTCTGACTGGTGAAATGGATGTTAGGCATAGCTAATGTTGTACCTGTTAGTGTAGCATTACTGATGCGCTTTCGTTAGCTATAGAAAGTAGAAATTGGCTCAGCATTACTGATTTACGTTAGCTAGGTCTCTTTCCAACATCGTTTGCAGTAAGAGTATTGAACAGTGTATAATGCTGAATGTTATTGGAATGGTGTTGCTGACTTCCTGTCCCACTAGCTCAAATTGTATCCATGTTCCGCTGGGGAATTACCGTATAGGTAATGTGTAATGCTGTATTGCTAATGTGTATCAATAAAGTGTATCGTGTCACTGGAACATGTCAAGTTCTCTTTCATGCCCTTTTTGTTTGGAACCTTTGGACGGATTGAACTGATATTCTTGGATCGTTAAATAGTATTGGCTTTCGCCTGCTCGTTGTTGTTGTTACCCTGCGATTGCTTGTTGCTTCGCTCTGTTCCACCCCTCGAGGTTTCCTGAAAAAAGAGGCGGGGCTTGCAGAGTGACATCAGGATGCACCGGTACTCGCGCCGGAAGTTCTGATTGAGCAGCCCGTATACAACGGCGTTGAGGCACGAGTTGAAATATGCCATAAAATAGCTGACCACGAAGAGCCAATCGGGAACCAATGGCGCCACTTTGGGTGGATCCACGGCGACGGCTAGGCCAATCAGATTGAGCGGTGCCCAGCAGACGGCGAATAGCACAAAGACGACGAACATGGTGAGGAAATGGCGGACCTCACTTGGCCGGAGGCGGGGCCTCGTGTCGCTAGCCACTCGCCGTCTCACGTTCAGAACTAGCATCCAAATTCGTGCATAGCAGAATGTTACGATGGCAATGGGAAACAGGAAGTGAGCGAACACCACGGCGAAGGTGTAACTGGCGCTCGCAGTTTGGCTAAAAGTGCAAGAATACACCCGAGGATCATAGGTCAGTGACCCCAGTGCGAGATTGGGCAGTATGGCGATGCCTGTTAGAGCCCACACAAGTGTGATTAGAGCCAGCGTGCCAACGCGGCCATACACTTTGGCATAAGTGCGGGCGTGGCAGATGAAGCAGTAGCGGTTGAGGGCAATAGCTGTGATGTTGAAGACAGAGCCGATGACGCTGGCGCCCATAAGAAAGCCACTAACTTTGCACTCAGTCTCGCCAGGCAGCCAGCCGGAGTGCAGCAGAGCGTGAAGGACCAGCGGGTACGGGTAACACACCACCAATAGATCTGCCAACGCCAGGCTCACCACAAATGCATTACCTGTAACACACACACACACACACACACACACACACACACACACACACAAAGATAAACAACATTATATCTAACAAACACAAACCCATGCATGCAAAGAACCACACACCTGCGAACAGCGTTTGCAGTAATTTATCCTAACATGAGCTAGCTGTCTAGTGATCTCATATTAAACCAGCTACTTAATATAAGGTGGCTAATGCAGAGAAATAACATCAACATTAACTAAACTAAATGCTTAGTGTGGAATGTTGCACATTACTGTGTTTTGTAGCTTACTAGCCAAACTATAACACTGTTTTTTACTGGATATGTTTCCATCACGAACAAACCAGTCTTTTTAAACGTGAATAAATCAGTTAAAGCTGTTAAACGTAAAGTGAATTAAAGGTGAATAAAATTTAGTTCACTTTTTTTTAAAAATTTAGTTAACTTATTTTCATTTGAAGTTGACTTTTATAAAATTGACTTTTTATTTAAAGTCGAATTCTTTTTTTTTAAGTGACCTTTTTTAAAGTTGACTTTTTATTTAAAGTTGAGTTATTTTTTTAAGTTAGCTTCTTTTTAAAAGTTGACTTTTTATTTAAAGTTTTTTTTAATTAATTTTTTAAAAGTTGGCTTCTTTTCTAAAGTTGACTTATTTATTTATTTATTAAAGTTGGGTTCATTTTTAAGGCTGGCTTTTTATTTAAAGTTGACGTTTTGTTTTTAAAAAAGTGTGTTTTTTGTTTAAGAATTTTTGACTATTTTTAAGGTAGATTTTTTTAATGTAAAGTTTATTTCTGTTTCAGTTGATTTTATTTAAAGTTGACTTTAAATAAAATCAGGAGCAACTGAGTAGCATCTCTATGATCTAGAACACCAAACAGACACACACAATGTGTTTTTGGCTGTGTGTGTGTGTGTGTGTGTGTGTGCGTGCGTTTGTAAACAAGACTGATGAGTTCAGACAGAGTTCAACACAGAATTCAATACAACACACACACACACAGAGTCATGATTAAATGATAGAATTATAAAGAATTATAAAGCAGTGTGTGTGTGTACATGCGGTAATTAAACCTTAATTCATAATTAAAACATTAATGACCTGAGACAAAGGGATGCTTTCTGGCTCTGCTAATGAATTCACACACACACACACACACACACACACACACACACACACACACACACACACACACTCCAAGACTTTTCAACACACCCTTGTGGATTGGAAATGCAAATTTTATGTCTCAAGAGTGTAAACTTGGTGAAAAAAAACAGAACTGTATCATATATTAGGAGCAGATTCATCAACAGGAACACACACGGACTTGGCAGCAAAAACGATGTAGCTTAAGTGATTTCCTTTGAGATTCACACACTCAATTTCCTTCGCTCTAATTAGCTTGTGTAATTTAGCTAGCAGAGTAAAGTTAAAGTAATAAAATCTGATCTGAACACAGACAATCTAATTAAACAATTCTTTGGTAACTTTTTGTGACCACATTATCTGTGCCATTATAGCAGAAAACGAATGTTAGAGCTATTTGGGATTTCCTTATCACTGTATTATACCTGTCCACTCCTGACCCCTTTCGTTTCCCACATAACCACATGGCTGTTTTTGACCTTCTTGGCTTTCCACTTTTCATATTTGGTCATTAGTTTTGTCTGAAATTGGCTATTTATATACTCTAGGCAGACACGGCCCTGTTAGAAGTACAAACAAATATACAAGCAAAATGGATGACTGGGGAACACACTGTGACGTGGTGAACACTTTTTCTGTCCCATCATGCACCACAGAATGGAAGAGGTGGGGTTTGTAGAACATAAAGGACAAAACGGACATGGAATAATTCTTCTGTCTCTGTCTCAAAACTGTAACTCAAATCAAATTGTACATCAAATTGCTGGTTTTAATGACCCATCACAGTAATATTAACACTTTTAAACACTTTTTCATGTTTTAGTACTAATTAAAAATTGAAAAACCTTAATGATTAAAAGGTTCAATGCAATATGAATGAAGAAACAACAAGCCCATAAAAGGCTGAGTGTATACACGAGTGCCGTTCATCTCACACTCGCCTGCATACCTTGTGTATATCTGCAGGATTAAAAGCGACATCCACTAGATGGCACCGCAGAGCCAAAACATCACTGTTCATCTGGTTTCCATGTCGAACTGAAAATATTTAGTGATTTCATGCACAGCCATGTCAAACAGACTGATGAGCTCTAATAACGTTCCACCGTTGTTGTGATTGCCGCCATGATCCACGTCTCAGATCTAAAATTCAAAAGTATAGACTAATCTAGAATATCTAATCTAGAGGGTTTTTAAAAAAAAATTTAAACACTAAATGTAAAAGGAAAACCAGTTAGTGTTAGTACTTGGTTGAGATTGATATATAAACATGCAATTTGATTTATTTAGTCAGTTGTGGACGACGGAAGCTGGAGGATGTTTTTCCTTTATTATCCTGTAAACTATGGAATAGCGTTCCAAAAAACATTTGGGACACTCTCTAGCTCTATATAGGAATTTAAACCCACATTAAGAACTTGATGAGCGTTCGATAATTCATACGTCTTTTATCATGTTAACTACACTGCAATTTCTCGCAGATTTATAATGAATTAATTCATTCCGTAATTTATTTTCGGAAACAAATATTTTTTTTTCATCTTGCCATTATTCCTCTTCCTTTCACCCCCCCTCCCTCCTTCCCCTTCCCCCTACCTTCCCCCCCTTCCCCCGTCCCAGTCCCCGTCCCCTTGACGACTAAAGACCGACAAGGAGTGCTATACAATGCGTGACTTAAATACTTGTGCTTAATTAGACAACATGATTCAGGTGCTCGAGGTCATGTGACATGGTGTTTGCAGTGAGCGCTTGACGTGCAATGGCTTGTGGGTGCTGCGGCACACTGTAGTAATGTCGAAATACATTATGTATGTAAATTTGAAGTGGATATACGCATTGATAGTATATTAAATAACAAAAACAATAATGTACAAATGCTTGTAGTTCCCCTCACTATATATTAAATATTTTAGGGGAAAATATGTTCATAAAACATGGGTCATTGTCAAGGAACATCAACAATGAATCCCCCCCACCCCCCAAAACACACACACACACACACACACACACACACACACACACACACACACACAGAGTTTATCGTGCTGTATGCTCACTAATGTGTAACATCTGCAAACTCATCACTCTGTATTAACAAGACAACGAATGTCACCTTGTGAAAAAAAAAAACCTAACACACACACACACGAAAATGAGAATCATTCATATTTACAAAAAATAAAGTAGAAAAGAAGAAGAGAAAAAAACAAAGGAGAAGATATGATGGAAGAGAACGATGAGTCAGATAGCCAGTGTGTAAACTGGCCTGTCATCACATTTTTAGATGAAGAGCCACACACACACACACACACACACACACACACACACACACACACACACACACACACACACACACACCTTCATCCTCTCTCTCTCTTCCTTTCCTACACAAATGGTGACAAAATGACGGATGAGTGGAGCAGCGATAAGAGGATCAGATGAATCAAAGGTAAAATGTCTGTCTCTTTTCTCTCTCTTTCTCCTGCTCATTCCTCCTTATATCAATTCCTTAAGCCTTATTGGCGTGAGCACACTCAGTGTTGCCTCCCTCTCTCTCTCTCTCTCTCTGACCTTCGTAAACATCAAGGCGTTAATCCCATAAATAACAAAAGGAAGAAGATGACAGTACTGTTCTTCTTGTCTATACAGTCTCTTTTTAACCACCTAGCATCTTACCATCAGGTGCAAAATTACTCACAATTCCACCTGGTTTTACCCATGATGCCATCCAGTTGTATCCATAATTCTATGTAAAATAAAAAAAGTCAATACAGCCAAAAATTAAACACTGGTTCCTTTTTAACCTTCCGGAAGTGTTCAACAAATTTTATTCATGAATCGACCTGATTCCATTCATAATTTTACCCATAATTCCATGAAAATGTACTTACAATATATTTCCTCATAACTGTACCCATAATTTCATCCAATTTTACTCATAACATTGACCAATTTTACCAAGAATTCCTCCCAATTATACTCAAAATACCACCTAGTTTTACTCATTATTTAATTATTAACTGTTATCAATAATTTTACCCAATTTTTCCACCATAATTCCTCTCAATTTTATCCACAAATCCACCAAATTGTACCCATAATTCCACACAATTGTACCTATAATTCCACCCAATTGTACCCATCATTCTACCCAATTGTACCCATAATTATACCCAATTGTACCCATAATTCCACACAATTGTACCCATAATTCCACACAACTGTACCTGTAATTCCACACTATTGCACCCATAACTCCATCAAACTGTACCCGTTTCATCCAATTTTACCCATGATTTCACCCATTTCTATCTATAATTTCACAAAAATTTACCCATAATTCCACTCAATTTATATCCATAATTCCACCCAATTGTACCCATAATTTCATCCAATTTTACACATGATGTCACCCGTTTTTATCTATAATTTCACCAAAAGTTACTCATAATTCCACACAATTTTACCCATAATTGATTCCAATTTGGGCCATAAATCTCATCACTTTTCCCTATAATTCCACCACTTTATCCATAATTATTTTACCAAATTACATTAAATTTTAACAGACTTTATACAGAATTTCACCTGGTTTTCATCTATGATTCCTATAATTACCTATACTGCAGGTTGTCTGAAAAGTCAGGAACCAACGAGAGTACAATTACATATACTTAATTTTGTATTTATTATTTATAACATATGCTTTTCATGTTCACCCTTACACTCTACGCATTTTCTCAGCAGTTATATCGTGTTTTTGTGGATTTTGCTCAACATATTTGGAGTGAGACATTTGCTCAGCATGTTCCCATTGGTGCCTTACTTTTTGGACAGGGAAGGGATAAAGGGAAGGAAATGGTGCCTAACAAAATACCTCCTTAAAAAGCTATATTCTCACTTCCTAACTGTCCAGCTGGCCTGATTTTACCCATTTCCACTTTAATTCTACTTTATGTTGCCTCTAATTTCCTATAATTGTTTGTGTATGTGCTGTATGTGATGTTTCACATGACAGTTTAAATGCTGACTGGGTGCACAGCCTTACTGACACTGCTCCATACACACTTTTAGTTTTGCATTGGAGCTACAAGTCTAATGTATCTAACAAGGAATGAAAGTCTATTTAATCTAGCATTACACATTTTAGTGGAGCTATATTATCATACAACATTATGGGAAACAGAGGGTGGAATGATATCAAACTGCTCCAAAGAAAAAAGAAAGACAATAATCCAAGATGTCTAGTCCCATAATGTTATATACAAGGTCAAGTTTTGTTTATGCATATAGATTACGGTAAATCAACTCCAGTCATTACACAGAGCAGAGTCATAATGGCCATCTCATTATGAGTAACCACGCTGGTGCCGTGACCCGGATCCTTCAGAGGGATTAATGTCAGTTGTCCACCAGGATGACACTGCATCCTTCAACAGTTCATGGGGACTAGTTAGAACTTTCTTTGCCATCTTATTTTTATTTTTTATTTATTTTTTGCCTGCTGGAGAAAGATACAGAAATTGGACAAAATAATCTTGGCCAATTCAAGATTGGAAAGCAGCAGAGCACTCTAGCACTACGCATTGCAGGCAAAATGGATTATGTTTGTCATGTCCTCAGCCAGGCCATTAGAAGAGAGAGTGCAAGAACCATAAATCCAGAGTCAGCATACCCAACACACACACACACACACACACACACACACACACACACACACACACACACACACACACTCCTCACTCCTATTTTGGCCATAAATCCACTCAATTTGACCAATAATTGCACCCAATTATTTCCATAATTTCACCCAGTTTTATCCGTAATTCCTCACAATATACTATATTAATTAATACTTTATTAATAAGATAAGTTCTCACTTCTTAACTGTCCAGCACATGTGCTGGCCGGATTTTACTCATTTCTTCACTTGATATTACCCATAATTCCACTTTATGTTGCCCATAATTTCCCAATAAGTTTTGTGCATGTGCACTAATAAAATTAAATTAGCTAACAAATATCATTCCTCAAGGACTCATTTGCATTTGGGTAAAATTCAGGGTAGGTGATCTGTTGAATTTACACAAACATTTGCACTTTATGGGCAAAAGTATGTAGACACCTGGTTGATCACACGTACAGCCGTGGCCAAAAGTTTTGAGAATGACACAAATATTAATTTTCACAAAGTCTGCTGCTTCAGTGTTTTTAGATCTTTTTGTCAGATGTTACTAACTGTTACTGAAGTATAATCACAAGCATTTCATAAGTGTCAATGGCTTTCATAAGTGTCAACTGTCAATGACAATTACATGAAGTTTATGCAAAGAGTCAATATTTGCAGTGTTGACCCTTCTTTTTCAAGACCTCTGCAATTCACCCTGGCATGCTGTCAATCAACTTCTGGGCCACATCCTGACTGCAGCACATTCTTGCATAAACAATGCTTGGAGTTTGTCAGAGTTTGTGGGTTTTTGTTTGTCCACCCGCCTCTTGAGGATTGACCACAAATTCTCAATGGGATCAAGGTCTGGGGAGTTTCCTGGCCATGGACCCAAAATGTCAATGTTTTGTTCCCCGAGCCACTTCGTTATCACTTTTGTCTTGTGGCAAGGTGCCCCATCATGCTGGAAAAGGCATTGTTCGTCACCAAACTGTTCTTGGATGGTTGGGAGAAGTTGCTCTCTGAGGATGTTTTTGTACCATTCTTTATTCATGGCTGTGTTCTTAGGCAAAATTGTGAGTGAGCCCACTCCCCTGGCTGAGAAGCAACCCCACACATGAGTGGTCTCAGGATGCTTTACTGTTGGCATGACACAGGACTGATGGTAGCGCTCACCTTTTCTTCTCCAGACAAGCTTTTTTCTAGAAACAATCGGAAAGGGGATTCATCAGAGAAAATGACATTACCCCAGTCCTCAGCAGTCCAATCCCTGTACTTTTTGCAGAATAGCAGTCTGTCCCTGATGTTTTTCCTGGAGAGAAGTGACACCAGGCCATCCTCCAAAAGTCTTCGCCTTACTGTGCATGCAGACGCACTCACACCTGCCTGCTGCCATTTCTGAGCAAGCTCTGCGCTGGTGGTGCCCCGATCCCGCAGCTGAATCAACTTTAGGAGACGGTCCTGGCGCTTGCTGGACTTTCTTGGGTGCCCTGAAGCCTTCTTCATAACAGTTGAACCTCTCTCGTTGAAGGTCTTGATGATGCGATAAATGGTTGATTTAGGTGCAATCTTACTAGCAGCAATATCCTTGCCTGTGAATCCCTTTTTGTGCAAAGCAATGATGGCTGCACGTGTTTCCTTGCAGGTAACCATAGTTAACAGAGGAAGAACAATAATTTCAAGCACCACCCTCCTTTTAAAGCTTCCAGTCTGTTATTCTAACTCAATGACAGATCATGACAGAGTGATCTCCAGCCTTGTCCTCCTTAACACTCTCACCTGTGTTAACGAGAGAATCACTGACATGATGTCAGCTGGTCCTTTTGTGGAAGGACTGAAATGCAGTGGACATGTTTTTTTGGGATTAAGTTCATTTTCATGGCAAAGAGGGACTTTGAAATTAATTGCAATTCATCTGATCACTCTTCATAACATTCTGGAGTATATGCAAATTGCCATCATAAAAACTGAGGCAGCAGACTTTGTAAAAATTAATATTTGTGTCATTCTCAAAACTTTTGGCCACAGCTGTATATGTGCTTGTTGAACATCCCATTCCAGATTTAGTCCCCCCTTTGCTGCTATAATAACCTCCACTCTTTTGTGAAGGCTTTTCTTTTAGGATTTGTCCATTCAGCATTAGTGAGGTCAGGCACTGATGTCAGGTGAGAAGACCTGGGGTGCAGTCGGTGTTCAAGTTCATCCCAAAGGTGTTCACTGGGGTTGAGGTCAGGGCTCTGTGCAGGACACTCGAGTTCTTCCACTCCAACCTTGGCAAACCGTGTTTACATGGACCTTGTTTTTTGCACAGGGGAATGTCAGAGCATTCTATACAATTGTGTCCTACCAACTTTGTGGCAACAGTTTGGGGAAGAACCACATATGGGTGAGATGGTCAGGTTTTCACATACTTTTGGCCATATAGTATATAATCTTTAACCAGAAACAAAATGGCAGTTATTTATTATCAGTTTTCTATTGAATTATCAATAGCTGTTTTAAAGAACAAACAAAGTGAACTGAATTTACTCAGCTGCCACCTGGTCGTCATTATCATTATTATCATTATCATTATCATTATTATTATTATTATTATTAACTACAAACAATAATCCATAGCTTTATTCCATAACATGGAATCTTCTTTTTATAATCCGGCATGATTTAATGTCTCTTAAAAAGTCTTCAATTATTTTGTTTTACTGAACATTTTCCCGGACCCAAAGATACTTCTAACTTCTTCTAACCCCCGCAGTGACTCCACCCGATATTACTAATAATTAAAGCTGAATTTACCCATAACTCCACTTGAGTTTACCTATAATCCAATCCAATCTCATCCATAATTCCACTTGTGTTTGCCGATAATTCATCATTATAATAAAGGTAAGGTGATTATGTCGGCCATATGATCCCATCTTAACCATCTGCCATGATCAGTCTAACCAAAATAGCCCATAATTCTATTTGATTTTTACCCACAATTCAACACACACAGTCACACTAAGTTGGAAAACCAGCTCCTTCTGTCCATTGCTCAATTCTATAATCCTGTATATGACAGCATTTATGGCGCATGTGTGATGAGTCATCATTTCATAGCGCACCCTCCTTCATATTGATGGGAATCAATTTCTCACACACACACACACACACACACACACACACACACACACACACACACACACACACACACTACTTTCATGTTTTTATAGCTGCATGGTGAAGGTTGGGAATTTTCAACACACACACACACACACACACACACACACACACACACACACACACACACACACACACAAATAATTCTTTCACGGTTATAGAGTCATGGGATTTCACACCACAGTTTAAATGCTGACTGGGTGCACAGCCTTACTGACACTGCTTCACACACAGAGACACACACCATTAGTTTTGCACAGGAGCTACACGGCTAATGTACAAGTGCATCTCAAAAAATTAGAATATCGTGGAAATGTTCATTTTTTCAAAAAGTGGAAGTTTCATATTTTCTAGATTCATTACACATAAAGTGACATGTTTCAAGCCTTTTTTTTTTGTTTTAATCTTGATGATTACGGCTTACAGCTCATGGAAATCAAAAATCCAGTATCTCAAAATACTAGAATAAAGAATTTATAATACAGAAATGTCAACCTTCTGAAAAGTATGTTAATTTATGCATTCAATGCTCGGTTGAGGCTCCTTTTGCACGAATTACTGCATCAGTGCGGTGTGGCATGGAGGCAATCAGCCTGTGGCACTGCTGAGGTGTTATGGAAGCCCAGGTTGCTTTGATAGCAGCCTTCAGCTCGTCTGTGATTGTTTTTTTGTTTTTTTTCCCCCCATGACATGTTGGTGTTATATCTTTCACTTGGATGTTATAAGTTGCACTGAGTAAATACAGCTGGATAAAACAAAAACGGTGTCTGTCTTCATTTCAGGCTGAAAAGCAACAAAATGTGATTATTTTTCTATACCCACTGTACATGGTCAAGTTTTGTTCTGGTGTATAGATTACAATAAATCCACTCGAGTCACTACACAAAGCAGAGTCATCATCGCAATCCCATTATGACTAACATTGGTGCCGTGACCCGGATCCTCAGGGGCAGCAGCCATTAAACTAATAGGCCCACATCCAGAGAGAGAATGTGTCGGTGAAGAGAAACAAACCCTCAACAGAAATCATAGAGATGGATGTTTGGAGTTGTGGTATGTCAGTGTGTGTGCATGCCTGAAGATGTCCAGGCAGTGTAGAATCTGCAAAGAATTGAACCTATGATATCTGAAGACAAAGACCTGAGTGAACAGATAATTCTAGTTTAATATGGAGGTCACCAGATACACCCAAAATGCATGTTTGAATCTGATCTTGTGGTGTATGGGATACACTGCACAGTCTTTGATTGTTGATGGGTCTGACCAGGAGGAGAGATGGAGAAACACCCCTGTGTGGGGCAGCCTGAAAATGCCACCATGTTGTTTGTGAGCAAAACACTAAATACTTCACTAAAGCAGCGCATAGGTCACCACGGGGCAGTGGTTGCTCAACAGTTAAGGCTCTGGGTTACTGATCAGAAGGTCAGGGGTTCAAGCTCCAAGTGACCAAGCTGTCACTGTTAGGCTCTTGAGCAAGGCCCTTAACCCTTTCTGCTCCAGGGGCGCCGTATCATGACTGACCCTGACTTCCAACAAGCTGGGATATGCAAAGAAAAGCATTTCACTGTGCTGTAAAGTATATGTGACAAATAAAGGCTGCTTCTTCCTCTTTTTAACTTTAAAGTGAAGTCTGCAAAAAGTTTATCCAAAAAGCTCCATAGGTATGCCTGCCTACAGTGTTTCCTACAGTGCTGAGGTTGTCCAGGTTCCCTACAGAGCACACAATTGACAGAAAGTGGCAACACAGTCACAAGCAGAGCAATTTGCCCAGTCTGTTCAACAGTCTATGCCAGAAGCCCAAGAAAACCTCCTGATGTTTTCTCTAAAAAAACTCCAGCAAAGTCAGAAACAAGCCCCTGACCGCAAAACACTGGGTATTCCTTTTGCAATCTGCAAAAAAAAAAAAAAAAAAGAAAGCCACCCTCCCAATGCGAGAAGGCAGGGCTTCTTTCATTCCAAAAGTGTTTCCTCTCAGCAAACAATGGGGAATTCAAGATGGTATACTCCACAGGGTATCTATCAAAATGTTCTTCCACAAAACCAGACAGACAAAGCACTGTTTGGGATTCATGACTTCATGGGACCCCAAGGACAAGTAACAAGGCTGGAACAAGACGTTAATCATTATGTCAAGTGTTATGCCAAAGACACCTGAACCATCTGCTAGGGCACTGGTTGAAAGTATAAAAACATCTGCATCCATGGAGTTCTTTGGAAATTTTGGTGTGCTTCAAACAGCAAACGGCGTTCAGGAGATGTGCTAATGGTCACACATCATTTCACAAAGTTGGCCCATGCCTTCAAATGCACAAATCAGACAACTTTGCAAGTAAGTTAATTGCTGAATTTCTCCGGTACACATCCTACAATCCCAGGGGGGTTTTAACTCTCAGCATTATCGTATATTAAGTAGCCAGATTTGCACCATTGCACCTTATGTTTGGCGGTATTCTGAAACTCCCAGTTGATGTGATGTTCAAACGAGACCCTGTAGTTGTTGACCACAGCAGCTTCATAAAGACTTTGATGTCTCATGTTCCTGAAGCTGCACAACAGCTAGCTGTTAAAGAACAAAGGAAACAAGCTCATGGACATGACAAAACAGTGAGGGTACTTAACTGAATGTTGAGGCTCACATCTTTGTTGCCAATAAAGTAGAAAGGGGAAATGGGAAACTTACAGACGAACGGGAATCAATGGTGTGATTCGGTTATTCAGCAGACTCCACAGACACGTGTGGGTAATTACACACTACAGGATTAAAATGGTAATGAGAAGCATCAAAACAGTATCCTGTAGAGCATCAGCGTCCTGCTTATTTAGACCGAGGATGCTGATTCAGGAGTCAGTTCCTTAGTTACTGTTGATTGTTAGGAAGAAGAAAACAAGCCTTTGGATGGATTAGATCATTCAAGAAGTCAGGGGTTATTGAGTGAAAATGATTCTACCCAGAGGCAAGAGGAAGAAAGCCAGTCAGGACAGACTATTACTCAGTGTAGAGATCTCTAAACACTATAAATACAGAGCATTTCAGACATCGGGTGCAAATCTATTCCTGATATAATTGCACCTGGGTGCTACCACTGAGTCACTCAGGTTGCAGGGAGTATGCAAAGTCAGATTACATGTACTGGTAAGGTAAAGTCAGAAAAAAAAAAAGTCAGCCGCCATATAAAGACTATGGCTTAAAAACAGATTATCCTTAAGCTGTTTTCAAACTCACTGACCAAGAAATCCCAGTCAGTAATTGCGTTGTTTTGTTGTGTTCCATGATAATGAATCTTATGAACCTTGTGAATGTGTATATAATGTAAATGAGCAGCATGTGCACTGTATGGCAGGCTGAGACTGTGTAAGACGTGCAAGTATAATGTACCATTCTAGGAGGTTTTAAAGGTCTGATCACTCTTAGATTCTTCTCACCCTTTATGGGAGGTAGCATCAAAAATCAATTTCCTACTATACGGGCACCTAACATCGCCTCTTAACACAACCGTTCTAACAGACTTTATTTAGTAGTTTGGTACACTGGTATGAGGAAACTTCCTGTCTTTACTGGTTGCCATACCAACAATGTGTGTTCTCCTATGGCATCAGACTGAAAAACCCTTTTTGGTTCTAATTGGAACCTTTTATTTTTAAGAGTGTGTATGAAACAAAGGGTGAATTGAAGTTTAATTCATTTTAAAATAAGCATCGCATATTAATAAACTACTTAAATACAAAAAAAACTTATGCATGCATAACAATGCATATTAATATCATATATATATATATATATAAATATAAATATATATATATATATATATATATATATATATATATATATATATACATAACATACACACATTTATTTACAGTGTCAATTATAAATACATTCATCCTTTGGAATGGTGTGTCCCGGAGGACCCGCGCGCACCACCTCCACCACAGGCTTCAAACACCCGTCTGCACGTGCCGCGACAACAACAACAACAACAATAATAATAATAATAATAATAATCTCGTGGTACTGTTTATTTTTGCAAAATCATGCGCATTTTTTTTATTATCATAACATTTTTTCATGATGCGGAAAAGCTGCAACAGTGCGCGTGCGGAAATCGCCAGCCAGTTTCGTGCGACACTCGATCGTTGTTGCCTGTGCACGTGAATGAAACCGTTGTGCACGAGACGCGCGGTTGATCGTCAGAGCAATGAGACTTGGATGCATGACGACTTAGATAACACACACACACACACACACACACGTGCTTGTCCTCCATGCAAAGACGAACGCGCGTGCTGACACACTCACCTGCGTTCCTCAGTTTTCGGTTCCTGAGCACGGACACAATGACCAGCGTGTTTCCCAACACGTCCACCACGCTCGTGAAGATCAACACGCTCGCGAGCACAGACACTTGCCATGTCGGTCCCGGTCGCGCGCCGCCGACACCGACACCGTCTCCGGCCAACACCTCAGCGCCCCACGCGCGACCCTGCGTCGCTTCTGTCCTGTTCCTAATGAGCGTAACATCCTCGGGCATGTCTGACAACTCCGTTCATTCAGACGCGCGCTCTCTCCGCCATGTCGCCACACACACACACACACACACACACACACCTCAAATAAACCAACCCGAATCCGTTACATTCCGTCAAGTTTCCAGCTCCTGCGCTTCTCCTGTGTCTCGCGTGCTCGAGCAGCGCTCTGCTCCACCGAAGTTTGCTGAAAAGTCACTTCCTCGCGCGCTAGTCCAGCTCCCATCCACAGACAGGCGGGTGTCGAGTCGAGTCGCGTCGCCCGCGTGGATATGCCGGTGCTCCTCCCCTTTTCGTCGTTTCTCATTTGCATACAGAGCTGAGCTTCTGTTACCGATCGAAAGAGAGGTGCGCGCGCGCGTGTAATATCGGCCTGCATAAGCTACAGCTCTCCTGTGGCACACAAACGCACACACACAGGGAGAGAGTAGTCTACGCGCTGTTAAACACTCCGCGCGCTCAGTTTCTCTCTCTCAAAAAAGAAAACTTTAATAAAGGTGCTCGTTCAGTCCGCGCGAGGTCAAAAAGACACGAGCTCGAGCGGTGTTATATTAATGAGGCTTGAGCGCAGAATTTTAATTACAGTTTAATGGTTCCCCAAGCAACAGCGATTCTGAAATGGAAGGGTGTGTGTGTGTGTGTGCACGCGCTGAATGTTTTTACCCTGACTTCTTTGTGTGAAAGGAACACTGCATCACACAGATAAATATGCAAATAATAAAGCATAAATATAAAATGAGACTTAACCCATATCCAGACTGGATTAGTTTTACATGAGGAGGTGAGGTAATGTCATTTTTTAAAAGGAGTGTCTATGTGATTTTAATCCTGTCTGAATCCTTCATATCAGTAATTTTTGGAAATATTACTCAGCGGGTGATATATTTACCATAGTGATATATCCCATCATATCTGGGGTCATAAATGACATTTTGTTGGACATGTGTCTTATCAGGTCTGGTCTGGGTGAAGCTTCAGTCATTCCAGTTGGTGCTGAAGGGAAGATGGAGCACAAGATGGGGTTTCTAGTGCGTGTCCTCGTCTGGTGGATTTTGCGTAACTTTTTATTTATTGAGGCTAGCGTGTAGTGAAACTGTTTTCACAGAGGTCCGCTTTACTTTTAAATGGTGCTAGGGAAGCCAGCTATATCGTCAGACATACAAGAAGATGTTGTCATGAAAACTCCATAAGAAAACAGCAAGAGCGAGTGGGATTTGTTTGGAATAAATACAGACACAGTAAAAAGAGAATAACGTTATATATTGCTCTTTATCTCCTCGAGCCAGCACGCACCCCATGACGCCTCTTCTGACAGTCACAGCACGAGCGAAACCGACCCACTCAGATCCAGGTGTTTGATTCCCTTTCGAACCATCACAAAGGCGCACACTGAACAACGACAACATGATGTTGCATGGTGTATGTATGTGGGCGGCCTCTGGTGCGTGTTGGGATGTCTCGGTGGTTTGTGTGTTCCAGCACATGGGTTTGTTAGCGGGGTGAGTTATATAAGTGCATGTCTGGATTCTGTGGCAGCGCGAGGCTTCTCTCTCATTCTCTCTGTCTGTTCTTTGATGTCAGATTGTCGGAAACCCCCAGAGATGTGCAGAGAGAGAGAGAGAGTGGAGGAGAAAAAGAGAGAGAAGGCAAGGGCATAGATTTGTTGTCTCCCCCCTTCCCCCACCAAAACCACTTTTGTATTTTTCAGTTTTATATTTAGTTAGCATGTTTACCTCACTCCTCCTGGGTTGGGGGTTTCCTCCCCCAGTCCAAACACATGCGCTGTAGGCTGATGGGCATTTCCGAATGGTCCGTAGTGTGTGAATGTGTGTGCGATTGTGCCCTGCGATGGGCTGGCCCCCCATCCAGGGTGTCCCCTGCCTTGTACCCCGAGTTCCCTGGGACAGGCTCCTGGTCCCATGTGTAGGATAAGAGGTACAGGAAATGGATGGATATTTGTGCGTCTTTTCGTCTTAATCGTTGAAACTGGTCTTCCCTAATAGGACAAAGAACACCTATGGTGTATGTGCAAACCAAATTCATTCATTCATCTTCAGTAATCATCTTATCCTGGTCAGGGTCATGGTGGTTCCGGGGTCTATCCCAGGAACACTTGGGAATTGACTTGGGAATTCACGCTGAATTGAACACCGAACACATTCACAAACTTATTAACACCGTGGGGAAATTTTGAGTATCCAATCCACCTACTAGCATGGTTTGGGAGGTTGGAGGAAACCAGAGAAACCATAAGAAACCCACATGGACACGAGGAGAACGTGTGAAACTCCACACAGACATTAACTCTGAGCTCAGGACCCTGAAGATGTGAGGCAGCATATGTGAGCCACTCCAGCACGAACTGATTATAAGGCTAAACACTGCAAACAAGCAAGCGCCTTTGGCTCTGCCAAACACCCAATGAACTCATTTCCTTCTTGTCCTCTTCACTTACTTGAAAATCTGCAGGCAGTGGTGACAGACAAGAGCACTTACAGATACCCTACTGCCTTAAAATGACTAGTTTGTAATAGACAGAAGGAGGCGATGATAAAGTGCCTTCCAGGCCTGTGTACCAGACCTGCTAGGTAACAGCGGCAGGTGGTGCAGTGTGTTTGTACTAGGCTTCCAGTATTGGCATTTGAGTCAGCCAAACACTATGTGGTAGTGTCTGCCAGCTGGCAGGTCAAGGACCAGCTGTTTGTGTGCTTTGGGGGACACTGCTATCGAAAGACAGGTAGGCCAGTTGGAGAAAGGAAGTGATTGTGCAAGCATGCATGAATGCAGGTCAAGAGACACCATCCATTAAATACCAATCGACACACACTATGGCTTCCTCTTGGCTGACTCTTTGTGTGGATATTCACCTCAACATAATTCGGAAGTGGGAAGTCAGAGCTCGTAATGACGTCCTTTTCGACCTCTGTGCGTTTGAGGTACAAAGTGGGAAAAAACATGGACGACTCCGTGTTTGTCTTTTGTTAGCAACAAGTTAGCCAGCTAACTGTGACTAGTCCTCCTCAAACGGCGATCAATACAGTCAGTGTTATAGATCTAACAAGCGAATATGTCTGTGTGTTGATTGATCTAAAGCAAATACTTGTATGGAGAGTAGAACTCGGTTAAAGGTAAAAAGTGCAGCTTTGATTACTTCTGATGCTCTGCGTGGCCATGTTGATTTGACGTCACTTGCTCGGAGGAACACATCATCGAGAAGACTACCTTGAGTTCCCAAGTAGGAATTGAGGGGCGTTTCCTTTGGCGTTCCCTGGTCGGAGGTCAGGAATTACAGGTTATGACCTGTAATTGAAAGCAGCATGAAACTGAGCGATTCTTATCCTCAATAGAGTACAGAATTAGCATTCGTCCTCGGTACACAGCAGTATCAGAATACTGAGTGACTGCAATGCTAGTATAAAGATCAGCATCATCACGAGAGCCATGCTCATCCAAAATTATTAAGCAGTATTAGTATTAACACTTTGAGTCATTGTCAGTCTCAATAAAATAATGTATTTGCACACTTTATGAGTGCTGTGTTTTACTGTATGGCGAGCTGTGCCATTAGGATGTGCTGTGAACCCTCAGTCTGTGAACATGCAGTCTCCACTAGTTTGGTCCACTTTTATATGCTGCACATGTGAGGTCATGGTCATGCGATGATGATGATGACTTTGGTATATGTACTTGGTAAGAAAACAAGCAAACATAAAATGACTTATAATGCATTAAACTCCGTAAACTGCCAGGGATTATCAGTGGATCCTGACTTTCATTCCTCACGCTTGGAACTACTTATTTGTTTCACCATGCTTAGTGAATAATTTGAATTTAAATGAATATCGGAATAATAAGAACATTGGAACGTTTAAATGCCTATGAGTCTTTCAACAATTTCAATTTGATGGCTGTTTTCTGCCAAGTAGCCTCTCAGGCTTTATGAATAGCTGAAGTGTTTCAGTCCACTCAATTTTATGAGCTAATTTATAATTCCTGCTTAGCAGGGGAGGAAAAAACAATTCCACTCTTTCCTTGGCTGACACATTGCTATATCTGTAATTGTTTGTGAGGGCTGTTTAGATATTGTGTGCATGCTTGTGAACCTTGATTGCAGATCGCACATGGATTTCATTCGTGAGAGTCTTGGGTCTGGTTCTGATAGGTTAAGCGAGGTTATACCAAATAAGACCCAGTTGTATTATCTGGCTTTGTGAAGTATAGCAGTGGGAGATGGAGAGGTAAAATAAGTAGTCCTCTTTCTTTTTGTCACATGATATACAGAAGTGTACGTGATGCCTTCACCTGTATCTGCTTGCCTCGCACCTCTGGGGTTCGGGGTTCGAAATCCTCCTCTGCCCTGTGTGTGTGGAGCTTGCATGTTCTTCGGGGTTTCCTCTAGGCACTCCAGTTTCCTCCCCAGTCCAAAGACATGCATTGTAGGCTGACTGGTGTTTTCAAATTGTCTGTAGTGTGTGAATATGTGTGACATTGTGCCCTGCAATGGGCTGGCACCCCATCCTGTCCCTCACCTTGAGCCCCGAGTTCCCTGGGATAGGCTCCAGGCTCCCCCCATGACCCTGTGTAGGATAAGCGGTACAGAACACGAATGGATGGATTTAAACCTGAAGTGGGTGTGGCCTAAACCAGAAGCTAAGTAGCTTTCTTTCTTTCTTTCAAAAATATTTGTATTTGGTTACAACCCCAGTACACATTAATTGTTTTCACAACTTTAAAGACTGTTCAAATTTGTGAACTGTGTATTGTACGATCCTGATGCACAACTATACTTAAGCAATATCGCACAAGTAAATATAAACTCTTACGCACTCCACTCTACCAATCAAATTACTGGACCAGAAGTAATTGTTGTATGAAGATATTTTGTTGTCAAGCATTATAACTAAAGGTACTGTTAAAAAGAAATGGACCCGATATAAACCCTTGAGGAACTCCGTTAATAATTTGCATGAATTTTGACATACTTAGAAAGATTCCTTTTTTTGCTGATTATTAAATGTTATATAAAGCATATGGGTTACATTTAATACCAATCGAAGGTTCAAGGATCAAGGCCAGGCATTAATATTGTTCATCTACAAGGTCCTAGCCAGGTCTCATACCTCTACTTGCTTGTTTTCCTTCTGCCTCTTACCGTTAAAGTATTTGAATGCTTTTGGAACGCGCCTTTGCGTCAAACCAGCGCTTTCTATTGTGAAACCTGAAGAGTATCTTTAGATACTGTTTCAAAATGTTAAAATCTAATATCGGTGCACGTACATGCTGCCTAAGCCTAAGACAAGAAACATAGTTAGTGGATAGGAACTCAAACCTGCCGAGCCGCTTACATATGAGCAAATCGATATTTACATGTACATTTTATCTGTCTGGCAGAGGATTTTATCCAGAGACGCTGCGAACAGCTTGAAGGCACATTGAAATTAAACCTGTAGAACAATTTTTTTTTAAAGGAATGAAAACACAGCAGGGGGAAACTCATCCCATCACTGAGGACGCTGAAGTTAATGTGTCATTTTTATAGAAAAAAAAAACCCTCGACGTTTTTACTTTTAGATCATTTGGCAATTTTTTTAGCTTGATTTTTTGAAGTACCCACACCACACCGTGAATCTTACTATAACAACAACAGCAATATGACTAAGAAGAAGATTGAAGATAAGAATAATGCCTCTATAATTCTCTTTTTTCTTGTCTTGCGCCCTCTTTATCACATTGTACTACAAGGTTTGCTGTGGAATGAATATGTACTGCTCTTACAACTTTAAAGACTACTGGAGCTTAGGAATTACTGGACGCATTAATTATGACGCACTACATGAATCAGTTTTGATTACTGATTGTTGCCTGCAGTCTCTGACTTAAACATTATTGATTTCACTTATGAATTCTCTGCACGTCGAAGTTTCCAGCTCGGTGCGCGCTGCCTTCGTGTTGTTTTGTTTTCAGTTCATGTCATATTTATGTTCTAGTCCAGTCCCTGTTTCTGCCCTGCCGCTGCTGTGTTACCTGACTGTGTTCGCCTGTTCTGTGTTAGTCCTTGATTAATTTGTATTTTTACTATATATATATATCTCCTGTCATGAGGTAGTAGCTGAGGTAATAGCTTCCTGTGTATGAACACATGCTATGAATTACGATTATGATTGTTGATTATGATTATTGATGCTACAGTTTTATTAAACATAACGGACGTAATACATATAAAGCCCAGAGGAGCTCTGTTAACAATACCCATCTTTAAAGCTTATTTAAAAATCGAGATTTAGATACCACACAGCGCTGATGTTTTGGATTATGACCCAGTCTCCTCAGCACTGAGTTGAATATGCTCAATGGAGTCAGAGTCAGTTGAGGGTAAATGCTGAGTGCCTTCATTAGTGCACATCCCAAAAGTGTGATCCAAACCCACTGCAGGGTTCATTACTAGTAGCACTTTTATTAGCAGTATTTTATTATATATATATTTTTTTATTTCAAGCATTTATTAGTTCTTATTCTAAAAGGAAGCATATACTGACAATTCTTTATTCGTTTTACAATCATCTTGTAATGAGAACTATTATATAAAGTGGCCTATATTGAAGATATTTTCACTTCATAATATATCTTTTTAATTTTTGTTTTTTGCAGATGATTTGTCTCATGTACTGCACCTTACATTATTCGGATGCTTTTGGCTTGATTGTAATAAACACTAGGCCAAACATAACCCCCTGAGGGTTTCTATGTAAATCGTGTCCAAGAATTGGGTCTGCGTTTGAAATAATTGGACAAAAGGCTATGCAGCATCTGATCTAATCCAGTGAAGCAGAGCCTATTCGATAGTAATAATCAGTCGACTGTAACAAACAGCATGGTGACAATCAATAAAGGGGACAATAAGGGGCTGACACTCATCAGGAGAAAATGATCACATCCAGTGATGTTAGTTTAATGTTAGGGTGGCTGTCTCGTCTACTGACCAGGCTTGTTTCAAGAAAAGTATTATGTCGATAGAACACGAGCTTGCAACAGGGACTCTGAGGTAAAAACAATGGATGTGTCTTTTGTCCTACGTCATTCCACCTTTGTGGAACAACAAGTACTTTGCAACGTTCTTGTTAAAGTCCAAAATGTAAACGTCTGTCTCTGCATGTGGAGTTATATAGCGCCTAAATGACTAGGTTTCAAAATATCTCATCCTCTTATGTTCGATATAATATAGCACTTATTCAAGTACAGGGTGTCCCAAAAGTCTCCATGCGTAGGGAAAATGAACAATTTTTAGCAAAATACAGTCCCTCTGGGATTTTGCGACCACAGAAATGAACACTGCAATATTCGGAGGAGCTCCGATTGTTCTAAATTACCGCAGATTTTCCACAGATTTGGGCCGAGACGCGTCATGTGACGTCATCACGACGCACATTCTGCCAAAGCCCTCTTCGATTCACGTTCGTCGAACATGAGTACAGCTCATGCTCAGGTCTTGCTTAGCAACGAACATCACTGCAAAAGACCACACGAAACTATTTCGTGCCGTTGCGATTTCACCAATTCAAGTAGTTTTCCGCAAAAAAAAGCTCCGCAAATTGAGGAAATTAAATCATGCGGTTGCAACTACGCAGGTGATATAATACTTATTTTATATCTAACTTGTAGAAATACTATATAGGAATAAGTTGCTGTCTCACTGTATGGAAACATGAGTAATACAGTCCATCCGAAACTATTGGAACGGCAAGGCTGATTCATTTGTTTGTGCTCTACACCAAAGACATCTGGGTTTGAGATCAAAAGATGGAGACGAGCTTTTATTTCCTGGCATTTACATCTAAACGTTTTAAACAGAATAAAAAAGAAGTTTTTGTATCGGATCACCCAATTTCTAGGTGAGCAAAAGTATAGGAACAGATCAGTTTTGAAGTAAATAACACTTAAAATTTGCTTGCATATCCCTTGCTTGCGATAACCGCATCAAGCTGGTGACTCAGTGACATCACCAAACTGTTGTTTTCTTCTTTTGTGATGCTTTTCCAGGATTTTACTGCAGCCTCTTTTAAGTTGTTGTTTGTTTCGGGGGGGTTCTCCCTACAGTCTCCACTTCAGGAGGTGTAATGCTGCTCAATTGGGTTAAGGTCTGGTGATTAACATGGCCAGTCTAAAACATTCTGCTGAGTTGGCAGTGCATTTTGGATCGTTGTCTTGCTGCATGATTAAATTCCTCCAGATTAATTTGGATGCATTTCTCTGTAAATAGCTGTAAGTGTGCTATGTTCTATGTCGTTTAACACATCTACGTATAAATGCCAGGAAATAAAAGCTGAAATTTTAAACTCTCTTCTCATATCCGTCTTTTGATCTCAAACCCAAATGAAACAAATGAATTGGCCAATAGTTTCAAAGGGAACTGTAGCACTGAAAGCTAGTAGTTGAAAACTCTGACAGAAACGGAAAACCTCTGTCTGCTCTGCCGCATCATGTCAGTGTCACGTGAACGCAGGGTTAAGAAGCTCACATATCCACTTATGTCAGCTCAGTGAGAGTCACAAACACAGGACAGAAGTGTGTACAGGTTTGAGGACTTTATCACTCAGCAGGGCATCATATAAACCTGACACACTTTTTCTCTATAAAGTAACTCTATAAAGAGTTTTAGTGCTGTATTGATCTTCTGCACGCTGAATAAATGAAGATCTGAAATCTCTATCGATCCTGTCAGATCTGGAAAATCTTCATTAATATACTTGTGTGTGTGTTGAAAAGGTCAACCTCATCAGAAACGGTACACTCCAGTGGGAATTCTGGGATCGAACCTGAGATCAACATGAACAACATGCTTCCAGAGAAATATCAAACGTTTGTTTTTGTGGAAATTAATTTTTTTTTTTTTTCAAAATAATGTAACAATGAGGTTTACGGAGGATCATGTGACCAGCCAATACTTTTGTCTAACTAAATGTTATATGTTATAGACTGTGAAGATCCAAGGATTTGCAGTTTTTGGTAAAGAAGTCATTCTCCATTTTGTTTGTTTCCAAACAGATTCAATCATCCCAAACGGTGTACACTTACTTAGTTGATAAACAGAATGATGTTTGAAAAGGAGATTCATTTAAAAAAAAATGTATGGAAGGAGTCTCCAGTGTTGGTGCGTTCTGACACCCAGTCACGGGAAAGTCTTTAGGAATGGAGGGGTATTGCATTTTGCAGTTTCAAGAGAGTCAAGGAACGACCGTTTATACATGTAGCTCTTATAACGTAAGGTCATGCATTTTTATCCATTTACGGTTACATTTGAGTTTGTGAAATGACCACGAAACAAGTTCGTTTCTGCTATTGGTTTATCTCTCAGTCGGTTGACAGTCATTCATAATTAATAAGACAAAAACCAGGAAATTATGGAACGTACTGTAAACTAGTCTGTCTTGAAGACTTTCCTGTGGTGGAAAACCTACCCACCATTACAAAAAGCACTGAAACTGGAGACTCCTTCCATAAAGAGAAAACGTCACCATATCTATTCACCATATTTATTTATTGATATCGATCACCATATTTATTATTGGGTTTTAGATGATCGACACCTTCGGACTCGAGAGCTCAAGAGTGGCGTAAATACTTTATATTGCTGCTTTTTCTTTAATAAATGAGAAAATCCCTTAGATAGTTAACAAACTTTCTTTACTTTTGTTGCCGGGATTGAGTCGCGAGTCAGTTCAGGTGAAAATTCACGGGGAACGATTAATTCAGTGCAGGATATCGAATCAAAACCTGGCGTTCCTCCAGAATCCCAATAATGCCAGAGGCTATAGCGAATGCTTGAACGTTCAGCATCGAGGTGATGCATTTTAAGACTGAAAAGATATCTTATTCCGGAGACGCAAACATACACACACACACACACACTGAAAACCTTTTGAGGTTTAGGAGGGAACGATACAATAAGTAAATACACGGTAAAATAACGGTACAGCTCAATGTTGTAGGTTTCAGTGCACACTGGTACCGCTTTCTTCTGTACTTCCTGTTTGGGGACGTACTGATAACAGGAAAGAAAAAAAAAAAAGTTAAAAAGTATGTTTATTTCTCTTTTACCACAGTGTCACATCGGCGTCCAACTGCAACTCCCAAGAGACACTGCGGCCTACAAACATGGCCTCCATGGACTCCTCAAGATCAGCTGATTACTCATCAAGCACACCTGGACTCAATCACACACACACACACACACACGTCAAAAAACTGTCAGACATATTCAATTTCTCAAGATTATTTTTAATTCCTGCATTGATTAAAAAAACAAACCGAGAAGTTAAAAAAATGCAAGTTTATACATTTTTCTTTTTTTGTTCGTTTTTTTTTTTTTTAAAGATTAGATTTCTTTTAATACTGACAAGATGAACAGCATGTAGGGAGGAATGATTAAAAAAAAACAAAAAAAACAAACACTTACTCTGCAGACAGGAAGTCCAGAATATATCCCTTTTTATTTAAACTGAAGCTGATGATTCTAGAAAAAAATCTGCATTTCTGCATACTCAAAAATGTGTGTGTGTGTGTGTGTGAGAGAGAGAGAGAGAGAGAGAGAGAGAGAGATCTTAATCCCTATCCAGCTCTCAATTCAATTTCATATCTACAAAAAAAAATAAAATTGGTATTCAAAGAACCGAAGAACCGGAGTAGCTATATACACTGTACAACATCTCTCCCAGGAAAAGTGTGTTACGATCCAGACGTCTTTCTCGGGTGTGTGAGTCGAGAATTGTGTTGATTTTGTGACACTTTTGTCCTGTTTCACCTTTAAACACACATGAAGAGCAAAATGAACAAAGGGGAAAGGGTTAATTATTTGTCTCAGGTATGTTAGGAGACTAAAATGTGAAAAAAAAAAAAAAAAACCTGGATGTTTTGTTTATTATTTGATGATTTTATAGTCACGACCCCCCCCCCCCTTCTTCCAACCACACCCGAGGAAAAATAAATAAATAAATACACAATTATCCATCTTACGTGTTAGAAAGTGTCGAGAGAAGTGCTGATGGCATCAGAAAGTCCGATTTTGGGTTTTGTCCTTTAACAATGTCAAATATTAATTGAATCTAAAGTTTTAAATTTTTAAATTGTTTAAAAAAACACACCTGAGCAAAGATGCACACACAGTTGTGGTGTGTTACCTGTCTCAGGTGTGTGAAGGTGAGGTGAAGGAAAAGTACTGAAAAGTCAGAAAACGATCTGAACCTTTCATCCGCTTCATGAAATTGGACAAACAAAAAACAACAAAAAAAAAATCAAAACAGAAATTTCCGGAGACGTAATGAATATTCAACTGATTTACATTTTACAAAAATGAAATTAAAAATATATTTTAAAAAATCCATATTTTCATCATTTTTCTTTGTTTTTTTAAAAAATGTTATTTTATAAAAAAAATAAATAAATAAATAAAACATTCCTGTCTCATCTGAAACAGGAAGTTAACCTTCTACAACTTTTAACTTTGAAACCAAAATGTTATTTAAAAATTCAACGAAGTTCATTTCTACGTTTTCTGATGGACGCGTATCTGTTTGATGACGTCATCATGTGCACTCATTTTCACTCAGGTGTGTTTGAAGCTGGAAAAAAAAAGGAAAATCCTCAAAAATCTTAAAAGGAAAAAACAAAAAACAAAAACAAAAACAACACTAACCTGATCATCAGTGTTTTCATCAGAGTTGTTAAAATTTTTATTTCCCGTCTCACCTTTAACCAGGTAATTCAACTTCGGTAATATTTAAATTGTTGATTCGAAGCCAAAATGGTAAAAATCGATAAAAAATTGTTCCCAAAAAATTCGCCAAACTACAAAAAAATTCCTAAATTTCGAGTTGTTGTTCTCGCTAATTTCCACTAACACACCCGTGTCCTGTTCACCTGTTCATTTCTTTTACGCAGGTGTGATTTAAAGTTAAAACAGAAAAAAAATTGTTTCTTTTTTATTTATATATATATTTATGTATTTGGATTTTCACCAGAATTTGAAATTTGTAAATATTTTCCCTCGTTCTTCTCTTTCCTCTTTTGGTTTGGCCACTCAGCGGCTCTCGGGTGTGTTTGATGATGTCATCATCGATGATGGTGTTTCTGGATGTTAGCATGTCCTCGCTAATTTGTCCGCTGTCTCACCTGAGACAGGTAACTAACAAAATTTTTTTTTTTTAAATAAAAGAAAATTTAAAAAAACACCAGATTTTTTACAATTTTGTCATTTTTTCCGCACTTAAAAGAAAAAAGTTTATTCCCTCGTTCTTCTCTTCTCTTCTCTCTTTCCCTCCGGTGTGTTTTGATGCCAAAAATGGATCAACAATTGCAAAAAAAAAAAAAAAAAAAAAAAAAAAAAAAAAAAAAAAAAAAAAAAAAATTAAGAAACATTCCTAAATTTCAGGTGTGCTTGATGCTGTCATCGCTTAATGTTGGTGATTCTAGACGATAGCATGTCGCTAATTTGTCTGCTGTCTCACCTGAGGCAGGTAACTAACACACCCGAGACACGTCTCTTTGCTCAGGTGTGTTTTGGAGATGAAGAAGAACAAAAAAAATATATCCCGAAAAAATAAATCACCAAACTTTTCACATTTTGTCATTTATTCATTTTTTCATAGCTTATTCCCTCGTTCTTCTCTTCTCCTCTTTCCCTCAGGTGTGCTTGATGATGTCATCACTTAATGTTGTTATTGTTGTTGTTTCGGGGAGGTTAGCATGTCGCTAATTTGTCTCACCTGAGGCAGGTAACTAACACGCAGCTCTTTGCTCAGGTGTGTATTGGAGATGAAACAGAACAAATAAAAAAAAAAAGATCCTGAATTTGAATTTTTTATACAATTTGTTTCCACAAACTTCTCCTCATTCACGTCTTTCTCTCTCTTTCTTTCTTTCACTTTCTTTCTCTCAAACTTGCTTTCGTGTCCCTCTTCTCTTCACTCTCCTTTTTTTTCTCTTCCTCGTAGCTCACACGCTCCTTATTGCTTCCGTTGACCGTGATGAATTTTTTATTTCTTTTTTTTTTTTTTTTATACGTTCATCTTTCTTTCCATCTCTCCATTACTCCTCCACTCTGTTTATCCTTTTTTTCAAGAACTTTTTTTTTTTTTATCAATCTGGCTTTTTCATTTTCGGCTCTTACTATCTACATGGCCTGCTATATTGAATTTTGCTTTGTGTGAGTACACACACACACACACACACACACACACACACACACACAGATGCTAACAATATGGCTTTCCGATATACAAATGAAAGGAACAATAGACAGTCTTAATATCTTACAGAAACTTACAAGTGAGATGCGCTCCTGCTCTCTCTCTATCCCTCTCTCTCTCTCTCTCTCATTCTCTCACACACACACACACACACACACACACTCACAGCATCCCAATGATGTTGGACAGCTTGAAAAATAGTGTTATTTGTGGGGCAGACGTTAAACAGAGCAACGTTTCACCCTGCGGTGATGAGAGAAAGAAGGATGGATAGAGAGTGAGACAGAAAGAGAAATAACATCATATCTATTATTTCATTGTACACTGGCATCTTAGTGCAAAAACAAAAAACACAAAGCAATAAAGAACCGAGACATCGGATTTAAAAACGTTCGATGAGTTGTGCTGTTTGGCTGTACAAAAATCCACTGATACACACACACACACACACACACACACACACACACACACACACACACACACATTTCTGTTTATCCACGTCACAAGTCACATGATTCCCCAATGTGCGCATGACTTCCTGTTTGGGAGATTCAGTCTGAAAGTGTGTGTGTGTGTGTGTGTGTGTGTGTGTGTGTGTGTGTGTGTGTGTGTGAGTTTGTGTATTTGTGTGTGGGAAGAATCACACTTCAGTCTGTTGTGTGTATGGCTGCGTCTGTGCTTCCTCCAAACTGTCCAGACTTCCTCCGGTTTCAGAATCCTCGAACCCAAAGGGGGCGGAGACATCGGACACGGAGGACGTTTTGATTGACAGCCGCTCGTCCCCGCTCGCGAAAGCACTCAGCTCCGCCCCCTCGGATCCGAGCGGCAGCTGATGAGGAGGAAGATACTGGCTCGGGTGGAACTGTGGGCGGGCTCTGGTCAGCGTACTCGCCGTGGAAACGGGTTGACTGACAGGCGTGGCGTCCGGCAGGTAATCATCTCCAGGAAGGGGCGGCGGCAGTCGGTCACGTGACGCACGAGACGCACGTGACGCAAACTCCTCCTCCTGAGGGGGCGGGTACTCGCTGTCGACGTCGAAGCCGCCTAGATAGTAGTCCGACTCCAAAGCCACGCCCACGTCTCCGGCCGTCGCTTCCTCGATGTCGGAGAGCCTGGTCGTCGGCAGCCAATCGGAAGTGTCCCAGTGGTATGCTGCGGAGACAGAACAGCCAGTCAGAACAACCGGACAAATTGTGTGGAACGTTTCAAAGGGTTCGGCATGCGACGTGTCACAGCGTGCAACAGCAGGGGGCGGGGCATGCCTGTGGAACAGCCATGAGGTCATGAGGTCAAAGGGTCACGTTCTGCAATCGAAAACGTACGCATGCAGCAATGTGTGAATGCACAGAAGCGCAGGGACACACACACACACACACACACACACACACACACACACACACACACACACACACACACGGTACACATCCTAATCCTGAGCATCCGAGAACATCCACAACAAACACACAGACGGTAAGAGGAGAGAGACAGGTAGCAGCACAGAGTTTTTATAAAACAGGGAACCACAAGCGACTTGACATTTCCCAGAATGCACCAGTGCATTCTGTCAGCAGTATAGATCAATGTGTAGAGAGAGGGCGAGAGAGGGCGAGAGACATTCACCTCTGCTGTAGGATTGACCTTGATCCATAACGGAGACTGGCAGTTAGAGGAGAGACAAAGTGTGGATCAGCGCAATGCTCACTGCACCACAGAGTGTGTGTGTGTGTGTGTGTGTGTGTGCATGTGTGTGAAGGTGTGTGTTTGTATGAGGCATCCCCCCACCCATCTGACTTTTGTCTACACTAGACAAACCTCACACACACACACACAATCTCTCTCTCTCACAAAGACTTATCCGAAAACTTACAGCTTCACCTCTGACTGTTACAAACAAAGTGCTGACACTGGAGACTCCTTCCGTAAATGTTCCGTACATAAACATCCCGTTTCAGTTGTTACTATAGAAACGAGATTAGACAGTAAAAACTGAATTCGAACTAACCGTTTCAGTACTTCTTGGTTGGCGTTAAGGAATCTTGTTTACTCTCTGTACCGGATCTCGGTGTTGTTGTTTGTGTTTACAGGGAAAACGAGCTCCATCGCTTCCACGCAGCGACTAAGGACTCACAGCCACGAGGGGCAGAGGGAATTCTGGGAAACGCTACACTTGAAGTTTCACACAGCTCCGAGCGCAACACGACATTATAAAGTGTGTGTGTGTGTGTGTGTATAAGAGATCGACATACTTAAGCTTAGTGCATATTACATGACTTTACCTCAAATTTCCCAGCCGTGACTAAACGCCACGCCCACAAGCCCAGCTCCACAAGCCAATCACAACTGCTCATGTAGTGAGAACCATTCAGTTTATCAGCCGTGTAGGTATGTGGGAGGGCAAAACGCGAGTGCAGTAATAATGCTTCTGTACGACGTCAAATGGTCGTTAAGAACAGCTCAAACAAAAACACTGACGTGACGTGGTTCCCGGTAGTGCGCATTTAAAAAAAAGAAAAAAAAAAAAGTAAAAAAAAAAAAAAAGAAAAACAGTACATTTTCTGCACTAGACCTCCAGTTCTCTTGGCAGAACAGACCCCAAAATGATCGACAAAGTCTCGTCTGTGAGCGATCGTGTAGCGAACGATATATGAGTTCTTAGTTATGAAACTGAATAAAAAGAATAAAACCGAATAAAACTGAGTTTATCTGGTGCTGAGAGAGAGAGAGAGAGAGAGAGAGAGAGAGGTGTGTGTGTGTGTGTGTCCATTCTCCTGTGGTTAAGTCCCTGCCAACTTCTCGAGGCAGAGAAAGCAGACATTAATCCAGATGACTAACACACACACACACACACACACACACACACACACACACACACCATTGTGCTTAACAGTAAAAATGCATTACTTCATTTTACACACCCCTTCTGTATCTGTGTGTGTGTGTGTGTGTGTGTGTGTGTGTGTGTGTGTTCACATATGGTCTGAAGCTACCTTCGTTTTCAATCGTGTCAACTGCGTCGTTGACGAGTCGAATGACCGTCACTATGGAAGCTTGGAGAGAGAAATGGAGAGTGGTGAGAAACTTGCACGCACACACGCAAACACACACACACACACACGCAAACACACACACACACACACGCAAACACACACAAAGATCTTCTCGCTTGCACAAAGTCAAACAAAGTCAGTAAGTCACAGTGTAATTTCATTGTGTTAATTAATATGCGTAAATCCAAAGCTCTCATTGGTCCACTGCAGACGCTTCTGTGTTCTGATTGGCTGATGATGACCTAAGCTGTGACAAATGAGGGCCGGCGTATGTCATCATTCCGAAAAGTGCGGATTATGAAGCCTTTCGCTCTCACACACACACACACACGCACAATCCGAATTAATGGTCTGATTATTCACTGTTGGAGCGGTGGTGCTGAAAATGATGACATACACACTTTTACACTCTTCACACACACACACACACACACACACACACACACACACACACACGCTGCCTGCATGGAGAGCCGAGGTGGGCGGGGCTTACCGTTGTCATCACAGGAGTCTGATTGGAAGGAGCTCAGTGATTGGACCTCAGAGTTGCTTCCTTTGTTGCTGCCTGAAAAACACGTGACCTCCTCCAACATGTCTACTTTCCCTGTGAAGGTCAGAGGTCAAAGGTCAGACACTATTCATTCCTAGGTTATGTTTCATAATTCCTGAATAGATAGAGAGAAACACACACACACACACACACACAGATTCACTGCTGTCACACTGAGAAGACTAATTTAAAGTGACACTTCAATTCAATCCTGTGACCTCTCTTCTTTTTAATCTTTTTCTACTTTTTCCTCCTCTCTCTCTCTCTCTCTCTCTCTCTCTCTCTGGATGCAATAATCTGGATGCAGTTTATACAACAACATTAATTAATTTATTTATTTATTTATTTTTTTTACTTTTATTTAATTGCTAACAGCAGGCTTCAGTCTGAGAATTGGACACATTTCAAAAGTTCAATTAAATCACAAAATCCTGAAAAAAAAAACTGAACAGAAGAGTGGACAGAGAGAGAGAGAGAGAGAGAGAGAGCGAGAGAGAGAGAGAGAGAGAGAGAGAGAGAGAGAGAGAGAGAATAATGGACAAAGAGGCAATGTTGTTGTGAAATGATCGTAAAAGACATGCATGTACTCTAGAATACAGTGTACTAAAAAGATGCTGAAAGAAAGAAAGAAAGAAAGAAAGAAAGAACACAAGGAAGGAAGGAAGGAAAGAAAAGAACAAAAAGAATGGAAGAAGAAAGAACGATTGCATTAAAGTCAGACAATCAGAAAGAAAAAAGAAGGAAAGAAAGAATGAAAGAAAGAGAAAGAAAAAAGAAAGAATGCACTGAAGTCAGAAAGTCAGAAAGAAAAAAAAAAGAACACAAGAAAGTCAGGACCAAAAAAAGAAAGAGAGAAAAAAAGAAAAAAAAAATGCAATAAAGTCAGAAAGAAAGAACAAAAAAGAATGGAAGAGGGAAATAGAGAAGAAAGAAAGAAAGAAATTGGACAGAGAGGGACTGGTGTTGTGAAAAGACGTGCATGTCCTCTAGAATACAGTGTGCTGAAAAGAACCTGGAAGAAAAGAAAGAAAGAAAAACAAAAAAGAAAAGAAAAAAAGAAAGGCGGTAAAAAGAAAGAAAGACAAATGTTGTTCCAAGCTGTGATTCATGGGGTCCAAGCACCACTTTACTAATTCACTAACGGATTACAATTTGCAATTAATGCACCGCTTGGCTGATTTTCATCGGCTGTTCATGTGCAAGGACAATTAAAGCCAGCTGAGTTATGATTGGCTGTTATCTGCCATGTTATCCACATGTTTACTAACTGTTTATTTTTAGTAAACATGATGACATGCGTTAAACAAAAAAATCCAGTTCAGTAAAAACCAGACATAGTGTTCAGAAGATCATCGAGTGTATATGGGTGACATCCTACATGAAACAATTTCTTCTAGATACCTGATAAGCAGGTTTTTGTATGCTATATCTTCACCTCTAAAATTGAAGAGGGTGGAGCTTCTTTGTCGTTGAGGCTCTTATGTTTGGTTAAAGCCAAGGAGTCCGGCGTGAACAGAATTTTGACAGTAAGACACATGGTTTAGGACATTATTTGTCAAAGTGGAGTCCATCAAGCACAAAAAAAAGTGTCTAATATTTATGTTGGATCTGGTGCTTGGACCCCTAATGAGAAGAAGTAGTATAAGGAATGCCACGTTCCTGCAACGTTTGTTGAAACTTGGTTTCGTCTCTCGCAAGAGACGCTCGTATGCCGAACTGCCATGACTAGGAGGTCAGGAGGCGCACACACACGCACACACACACACACACACACACACACACACACACACACACACACACACACAATCAATCCTGTCTCTCTCACCATCGTCATCCTCCCAGCTTCTCTTGTTGCTTGGCGAGTCACACTCCGATCGGTTGGGTGCTACGCTGCACACGGCCACGCCCCTCCTCGTCATACTGCCCACCACTCTTGGTGACTCCGCCCCCTGTCTGAACGTGCTCATCTCGGTCAGCTCCGCCCCTTTTCTGTCACCACCCCTTTTCTCCAAAGTCCCAAAACACGGTGTGTATGCCATCGGCCTCACCGGGACCTGGGGTGGCCCTGATAAGCTCCGCCCACCCTCTGTGTAAAGTCCGATGGGTTCTCCAGACAATAAGCCCCGCCCACCCTCGGTGTAAAGGCTGATGGGGTCTCCGGTGCCACAGTGCAGGGGCGGGAAGTGTCCGTTGGCTTTGTGCAGCAGTGCAGCGGTGGCCGGGTCCTGGACGAGCGACAGGTCGTTGCGCGAGTAGCTCTTCTGGAACACTTTCTTCCTGAAGGCGACAAACAGAAACACAAGTGCCATGATCAGGAACAGCACCACCGCCACGCCAATAAGCTCCTCCCGCCCAAAGTAGGCGGGACCAGAGCGCATGTCGGGGACCAGGACAGGACGGATGGCACAGGCTCCACCCACAAAGCCCGGCGTGGTGCAGTTGCAGTAGAAGGAGCCGAAGGTGTTGACACAGGAGGCTCCGCCCTCGCAGCGCTCACCATGTTCACACTCGTTTACATCCTCATCACACCTGCAGCACACACACACACACACACACTTTATTAGTAATGTGTATTTAGATGAAATATATTGATTAGATTGAGCCATTGTTATGAAATAAACATAAAAAACCTACTTTGAAACACACACACACACACACACACACACACACACACACACACACACACACACTCGGTCTTATGCATGAAAGCGTATGAATTTGATTTCTTCGACCTGCCACATTCAGTTTTCACTGCTCTCGACTGTGCCGCTACATTTTTATTCTTCAAAGCACATCAAAGAAATGCAGGACCGTGTGTGTGTGTACTTTAATTAAATCGGGCTGTGTGTGCGTGTGTGTGTGTGTGTGTGTGTGTGTGTGTGTGTATGTGTGAGTGTGTGTGTGTGTGTGTGTCAGTGATAGAGGGGGCTGGCAACTAAATCCAATATGAGTAAAATACTAGACTTTGAAAAAATAATGTTTTAAGCTGGTGTGTGTGTGTGTGTTTGTGTGTGTGTGTGTGAGAAATGAATTAAAAGAAACACTGAGTTGGAGACAGAGAGAGAGGAATAAGGAGTAGATGAAAGGAATAGAGATCGATGGCTCCCTCTCCTGGTGACAGTGTGTGTTGCATCACCTCAGTGTTTACAGGATTTCATCACACACTTCATTTCACTGAGAAATTCCCATCACACCATCAACACACCATTAACACCAACACTAACACCACCATCAGCACTAACACCACCATTAAACACCACTAATACACCATTAAACACCAACACTAACACCACCATTAAACACAATACACCATCAACACACCATTAACACTAACACTAACATCACCATTAAACACAACTAATACACCATCAACACATCATTAACACCAACACTAACATCACCATTAAATACAACTAATACACCATTAACACATCATTAACACCAACACTAACATCACCATTAAATACAACTAATACACCATTAACACATCATTAACACTAACATCACCATTAAACACAACTAATACACCATCAACACATCATTAACACCAACACTAACATCACCATTAAATACAACTAATAAACCATCAACACACCATTAATACCAACACTAACATCACCATTAAATACAACTAATACACCATTAACACATCATTAACACCAACACGAACACCACCATTAAACACAACTAATACACCATCAACACATCATTAACACCAACACTAACACCACCATTAAACACCACTAATACACCATTAAACACCAACACTGACACCACCATTAAACACATTACACCATCAACACACCATTAACACCAACACCAACATCACCATTAAACACAACTAATACACCATCAACACATCATTAACACCAACACTAACATCACCATTAAATACAACTAATACACCATTAACACATCATTAACACCAACACTAACATCACCATTAAACACAACTAATACACCATTAACACATCAACACCAACACTAACATCACCATTAAATACAACTAATACACCATTAACACACCATTAACACCAACACTAACACCACCATCAGCACTAACAGCACCATTAAACACCACTAATACACCATTAAACACCAACACTGACACCACCATTAAACACAATACACCATCAACACACCATTAACACCAACACCAACATCACCATTAAACACAACTAATACACCATCAACACACCATTAACACCAACTCTAACATCACCATCAGCACTAACACCACCATTAAACACCACTAATACACCATTAAACACCAACACTGACACCACCATTAAACACAATACACCATCAACACACCATTAACACTAACACTAACATCACCATTAAATACAACTAATACACCATCAACACATCATTAACACCAACACTAACATCACCATTAAATACAACTAATAAACCATCAACACATCATTAACACCAACACTAACATCACCATTAAATACAACTAATACACCATTAACACATCATTAACACCAACACTAACATCACCATTAAACACAACTAATACACCATTAACACATCAACACCAACACTAACATCACCATTAAATACAACTAATACACCATTAACACATCATTAACACCAACACTAACACAACCATTAAACACAACTAATACACCATCAACACATCATTAATACCAACACTAACATCACCATTAAACACAACTAATACACCATCAACACATCATTAATACCAACACTAACACCACCATTAAATACAACTAATACACCATTAACACACCATTAGCACCAACACTAACACCACCATCAGCACTAACAGCACCATTAAACACCAACACTGACACCACCATTAAACACAATACACCATCAACACACCATTAACACCAACACCAACATCACCATTAAACACAACTAATACACCATCAACACATCATTAAAACCAACACTAACATCACCATTAAATACAACTAATACACCATTAACACACCATTAACACCAACACCAACATCACCATTAAACACAACTAATACACCATCAACACATCATTAAAACCAACACTAACATCACCATTAAATACAACTAATACACCATTAACACATCATTAACACCAACACTAACATCACCATTAAATACAACTAATACACCATTAACACACCATTAACACCAACACTAACATCACCATTAAATACAACTAATACACCATCAACACATCATTAACACCAACACTAACACCACCATTAAATACAACTAATAAACCATCAACACACCATTAACACCAACACTAACATCACCATTAAATACAACTAATACACCATTAACACACCATTAACACCAACACTAACACCACCATTAAATACAACTAATACACCATTAACACACCATTAACACCAACACTAACACCACCATCAGCAGTAACACCACCATTAAACACCACTAATACACCATTAAACACCAACACTAACACCACCATCAGCACTAACACCACCATTAAACACAACTAATACACCATGAACACACCATTAACACCAACACTAACACCACCATCAGCACTAACAGCACCATTAAACACCATTAATACACCATGAACACACCATTAATACATCATTAACACCAACTCTAACACCACCATCAACACTAACATCACCATTAAACACCACTAATACACCATCAATACACCAACACCAACACCATCATTAACACCAGCACTAATACGAATACATCATTACTACATAATTATTACAGCATTAATACTCCAGTTAGTTAACACCAGCACTAATACATGTATGCATATTTTATGTTATTCATATCATTTCTATTTATTTTTATTTTATTAAGTAATTTTTGTCATAGATGAAAAAAAGTTAACTATTACAGTAATTTAAAATGTGTGTGTATATATATATATATATATATATATATATATATATATATACTGACGTGAGGCCGGTGAATCCCCTCTTGCAGCTGCAGATGAAGGCGTTGCCGATGGGTTTACACACACCGCCGTTTCGGCACGGGTTCGGCGCACACACACCAATTTCGGTCTCACAGCGCCGCCCGGTGTACAGAGGAGCACAATTACACAAGAAACCTGAGAGAGAGAGAGAGAGAGAGAGAGAGAGAGAGAGAGAGAGAGAGAGAGAGAGAGAGTTAGAACAGACACTCTAATCACTAGAAAATCCTCTACACACACACACACACACACACACACACACACACACACACACACACACAGCTGGACAAGCGGTGTGCGTTAATTATATGCCGAGCAGGAGAATAATGGTGTCCACCGAAAATGACTGCAGAGTATCTATGCAGTAATTACTCACACACACACACACACACACACACACACACACACACACACACACACACCATGACTATTCAGCTGATACAATAATCACAGCTGTCAGCCAGTGAGCTGGGAGTGTGTGTGCAGAGCTGTGTTCAGAGATTGACACTGACGAAGGGGAGAAAACGATTAACACTCACTGTGCCTGGAAAACTGAGCTTTAGTGTGTAACTGAACACCTGAACACCTCTATCTGAATACCGACACAACACAACACGCTGTGTACCACAACAACATTGTGTTATATCCTATATAATGAGAATATGTAGTGAATAAGAGGACATTTGGGAGAGGACCTGGGCTTAAGCATGTGAATAAATCCTGCTTAAGGACGAGTTAAAGATGATGTGAATGTTGCACACACACATACACACACATACACACACACACACACACACACACACACACACACACACACACACCTCCATTGGGAAGGCTGGTGCAGGCGGCTCCGTGGGCGCAGGGTTGGCGTGCACACGGATCATGGTGAAGCACGCAGCCGAGCGTCACCTCGCCCAGCGCCGTCACCTCCACCTGTGTGTGTGTGCGTGAGCGTGTGTGTGTTGCTGCTGGTGCCTGTTTGTTGTGCAGTGGCAGCTCGTCGTCGTTCAGCGCCAACGAGTCCAGGCAGCCCTGGAAACCGTCACTAAGCCGCGCCCCCAATGAAATGGACCAATCGGGGCCAGGGAGGCGGGATGCAGGCGGAGCCTGCTGTGTCCAGTCGTCTAATGAGAGGCTGCTGGAGTTTCGACCCAACTCCAGGGTCACGTGATGCCAGCGACCATCGCTGATTGGTCGGCTGGTGACAGCGAGGACTCCACCTCCTTCGGAGCAGCCAAGCTGTAGCTGGACATATCCTTCCTCCATCTGTCAATCAAACACACACACAGAGGCGTGGTTTAGGGTGACAAGCAATTAGACAGTATTTAGGAAATATAATATGCTGACATAAGATTCTCTGTGTGTGTGTGTGTGTGTGTGTGTGTGTGTGTGTGTGTGTGTGTGTGTGTGTGTGTGTGTGGACCTTTAGCATGGCACAGGGGGCGGGGTGTGTGTACAGGATCACTCCGCTACTCTGCAGTGTTCTGATGCGGAGCTGCAGTTTCACCTCGTCGCTCTTCCAGCCGTCAATCACGTGGTACTTTATATAACTGTTGCCATAGAAACTCAGAGAGGTGTGACCTGGGCGCGCACACACACACACACACACACACACACACAGTTTTACTAAACACCTCTCTCGAAACCCTTACTCCGTACATCTACATACATCCTATACCTCTGTACTACAACATAAAACTTTTTGCATAAATTTGTATAAATTGAACTGAATTTGCATATATTTTATGATGTCATCAACAAATTATGAATGTTGTCTGTTGACCGAGAAACTTAAAACACACAGGACTTAGTAGGAGCACACATGAATAAACACACATACACACACATGCGCGCACACACACACACACACACACACACACACACACACACACACACACACACACACACACACACACACACACACACACCTGCACACTCTCCTAGTTTCCCTGGGGGGCACTGGCAGGCGTACGGTCCTCTACTGTTGTCTGTCTTCACACACTGCATGTCATCGGGACAGACCACGTCCTCACACACCTCCGACACTGCAGAACACCGGCCGTCTGTCAGGGAGAGAGAGATTGACAGCCAGAGAGAGCGAGAGAGAGAGAGAGAGAGAGAGAGAGAGAGAGAGAGAGAGAGAGAGAGAGAGAGAGAGCTCAAGATATCAAGAAAGATACTTGACAGGGTTCAGTCCCAATACTCATACCAGCTCAACACACACACACACACACACACACACACACACACACACACACACACACACACACTACAATGTCAGTACTGCTAGTAAATAGTAATACAGTAATAGTAATAGTGATAGTAAATAGTTCACACAATTATTTCTAAAAATAAAGTAAAAGTTGTAGTTGCATAAGTATATACCTATACTGTATACCTACAGTGAAGCATGGTGGTGGTAGCATCATGTTATGAAGATGCTTTTCATCAGCAGGGAATACTTTGCTTTTTTTCTGTTTAATCACTTGTGTCACAGTGTGTTGTGATAAACTAATTTTGCAAGGGTGTGAATACTTTTGCAAGGCACCGTATCAATGGTGGTCCCTTTCCGTGACTCACCAGTGCAGACGCAGCGTGCGCTCCGTTGAAACCGCGGTGAGACGAAGCTGCTGGTGCTGGTGGTGTAAGTGAGCAGCGCGTGTGTGTCGAGGGTGATGGTCTGTTCGCAGCGCGCCTCTCCGCACTCCAGGCCTGAACAGTTCTTATCCAGAACAGCGGAAACACGCAGGACCTGCTCGAGCCGCCGCCGTGCTGCACTCAGCTTCTGGCTCACCAGCGCTGCTGCCAGGAAACCGCCACCCCCTGGAGCTTCCACAGCCAATAGGAGGTCGAGCTGGCCTGTGGGCTCCACCGGCTGCACGCTGAGCACATGCAGGGCATCGGGCGTCCCAGTCCCCATGGCATCGGCGATGGCGCGGCGAACAGCGGTGAGGTGGCGCGAGACGAAGTCGTGCGGCGAGACACGCTCGAAGCGCACTGTAACAGCGTGGCGCAACATAGCAGCCGACGCCCACTCCACGTGCACGCTCACGGGCACGCTCACAGAGAAACGTCCGTCCGTCACTGTGGCGTTCAAAGAGTAGCGACCCGCGTCAAGACCGGACAGAGCGATGATGCGTCCGTCACGTGGGTTCACCTGGGACAGAGAGAAAGATGGAGGCTTTATAGTACAGTGCACAGTAGTTAATATATAACCAGTATTGGGAGAGCGTGAAAGATATAACACACACACACACACACACACACACACACACACACACACACCTTAAAAAGGCTGTTCTGTTGGTGTGTGTGTCCATAGGTGAGGATGTCGAAAGCGTCCTGGTCCGTGGCGTGAATCTGTCCAATCACGCCTCCCGGGAACTCATCCTCCACAGTGACAATGTGGACATGCAGCGGAGATGCTACAGGCACATGCACGCTCTCCTCGATCACCCGCACGTGCACGAGTGTCGTCGATGACAACGGGGGCCTGCCGGAATCACGGGCCTGGAGCGCCAAGAAACAAAGACAAACAAAGAACCGGAGTTTAAAATACTAACTTAGTTAATATATATACGAATATACTGAATGCACAAACTACCGTAGCTACTGGAGAAGCACGTTTACAGTAAACACAGTAACTGAAAGCCGAATTACAATTAGGCTAATATAAATATCATAACACACTGCTTTGTTAGAGCACAGTTATAAAACATAGCACACAGCATAACTTGACTATCAGTTGTCGCTCTCACCTCAACCTGAATGACATACTCCGTTCTCTCAGATCTGCGGAACATCTGATTGGACGTTACAAGCCCCTCCCCGTCCAATGAAAACCACACCCCTTCATTTCCTGAAAGGATGCGGAAGTGGAAAGGTGGGCCATTGTGGGCGGCGTCTTTATCGGTGACTGACAGCTGCAGGATGCTCGTCCCGATCGGCTTATTCTCCTGTAAAGAAAAGAAATGAATCATGATCAGATGCTGTATATTATTATTATTATTATTATTATTATTATTATTATTATTATTAGCACTAATACTGCGTCACTCATCGAGCGTACCTGAATAACCGCCGTGTGATTGGCTGGAGAAAAAGTGGGCGGGTTGTCGTTGATGTCGGCGATGTCGATGTTAACGATCACAGTTGAAGACATGGAGGGAGTTCCGCTGTCCAGAGCTCTTACTGCCAATGCATAACCCGCAATCTGGAGAGACAGACAGTATGACAGACAGACAGACAGACAGACAGAGAGAACAGAATTATAAAATTATTATAGAATTTAAAAAAAAAAACAATAGATAATAATAGGTACTAACTGGTAGTAAAATGTATAATCTGATATTTATACCGAGATTCTAGCTGTAAGATTTCTACTATAGATTTTTAAAAGATTTATAACCACTCGAGTAGAATTTTTAATAGAAATTAATCACTTATAGACTCACTAACTAGATTTACTAACATCCCAGATAGAGAGGTGAATGTATGCGTGCAATCGTTTTGCATGTGCTAATTGTTCTGTTGAATTCTCTCAGAAGGTGTTGATTCATTTTCTATCACAGCAGCTCTGACATTAGTTCAGACTGCAAATTACAGGTTTTTATTCATCGTTTTTATAGTAACAGCTCCTTCACAGGGCCTTGTATGGCGGACGGACTGCATAACCTAGGACTAGTGGTAAACAGTGTTGTTGTTTGACAAAGATGTATAATCATTGATATGGCAACGGTTTCTGCAAGGAGCTTATTTATTTAACATTTATGGAAGGAGTCTCCAGTGTCAGTGCTTTGTAACAGTATGTTTTCCGTAACTGGAAAGTCTACAGTTGTAGTCTTCACTGTAGCATGACAAAATTCAGTCTGGGTGAAGGAACGGCTGTTTATAGCTGCTATAACTTGTAATAAGTGATAACAGGAAATGAAATGTAACTATAAATGGATAAAAAGTAAGTGTCGTCTGTAATCGTTGTCAAAATTGCTGTGATTTAATAAAACACTCAAGGATGTGCTGTTAGTGGAAATTAATCAATTTCAGGGTGGTAACAATCAGCGTCATTGATTCATTTCCTATAACTGCATGCCCCCGAGTGTTTAATTCTTTACTTGATACCTGTAGTAAGTCTGGATATTAAAGACACTCACCTGAAGAATAAAAGTGAAACTCAGGTATAATGCTGATTAAAGGTGTTACAAAACTTGAACACAGAATAATAGCCACAGATGTACTCGTACGTAATTTTGATCATTTAATACCTGCTCTTCAGTTGTAATAATCATGTATATGTATCACCAATAATCATGGTTCATGAATTCCATGACAGTCAAGCTTAAGGGTCAGTTTAATACCAATAAAGTAAGGTATCGGCACTTTTAAGTAGAAATGATTTAGCTGATAATTTGGTTGTTGTCATGGAAACCGTGGTGCTGTTCCTCACCATTTCTCGATCCAGCTGCTTGTTGACTTTGATCTGGCCCGTCACTGGCTCGATGAAGAACTGGTTCTCGCGATCGCCACTGACGATGGAGTACAGGATGTCACCATTCGCCTGACTGTCGATGTCTTCGGCGGTCACCTAAGCAACCAGACCGACATGTCAACTTACACCTCGCAAGCCGAGTCGGGCCGAATCACACCATCCCACCGTTGATTAAACAGTAAGAGTGATTGTTTCCTTACTTCACTGCAGCTAGCTACTGAATAAGCTACACCAAAGTTGTTGTTCTTTTTCCTATTCTGGCTGTTGTTTTTTTTTCTTTATAATAATTCTATAGACTGTGGTTACCTTGACGACCGCATCGCCGATGTTAGCGTCCTCCCTGATGATGGCGCTGTAAACGTCACGCCCAAACATTGGCGCATTATCATTGACGTCCGTTAGATTGATGTTCACCATGGCAACAGCGGTGAGGGGCGGAGTCCCACCATCGCGAGCTTCTACTGTGAGAAAGTAATCTTTACGGGTCTCGAAGTCCAGAGGGTGAGACACGGAGATTGCTCCTGCACACAAACACACACACACACACACACACAACATCATCACCATGCTCTTAAAACACACACTCTACACTCTACAAAGGTCATCTATAAATAATACTGTGCATTCTTTCTTCTGTGCAGTCATTCTCTAGTATATCCAACGTGCCTTTGAAAGAAAATAAAGTGCTTTACAAAATGGCACCTAAACAATGCACAATGCATGTGGTGAATAGCGTGTAGTTACTGACACCACCCATGCGTAGCGTCATTAAATAACTACGCAAAGCAATTATTAAGGAAACTTTGAGCAAACGTGAGCTGCAAGCTGAAAAGTGTCCGAATGTGTGTGTGGGAACGAGATTAAGTGAGCGAAGAGGCGGGTGGCTGCGATTTAGGACACAAACGACCTCAGGCTGTCTATATCTCAGCTTTATATACTGCCTAGAACAGCGAGAGCTGAATTGCATTATAGAATGAAATGTGTGTGTGTGTGTGTGTGTGTGTGTGTGTGTGTGTGTGTGTGTGTGTGTGTGTGTGTGTGTGTGTGCGTGTGTGTGTGTGTGCATGTGTGGTCCTATAACTTCTGTGGTCAAATAAGCATGGATAAATTTCAGCCTGACAAATTTCAATCAGACAGATTCAATCCAAACACCAGAGCAAGCAGTGTTAGCTAGCATAGCATTCAGCAACCACAACAATGCTATCCCAGTTACCATAGCATCTATAACATCTTAAATCAAATACTAGCATACTAAAGTATGTCAAAAAATATTACGTCAGCTGTCTGTGATAAATACTATTTAGCAAGCATTGTTAGCTAGCTAAATACTAATATACTAATTGTTAGCTAGCTAAATACTAAATACTAACATACGTACATAATGTACTATATAGCAAGCATTCCATGCTAGCTTGATAGCCAAATGTTTATCGGTGACAACAATCCTTTCTCACAAGAAGATTGTGTAAAGAGGTTTTCTGAGAAGTCCTGTCAGGTTAGCTCAGCTTTAGCCAGCTGAGCAACGTTAGAAGAGAAAATGAACATTTTATAAATAAAACTTCTCAGAAATCCTGTCAGGTTTAGCTCATGCTAGCCAGCTAGCCAACATTAGCAGTGAAAATTATGAATATTTATCAATATGACTTCAAAATCCTCTCAGAAATCCTGTCAGGTTAGCTAGCTAACCAATCTTAGCAGTGAAGATTAGGAACATTTATAAATATGACTTAAAATCCTCTCAGCAATCCTATCACACTAACAGAATAAGACATCTTTACTGACCGTATGTAAATAGTTCAGCAATATTACAACTTTTGACCATGCCATGACCTCAGATTTTGTCTAAAACTAAACATACTAAACAGTGGTAGTAGTAATAATATTATTTCTAGTAGTCTAGCAGTTCCCATCTTATAACTATAGAATGGGACTATATTGGCTTGCTACTTAGTATGCTAGTATACTAGCATTTGGGACACAGCCATACCTGTCCACTCTGTGCACTTAGACCCTTCAGTATATTATGCAAGTATAAGATTTGTCCTCTCACCTGTGTGTGTTTCAATGCTGAAGTGCCCTTGCGTGTTCCCGGACCGGATGCTGTAATAGATGTCAGCGTTAGTCCCGATGTCCTTGCTGTGCGCATGGACACGCAGCACTGCGGTGCCAGCTGCTGCATCCTCGCCCAGCGTGGCACTGTAGTCACGCCGCTCGAACACCGGAGGGTTGTCATTTACGTCCAGCACAGCGATGGTGAGGTTGGCTAGAGACGAGAGGCGGTAGGGGACACCTAGGTCAGACGCCCGTACCACCACAAGGTACGAGGATTGGACCTCACGATCCAGCGGCCGCTCCAGAGCCACCACACCAGTCCACTTATCGATGGAGAAGACACCTTCGGCTGAGTCTACTAGTGAGTACACTACTTTACGGCTCTCACCTGAGGCAGAGAGATAGACAGAACGAGAGAGAGAAGGTCACAGATGGAAAACTGATGCGTAACGCAAGCTTTCCGTGTTCAGGTTTGGTGCTCAATGTTAAAGGTCATTATCAGTGTCATGAAAATGTGAAATGTGAGATGCATTCAGGAGGCTGCATTAGTGCAGAAAATAGGGGAATGCCCACAAGAACCTTGGTGTCTTCCTTTGACTACAGTGTCTCCATAGCTTTCTTCCAGAATTTCAATACTTTTCCATGTCTGGTATTGAGTGCCTACGCCTTTTCAGATTTTCAAGATGTGTGCAAGAACCTGTTCTCTGGTTTTCAGGTGTTTTGCCTTTGGTATGGTGTTACCTTTGGAAAGGTAAAGAAATGGTCTAATGCTGTGTTCGAGGTGAAGTTGTTTATGGAGTGACATCAAATCAACATGGCCGCTCGCACTGTGAACAGTGTAAAGTCCCCTACAATTTCAGTCCAAAATGTTGCGTGAATGGTTGAAGTCACTACAGTAGAACAGAACCAGTAGCCACTCAGGCCTCTAACTGTAAGTTACAGTTAAAGTAGCTTTTAAAGAGCTCTACATATTCTGACAAAGCAAAGAAATAACACACTTTCACAGAGGCATCCATGTTTTTGCACGTCGAACATGCCGAGGTGGGAAATGACACTGTCACAACTTGCAAATTACCACTTATAAGGCACCATGAATGCAGTACAAGGTTTCCCCTGCAAGTATAGAACCTCTCATACACCAACACTCCTACAGTACTTGTGGTCTCATATAGTTAATGAGGTTCTTGCATCCCTAGGCAAAATCAGTAGGATATCTCAAAACTGCTGTGGGCTCCATAGGATGGTCTCCTAATTGGAGGCAACCACTTGTTGCCCCACTGTATTAGGGGCTATTCTTGCACTACAAACTGACAGAAAAGCAAGTGCTGGGGGTACAAACTTGCATGCTTTCAAAAAGCTGTAAACCATGTCTAAAGGTCAAGCCCAAAATTTCATAGGTTGTCTGAACACATTGAAGCCATCTCAAACCAGCCCAGAACTGATTCAAATGTTACCAAATTTGACCATTCTACAAGAGCAACATTATCCTTTCATTTTTACATAAACTCTAAAAGCAGTTTGAAAGTGTTTTGCAAGTCCAGACTACGATTTTAAGTGAGTGGTATGGAGAGTGATTATGGATTGTGGGAAGAACTCTGGGAACTTGGGCTGCAGTTCAAGGGGCTTCTTCAGGGGTGGTGGGGTGGATTCTGTTTAGAGGAGTGAAGGGGAACAACAGGTGCTGAACTAGGGAGAAAGTGGAGCTCCATTAAAATTCACAAGATACCCAATCCAGACAACATTCCAGCTGGAACTCTTTATGTGTCCATCAGCCAGGTCAGAGGGGAAAGGTTGCATCCTTCAGGAGGTATTAAAATTGGCACAAAAATAAAGATGATAAAGCTGTCTATAGAAACTGCAGAAGGATACTGCTGATATCCATTACAGGAAAAGTACTAACTAGGGTTCTGCAGAACAGCTGCAAGAAACAGATTCAAACAGAGGCACCTGGTCCAGACAATATTCTAGCAACCTTCTGAGCTAGACCCTCAAACATACCATACCCAATTACCAGAGCTCTTTTGCCTGTTTGTTAGCCAATGAGAAACAAAGGTAACAGAGCTGTCATGGAAAGCAAAAGAAAGTAGAAGTACAGTAGATGAGGGACGTCATTATTGTCCACTACAAGAATTCTTTTAGCTAATATTCCTCTGCAGAACTGATACGCTATATGGCCAAACTTTGTGGACACCTGACCATCACACTCATACATGAGCCTTCCCCAAACTGTTGCCACAAAGTTGGTAGCACACAATTGTCTAGAGTATCTTTGTATGGCGTAGCATTAAGATTTCGCATGACTGGAACTAAAAGGCCCAAACCTGTTCCGGCTTGACGATGCCCCTGTTGGAGTGGAAGAACTGGAGTGGCCTGCACAGAGCCCTGACCTCAACCCCATTGAACAATAAATGGGAACGTGGACTGCGCACTAGGCCTTCTCGCCCAACACCAGACATCGATGCCTGACCTCACCAATGCTCTTATAGCTTAAAGCACAAATCCACACAGCCCCATTCCAAAATCTAGTGGAAAGTCTTCAAAGTAGCAAAGGGGGTGGTGGGTTGGGGGGTCAAGTCTGAAATGGTATGTTCAATAAGCACATATGGGTGGTGTGATAGTCAGGTGTCCATATACATTTGGTCATATAGTGTACATACAAGAGTCTCCATTTGGCTTTTGCACAAAATAAAGTATAGTAGACATTGTTATCACTTCCAGCCAGCTGGTGGAAAAGTATAAGGAACAGCATCAGGACTTTGTTTGTTGTATTAATCGACTTGTCCAAAACCCTTGCTGCAGTGAACAAGGAGTTGTTGTGGAATATCATACAAAAGTGTGACTGCTCAGAAAAAAAATATATAAATAACAGTCATCTTTCAGGAGGTCCACATGTCCTTAAATGGGATGGATTCTGAGATTCTGAGTCTTTCTGTGTGAGCAAGACTGTATCCCCAGACCAGGTTGTCAATGTGTGTCATATCCTACTCCATCGAGAGATAAAACACAACACTAGTTTCATCATAGGATCCTGGCTGAATGAAATGAGATTTCATGGCAGTACAAAAGCCGCCTCTTGACACATACTGAGCTGAGAGGATCTCCAAAGAATGCTGTTGATACCGTATACAAGAAAATGGGGTTAAACATCTAAAAAAACCAACAACCCCCCCCTGCCAGCATTCTATCCTTAAGCAACAACATCTCC